>CM034532.1:24054134-24158908 GCA_020002185.1 Paraescarpia echinospica
TACTAGCACCCACACAATCATCAGATAATCTGTTCCATTCATTCACAGTCCTTTGTGAAAATGAGAACTTTCTCACGTCTAATCTACACTGCTCCTTTACTAATGTAACTTCATGTCCTCTAGTCTTTCTATCTTTCTTAACTGAAAAAAACATATTTCTATCAATATTTTCATAACCATTCAATATTTTAAACACTTCTATCTGATCTCCTCTCAATCTCCTGGTCTCTAGTGTTGTTAAACCACATTCTTTTAGGCGTTTTCATAACTAAGATCCCTCAGTTTTGGTATCATTTTAGTCGCTCTCCTCTGTACTCTTTCTAGCATATCTATGTCCTTCTTGCGGTATGGCCTCCACGCTTGTATACAATATTCTAAATGAGGCCTAACTATTGTTTTGTACAGCGGTATTATTAGTTCTTTTTCTTTATATGCTATATTTCGCCTAATCAATCCAAGGATTTGATTTCCCTTTGAAGCTGCAATTCCACACTGCTCTGAAACCTTCATGTCAGCACTAATTGTCAGCCCTAAGTCTTTTTCTTTTACAGTAGTACTTAGTACAGTTCCCCCCATTGTATATTCTACATATTCGTTCCCATGTCCTGTGTGAAGGCATTTACATTTCCCAAAATTGAACAACATTTGCCACTTTTCAGACCATTTGATCAACCTGTCAAGATCATCTTGTAAATGCTGTCTATCCCATCACTTTTAATCCTTCTAAACACTTTTGTATCATCTGCAAATTTCAACACCTTGCTAGCTATATCATCGTCCAAATCGTTTGTATATATTAAGAATAATATAGGTCCCAGTACTGATCCCTGTGGAACCCCACTCAAAACTGATTTCCAGTTTGAAGCCTTCCCATCAACAACTACCCGTTGTCTTCTGTCAATCAGCCATTTTTCTATCCAGTTAATTATACCATTTCCTATGCCATGGGCTTTTAGTTTAAGCAGTAATCTCTGATGTGGCTCTTTGTCGAAAGCTTTTTGAAAATCTAAGTAGATGATATCTACTGGTGATCCATCATCTACCCACTTAGTGATATCTTCCAAAAAACATAACATATTTGTTAAGCATGACCTCGCTTTTAGAAACCCATGTTGAGATGGGTTTATCAAGTTATGTTTAACAAGAAAATCCACCATGTGATCTTTAATTAGTCTTTCTAATAATTTACAAATCACCGATGTTAAACTAACTGGTCTATAAATATTTGACTTGTTTTTCGAACCTTTTTTAAATAACGGTATAATGTTTGCTTCTTTCCAATCTAAAGGAACCACTCCCTCTTCTAATGACAAGTTGAAAACTGTTGCAAGCGGTATGCTAATTTGTTCTACAATTTCCACTAGTAGTTTGGGTGGAATACCATCCACTCCAGGTGATTTATTTTCCTTCATAGCCCTAATTTTCTTAGCTACCATTTCTGGGGTTACAATTAACTGTCTTAAATAGTCTGATTCTGCCCCCTTGAACTTAGCCTCTGGTACTGGCAGTGAACTAGTGTCTTCTCTGGTAAACACTGAACTAAAATACTCATTCAGGTCTTCTGCCATTAAGAATCCTTCTGATACTATATTTCCAGCGCTATCTTCTAGAGGACCGACCTTATCCTGAACTTTCTGTTTGCTTCGAACATACGCATAAAAACTCTTGCTGTCATGTTTTATATTACAAGCTAATTTATATTCATAGCTTCTCTTTGAATTTCTAATTTCAGCTGTAGTTTGGTTTAGTGCTTCTTTATAAATGTTGTAGTCTTCGTCATTGCCAGTACGTCTATATGACTTCCACATCATTTGTTTATACTTAATTTTTCTAATGGCTTCTTTCGATAAATATTTCTTTCTGGTCCGTTTCCCTTGTTTTTTTAAGGGAACAAATTTATCTACGATGCACTCTATTTCATTCTTTAAGATATTCCAGCATTCTGTTGCTGTCTTATTCTTCAGTGTATTATTCCAGTCTATCTTTGCTAAATATTTCCTCATTTCCTTATATCTTCCTTTGTGGAAATTTCTCCTGAACTGCTTTTTATTATTTCTTTCTGATTTTACTTTGATGGTAAAATGTATCTGGTTGTGATCACTACTTCCCAGAGGCTCACATAATTTAACATTGTCAACTTATTCATTCTGTGAGGACAAAAGTAAGTCTAACACATTCTCTCCCCTGGTTGGTTCTAGCACATGTTGAGAAAGGAAACTATCTTGTACTAAAACTAAAAACTTGTGGTCCTCACTACCAATACTCTGTAGAGATTTCCATTTTATATGCCCATGATTAAAATCCCCCATAATAACACAGTCCCGTTTGCTCACTTCCCTTATAGCGTTTTGTATTTTTTTCATTCTCTTCTATGCTTATGTTTGGACTTCGATAAACTAATCCAACCGTTAACGTTGAGTTTCCTGTAACTATGTTACACCAAACAGCTTCTTCGCAATCTGCTTCTCTGTCTAATTTTATTTCATAAGCCTGGATAGATTCTTTAATATATAAAATAACTCCACCTCCCCTTCTTCCTATTCTATCTTTCCTAAACATTACATATCCTGTCAGTCCCAATTCGGCATCTGATATATCGGTGGTTGCCCATGATTCGGTTATACCTATTATGTGAGGGTCAATATCTTCTACCATAATGTTTAGTTCATTTCTTTTGTTTACTATACTCCTTGCATTTAAACAAACACATTTATACCCAGCTTCAGAACAGTTTTCCAGATTGTTCTTTGCTGAATTATTTTTGCTGCCTTTATCTATGCCTCCAGTTTCAGGCTTCTCTGCAAGTCCCCCCTGTGAATTTAGTTTAAATAGATGCAACCTGTCCCACTGTCAACAGATCGCAGCAGATTCTCTGAGAATACTGCTGCCCCCTTTCCACTTAGATGGAGGCCATCTCTCATGTACATATCTTCTCTCCCAACAAAGTACCCCCATAAATCTATGAATCCCACGCCCTCTTCCTCACACATCTGCTCAACTAGTGCGTTGATCGCCATCCTCTTACAGTTTCTGTATCTTGCCCCCCTTCCTCCCATTACTGGCAAAATTCCTGAGAGAATAACCTGTTCCACTCTTGTCTTCTTTAGCTTCCTCACTAGATGTCTGTACTTCTGAACTATACCAGTTGTTCCCTCCTTGTCTGCATTGTTTGTCCCAACGTGTACTAGGATAGACCCTCCCTTGCCATGCCCCAATGCCTTCTCTACCCTTTCGGTCATATGCTCTATCCTAGCCCCCGGTAGACATACAACAACATCCTTCCCCTCGCATATAGTCTTGTCTGTTTTCTCAGAATTGAATCGCCCATAAACACTCTCTCTTTTCTCCTTGCCCCCTCAATCACTGCCTCGGAGTAGCTCCTCCGGTTTGCATATGTCTGGTTGTTGTCTTTTTCTCTTGTCGTCTTCTCTCCTGTCACATTATCTTCCATTCCCTTCTTTCCTGTCGCGTTTTCTCTTGTCCCCTTTCCTCCTGTCATCTTCTCTTCTAGCACATTTACTCTCACTTCCTTTCGTCCCTTATTTTTTCCTCCCATCACATTTTCTTCTCTCCTCTCCCGTCCCTTTTCCCCGGCTACCTCCTTCACTACGGTCACTTTCTCCCCTGTCACCTTCACGCCTGTCATGTTTTCTGTTTTTGCTGAACACTGTCTTCTTCCATCAGTCTTCTGTCTCACAGTCTTACCAACTGCCTCTGTGGTATCTACCTCTTCACCACCTGTATCGCTGTCGTGTCTCTCCTCGTTCTCTACAGTCTGACTACCTGCTGATCTATCCCCACTGGCCCGTTTTCTTTTCCTCTGCCGAACACTTTTCCTCCGTCCCTCTGTTTTCTCAATGTCTTGTTCCTTCACACCGGTCACCTTCCTTCCTCTCAGTCTCCTTTCTTCAGTCTCCGTGTCACAGCTCTGCTCCTTCTGTGTTGTAGAATTCTCAACTCTCTCCGCGTCATTCCTCTCTGCTCCATCTATTTCTATGTTGAGTCTCGCCTCCATCTCCTTCACTATATCCGTCAACTTACACACCTCCTTCATCAGACATTCCACCCTCAAACACCCCATACACCGAAAGGTGAATCCGTCATCTTTGGTCTCTGCCCATGATTTTGGACAGCCAGACAACGCAAAATCCACCCAGCTCTGGCAGTCGTTGCAAACTAGGTGTCGTTTTGCCCTGAGTTGCCGCTTGCAAGGTGCCATATCAGAATTTATTTATGTTCAAAGTAGTTTTATGTAGTCTTTGAAAAGACTTTTCTGTGTACAATTTACACCAGATTGTTTAGGTTATAGTTAGTTATATTTGTTAACACACAGTGACACACCGTGCCTTACCTAGTTACGATGTCGATGACAGCTGTTTACAGGATCATTCAGTCTCATACAGCCAACATACTGTACTACCGGCTTTGTCATAGTACGACATCACAAACGTCAATGTGTCAATGATGTTAAGTTTGTTATTAATGAGTTTGAAACTGTCTCGAACACTGACTTCAATGTAGTTTGCCAAATTGTTATTAAGATGAGTTATTGCTCTGCGTGTTTTTGTGGAAGAGTGCACTGAAGTTAGTATATAACTACGGATTTAATAGAGGACAAACTGCGGCCTCAGTTGTACAATGAACTGCGGCAATGATAACCGCAGATATACTGTTAATGTCCAACGTTTGATTCTGGAGCATTATTTGGTCATATTCAAATCCTACGGTGCCATCACACAGTGGCATCATTCGAGCTTCTTCATCATCAATGCTACCCTCAGGACAGTTGATTGGGTCTTTGTCTTCTCATAGTCGTCGTCACATAATTATGTTATCGAGACCAAAGGAAATGGCGGAGTAACATTTGACTACCGCTGATGTGGGGTCAGAATGCGCTGACCATAGCTTCTCACCCAGTATCTAGACGAACAACAGGTCGTGTGGTTTCAGTTCGTTTTCGAGAAGAACACGTTTATATGCTGAAATTGTTCGTATCTTTATAAACAATATTATCAATAAACAAAATATAACCATGCATGGCATAGTTGGGAAGCTTGACAAATATGCAAGAAATTAAGTTTCCAAATCATTTTCAAAATGCAGTAAAATGGCCTGGAACACCGGGTGTGAGAACCATCCACCCGGTGATCCGGTGATAAAACCTTCAGAAGAACTAAACAGACCTCTTCAAAGGCAGCGGCCGTGTCAGTATCAGCGGTCCGAAAGAGGTTTGATGCCGGCCGGCCCGAGGATAGATCGATAGGTTTACAACGAATAAATTCTCATGCATGGACTGTCTCCGCTGTAGTATCGTGATCACTGTCTAAACAATGACGGTCACCTCTTCAGTCATCCTGTAAATCCCACTGCACTCTGCATCTTCATTTGGTCTGATATCAGTACTTACAGCTGTATGTCCTTTACTATAGTCACTTCTTCGTACGCCTGTATTTTGGACTATCAAAACTGTCTATGTTTTCTATAACGTGCTTTTAGTCTAATACGTGTTTTCTCGGGCGGAAATGACGTGTATTTAATACGCATACGTGTATGTTTCATAGCGATTGATGCTAAATTCCGCAAGGAATCAACTGGGTGCCAACATTGAATATAGTCGAATGAATGTAGCTGCGTCAGAAAATCTTTTTGTTTTTATACTTTATGATCTTTTGTTAGCACCGGACGCAGCTTACTGTGATGCATGCACATGGAACGTGTACCTTCACAGAGTTCAGGGCATTTGTTTATGTGTTTTAAACTTCCGCCTCTTCTGCATGAAAGCAGTGGAAACAAGGGACTTGATTTGCGTAGTCACAAGATGTCCAGCAATTATACTCTCCCGCCAGTGTCCTCCTTTGTATCTCAACTATAATGATTTATCCATAGTTCGGGATGGGATTATATATAGAGAATGTTGGAACGTGTCCAAACCTGGTGAATTCGGCAAACCCACAAGGTGACCAGTATTGGCGGTTTACCACGCCGTGGTTGCGCTAGAGCAGCGGTTTTTAACCCATCGGTCGCGACCCAAAATTGGGTCGCCAACCTATTTTTGAATGGGTCGCCAAGAGGCTGAAGTAACTGTCCGAATGTTCCTGTATTTTCCCGCTTGGAAAGGAACAACGTACGCCAAATGGTGGATAACATTTATTTGAAATGCCACGTGATATCATATCACACAATTGGAATGTGTTCGACTCGCATGCATCCGTTATGGGTAAGTTATATTATGTTTGATGCTGCCAAAATATGTGCCGTTTACGATTAACTCCATGTCGAAGCCTTCTAATTACACTTCCACAGAACATAATATCGCATTGATCAGTATGTCCAGTCACATTATGTTTTCTGTCACATTATTATCATTGTCACCACTATGATGTATGTTAGCATAATATCCTTCAATTATAGACGAAACTGTACGATCTTCCCGAATCCGTCGCCAATTCTGCTTTCGAACGAGCGGGCGGGCGGGCGGGCGGGCGGGCGGGCGGGCGCATATATAGAAACCCCTTGCTATAGGTCTTGTCAGTTGATGTTGACGTGGAATGTGTGCGTGCGTGCGTGTGGGGGACGTGTGTGTGTACGTATCCGAATGCGTTTGGGAAATTGACAGATTGTGTGCCGGACGTATACGGGCATCATGACTTCGTCTACAGAATCGGAATCGACGTCGGCGCCTTTATTCAGGTTATTCAATCATAAGTCAGGCAGCGGTTCATTTCTTGTTATTAGTGTTAGTTTTATAGGTGTTCTATCACGTAAGACGATTGCATGTGTACGAGCTGCTGGTGTGTAAACAATCGTGGAAGTTATATTCTGAAATTAGTATACTCCACATGTTGATGTTTCTGTGTCCACCATTTCACACTCGCTAATCTTAAAAATAATGTTGTTTATTATAGTATTTTAAAAACATCTATATATCTCACTTCATGGCAGTAATATGCAATCACTAGTATCAACGTCGTTTATTGCATTTGGTGACCTTAGGCCTTTTTATTACATTTTATGTCTTTATTATTATAAGTCTGCACCCGGTCAATATAAATCGTTAATTGTTCTTTTGCGCAATTTTCCTAGGTTGATATTGTCATGATGAACGAGGTCATACATTGTTCAGTTTGTTACGATTATATCGACAAGTATTGATGTGCCATAATTATACACAGCAATGACCAACATGCAGTTCTATTTATATTTATTACGTATACGCTGTTGTCGGAACATCGTCTCTACCATTTTCAAATATTATGTTTAACAGGTGCACAACAGCAAATGCTTTTCAAGACAACATACTAAGTATAAGGAGATTCTGACTAAACGTTTACTCTGATAATAATCACCGTGTCTTCTCGTAAACACACGCTCCTCAGACACCACGCACACTATTGCTGCTGGGAGAATTTACATTTTCCGTGGTAGAGTTTGTTCATCATAGGACTCGGGTCGTAGTAGATATCGAAGGAGCAGATTTTCATGTCGTCGTCGAGGGTGGCGACGGCCGAGCCGACGAGCTCGATGCGTTCGTTGGTGGGCGCGTTGCCGTAGAATTCGCCTTCGTAGTCGGCCCAATGACGCCACGTGAACGACACCGTCGGCGGACCTACAAAGGACGCAGGAAATAAAGCCATATGACAAAGATCACATGAAATAACGCCATAAGGAAACGTTACAGGAATTATGTTACAGGAAAAATGTCACAGGAAATAATGTCAGAGCAAAACAGATAACCATTTTAAATATACATATAATTGTTAAAATGTTATATATATATATGTGTGTGTGTGTGTGTGTGTGTGTGTGTGTGTGTGCATGTGCGTTTGCGTGTGCGTGTGCGTGTGCGTGTGGGTATAATGGTTACAATGTTATACATACAATCTGATAAGCGTTCGTGTAGGTGGTCCTCATGTGACTTTTGTCTCTCTACCCTCAACCTGAATGCACTCAGTAGGCCTAATCCAGGCCAGTGTTACAAGGGGCGAGATCCAGGGCATCTAAATTAGGCTAACGTAGACATACCGGTTATTTTCAATTAAATGCTATTTGACATGAGCTATTACCTCCTTTAATTTTAAATAGTATATATAAATATATGTATATATGTATATATTATATACATATACAGATATAATATTAGTTTCGTCGTAATATTTGTCGTAATCGTAACATTTTGTTGTCCTCAATTATCAAAGAATTTGCAAGTTTTTAAATTTAATAGATTTATTGTTAAGCAGAGTATGGGTCTCTCTTGGTTTCTTGGTTTGTTCGTTTGTGTAATTCTTTCTTTGTTTCTTTGTCCGTCCGTCCGTATAAGGCTGACATTTTGTATTAGCTGACACATTACGGAGGTTTAGTAGAATTAAACGTTTTTTATTTAACACCCGTGGCCCCTGTAGAATGTGGACCTTGGAGGCAACTTTTCTAAAGGTTATGTCGATAACAACGCCAGCTATAAATAGGCCATCGGGTGCAGAAATGTTGATAAGTTTTCTCGTTACTACAGTTTGTATATGAATGCAATAAGCTGGATAACCGAGTTACTGTTATGAATTAGGAGAAGACGGCATAGTAAAGCTTGGCAGGCCGGACTTAAATTGACCAGCTCAAACTTCTTCAATACCACCATCAGACTGGTGACTGATCCACCATCGTCAATGCTGCCGTCAGATAAATGTAGGTCGTTTTTTTACCATAAACTGGGGTGTGTGGGAAAGACTGATAACCATACCAGCCTGGAGAAAAGCCTGCTAGAGAAGGATAGCATAGCAGACAGACTAAATAACTAACGTTAAATAACTATCGTTTTGTGTTATTAAATACATCGTCAGCTTATATATATAAGAGGCCCGGTGATCCAAGAAAGTGAATGGACGTAGAACGAAGCGAGTGGACATCGGTGCTTCAGAGGAGATGCGCTTACAATGATCCATAGTTAGCGTATTAATAATATATTTCTCTTACCCGAGAATACTTTGAGCACTTCCCACGCGAACCCAGCGGGGAAGCATTTCTTGAAGGCTTTCTGCGACTCCTCATTGGAGAGATTGGCCGTGTCGTACAGCGGACTGTCCTCCAGGAACATCAGGTAGTTGCCCATGGCGATGTTGTCCTTCAGATTCAACTTCCGGCCGCCATTGACGGTGATGACGAACTTCTCGCGGTTCACCGTTCCCCAATCCTGCGATGTGGAGTTTTGTGTGGTTTTGTATAATTATAATAATACTTGATGCACGATAAATTGATTGATGCGGCGGCATCACAAATACATAATCATCTCTGACGTAATAGTTAGAAATAAAGAGATTCGCGACGTTGGCAGTAGCACATAACATTCAACCATATACGATTTGACTTTTTAACTGTTAATTCCCTATGTATTACCACAGTGTTATTCCCAGTGTATTCAACAAACCCAGTAATGGTATGTCCCCGTATCCATGTTGTTATGGCATAACAATTACCACAATGACATGTTCGCACTAGGCTACTCCCATTCAATTTAAAAGCGAGGAATGGCTCCAATAATTTGCCTGAGAGGGCGAACTATTGTGGAGTGTAGACTGCGTAATTAGATACGCAATGTGACGTAGTTTAAAACCTGAAACATAGCGTCAGTTTCTGTCTGTATCGCGACGGAAAAAACGTAAAAAATAACAGAGAAGCAATTACCTTAGCCATACTGTGTGGGCGCTCTTTAAATACACGACTGTGGGTTATCAACATATTTACAGGAACACGAACAGGACTATTTATGTATCCAAATTACGCAATGCAGCAGAACAATCGTATCACCAATCGAAACTCAATATAATTGCATTCAAATCGACAAGAATAAACCATATATATGGTGGGAAACAAAACGATTATGTCATATATGACGCGGGAGATTGTTTGATAACATTTCTTGTGAGTATATAAATTAAATATATAGTGTCATCATGTTTTACTTGTCCTGTCTTGGGAAAATATATTTTAAAAGGTGTGAAGACATTTAGTAAACTTGAAATAAAAAAGTAATGAAATAACTACAACAGTCGTGACAAACACCCCACTAATATTCAGGCAGTCAGTTACGTTGATGAAGCTGTAATTAACCAACGCAGTGTTTTCCTAAACGAAACAGTTGTTTGCAATTCGCATGTGCCGTCATTTCAGTTATTCAACTTACACGTTGAAAAAACTTCGTGCACTTTTCATATTCGTCGTAAGATATATCTTTTATTATTGGAAATTAATAGGTTTTTTTTATAAAATATAAAAATTATCGAAATGAAAACTGAGTTGTAAGCCCACCTTGACGTCGACTTTGTGCGAACTCTCGCATTCCCACGACTTGACGAGATTCTCGGCGATCTTCGCGAGGGAGCCCTCCTTGTGTGACATAACCTTCTCCTTCAAATACTTCTGGTCGACGATCGTGAAGTCCGGCTTCGTCGTTCTCCATTTGATGTTCGGGTCGTCCATGTAGGACCGGACTGGACACTCGGGGTGGTCAATCGTTTTGGACATGGCGCAATGATGACGCGGTGTGCGGATATATGTGAACTGTCACTGATATTAAGCGGGCGACTAAATGGCCGCGCACAGCCGCTGTATTTATAGTGTAGGCAGCCCCGGGCGAGGCATTGGTATCGCTGGTGATGGAGATAAGGAGGCGGGGGAGGGTGACAACAACAATTACAAACTGCTGGCGACGTCGGCTATAGGTCGGTTATACGGCGGAGAACGTGATCAACGTGTCTTCCTGGAAGACCTAACCTCGCGTGTTAGTCCAAGAACCCACATTCCAGTGCGACCTACTTGAGGGATATAGTCTTGAACCCACATTTCAGGGCTAGATCGCTGATTCCATATTGCTTGTATCAATCTATTCAGCAAAATTGAATTATTAAATTTAGTGATCGGTGGTTTTTTCACTTAGCTCAGCTCTATGAATGAGTACCTGGCTATAGAAGTTGTGGATATTTGTGTAAGAATAGTCTTCGCGCATTAATTGCAGCGTGGTTGATTGCTTCCCAGAGAAGTCGAGATGGTGTTCGATTGAACAGGTCTGCCAGGGAGTAAAATGTAAAGCGCTATAAGAATTTACCATTTACCTTTTTTGAGTAGAAGCAAACGATTACTTCTTTTTGAATTGATCAAAGATGTCCCAAACTGTGCTCAATCGGAAGCAAAAATAAAGGCGATTTTTTAAACTAGTGAGTGTGTATATATATGTGTCTGTGTGTTTGTGTGTGTGTGTGTGTGTGTGTGTGTGTGTGTGTGTGTGTGTGTGTGTCTGTGTGTGTGTGTGTGTGTGTATGTATGTGTGTGTGTGCGTGCGTGCATGTGTGCGTGCGTGCATGCGTGCGTGCTTGTGCATTTGTCTGTGTGTGTGATCGGGCGCGCGTGCATGCGCGTGCATGCGTGTGCATGCGTGTGTGTACGTTTGTCTGTGCGTTTGTATATGTGTGTGTGTGTGTGTGTGTGTGCGCGCGCGCGTGCGTGCTTGTGCGCTTTCTGTGTGTGTGGTCGGGCATTGGTGTGTGTGTACATTTGTCTGTATAAGTGTTTGTATACGTAAAAGTAAAACAAGTAGAGGTAAGTTCTTATACGGCGCAGTATCCAGTCCTCAGGACTGCTCAAAGAACTTTACACTTTACTCCCTGGCAGACCTGTTCAAACGAACACCATCTCGACTTCTTTAGGAAGCATTGTATGTGTGTGTGTGTGTGTGTGGTAGTCTATGAACAGTGCGACATGCTTGAGGAATATAGCCTTGGACCCACATTTCAGGGCATGATCGCTGATCCCATGTTGCTGATATCAATCTATTCAGCAAAATTGAATTATTCAATTCAGTGATCGTTGGTCTTCTCAAGAGGCTGTTATGGTTGTTGGAGATATTGTTTGCAGAATAGGTGTCTTAGTATACGTATTGAAGGGGAACTGTATTACGAAGTTGAGAATCCTTGTGCTTTGGTAAAACGACACCCCTTATGTCATGAATTACGTCCGGTGGTCGCGACGTGGTGTTGCCACGTTGGCAGACGTCTACGTGCCGCGAGCATGTGCACGAATCGTCGCACTCTATGTTAGATAACGTTCTCAACTTCGTAATACAGTTCCCCTTCAATACGTATACTAAGACACCTATTCTGCAAACAATATCTCCAACAACCATAACAGTCTCTTGAAAAAAACCACCGATCACTGAATTGAATAATTCAATTTTGCTGAATAAATTGATATCAGCAACATGGGATCAGCGATCTTGCCCTGAAATGTGGGTTCATGGCTATATTCCTCAAGCATGTCGCACTGGAATGTGGGTTCGTAGACTACCCCTCGCGTGTTAGTAAACACACACACACACACACACACACACACACACACACACACACACACACACACACACACACACACACACACACACACACACACACACACACACACACACACACACACACACACACACACATACAATGCTTCCTAGAGAAGTCGAGATGGTGTTTGTTTGAAAAGGTCTGCCAGGGAGTAAAGTGTTAAGCGCTTTGAGCAGTCCTGAGGACTGGATACTGCGCCGTATAAGAACTTACCTCTACTTGTTTTACTTTTACGTATACAAACACTTATACAGACTAATGTACACACACACACATGCACGCGCGCCCGACCACACACACAGAAAGTGCACAAGCACGCACGCACGCACACACACACACACAAATATAAAAACGCACAGGCAAACGTACACACACGCATGCACACGCATGCACACGCATGCACGCGCATGCACGCGCACCCGATCACACACACAGACAAATGCACATGCACGCGCGCATGCACGCACGCACACATGCACGCACACACAAACACACACATACACATATATACACACTCACTAGTTTAAAAAATCACCTTTATTTTTGCTTCCGATTAAACACAGTTTGGGACATCTTTGATCAATTCAAAAAGAAGTAATCGTTTGCTTCTACTCAAAAAAGGTAAATGGTAAATTCTTATAGCGCTTTACATTTTACTCCCTGGCAGACCTGTTCAATCGAACACCATCTCGACTTCTCTGGAAAGCAATCAACCACGCTGCAATTAATGCGCGAAGACTATTCTTTCACAAATATCCACAACTTCTATAGCCAGGTATTCATCCATAGAGTTGAGCTAAGTGAAAAAACCACCGATCACTAAATTGAATAATTCAATTTTGCTGAATAAATTGATACAAGCAATATGGAATTAGCGATCTAGCCCTGAAATGTGGGTTCAAGGCTATATCCCTCAAGTACGTCGCACTGGAATGTGGGTTCTTGTACTAACACGCGAGGTTAGGTCTTCCAGGAAGACACGTTGATCACGTTCTCCTCCGTATAACCGACCTATAGCCGACGTCGCCAGCAGTTTGTAGTTGTTGTTGTCACCCTCCCCCGCCTCCTTATCTCCATTACCAGCGATACCAATGCCTCGCCCGGGGCTGCCTAGACTATAAATACTGCAACTGTTCGCGGCCAATTAGTCGCCCGCTTAATATCAGTGACAGTTCACATCTATCCGCACACCGCGTCATCATTGCGCCATGTCCAAAACGATTGACCACCCGGAGTGTCCAGTCCGGTCCTACATGGACGACTCGAACATCAAATGGAGAACGACGAAGCCGGACTTCACGATCGTCGACCAGAAGTATTTGAAGGAGAAGGTTATGTCACACAAGGAGGGCTCCCTCGCGAAGATCGTCGAGAATCTCGTCAAGTCGTGGGAATGCGAGAGTTCGCACAAAGTCGACGTCAAGGTGGGCTTACAACTCAGTTTTCATTTCGATAATGTTTCTATTTTATATTAAAAAAAACCTATTAATTTCAAATAATAAAAGATATATCTTACGACGAATTTGAAAAGTGCACGAAGCTTTTTCAACGTGTAAGTTAAATAACGATTATGTTACATGCACATTCACATTCAGAAGGAGACTAAAACGTTGCCTACCGAATCCTTAGTTTTATCTACGGACTACAATAACGATGATGAATGGACCATATAGGTCCCTTTAGCTCCGCAGACTAATGATCCAACATTCTGAGAGGTAACTGTACTGTCTTATTAAACATTTCTTGTTGTACATGGTTTTTTCTGAAATGACGGCACATGCGAATTGCAAACAACTATTTCGTGTTGGAAAACACTGCGTTGGTTAATTACAGCTTCATCAACGTAACTGACTGCCTGAATACCAGTGGGGTGTTTGTCACGACTGTTGGAGTTATTTCATTACTTTTTTATTTCAAGTTTACTTAATGTCTTCACACCTTTTAGAATATAGTTTCCCAGGACAGGACAAGCAAAACATGATGACACTATATATTTAATTGATATACTCACAAGAAATGTTACCAAACAATCTCCCGCGTCATATATGACATAATCGTTTTGTTTCCCACCATACATATGGTTTATTCTTGTCGATTTGAATGCAATTATATTGAGTTTCGATTGTTGATACGATTGTTCTGCTGCATTGAGTAATTTGGATACATAAATAGTTCTATAGCAACGAAGTACTCTGCTCCAAATAACGTGGTCAATAGTCAACTCATCTAACAAATAAGGACAAAGAAACATAGTAGGTTATCATCACCGTGAAGCAACGACTGGTTGAAGAAACTACATGGTTTCATGACGCACCGAAGAACCATCAACATCAACCTTTTGTGGTCATGTGAAGACATCGAGCTTGCAAAATTTCCAGAACCAATCAGCTCCTTGTCAAGGGAGTTGCTCACGATGGGGAACTTGCACGGGCTTGATATGTTGCGTGTTACCTATTTTTGGCACTCGCTCGTGAGTAGCAAACCGTCAATCCTGTCAGGATCCAACTCTGGGTCTGACGATGCCAGCCCATCCTCCACCCTACAACTTCACATTGCACACGCTAATTAACACGCAAAGGTTTGGTTACAAGCAGAGTACGAATGTATAGCTATACAATCTCATATCGACACATACACGAGGAAGAAGGTCTCAGAATGCCTGTGTGAACGTGGTAATCCCCTGTTGTAGTTGTCCGTGGATGCCACTCAAAATACAGGGTGGCTCGGCAAACTGGCTCGATCGTTTTTGTACTGCAGATACTACAATGAATCCTGCATGTGACAGTAATTAGTTCAGTTGCCTGATCAGCAGACACTTGGTTGAAGCGCCTTCTGGTTTTCTTCACAAGAAGTTATTCTGTAATGAATACTGCACGAGCCTATGGTGCCGTCTTCTCGGGGTGTTTCACATCTGCCAGAGAGACTGTTCTCCACCGGGAGGGCATAGCTTGTATGATCATAGATGGTTAGTCAATGTATAACTGCAGCGAAAGGTAGTGTATAGTTGCCTATATTCTCAGCCCTTGTGATTTGGATTCCTCCATGAGATATTGAATTGTCTTGTTCCTCAAAACATCTGACAGTTGGTCGACTATGTTGCGAATAGAGTTCTAATCTGCGATTGCCACCTCTCTTCTTTAACATCCGAATTATATTTTGGGCAAGTTATTTGACTATCACGTCATGTTAATGACCAAATGTGTAGTAATAAATAATATGCATATTATATCAACAGGAATACATACAAACAGGCTTACAAAGAATAATTTGGTATGTAAACAACTTTGGTGTACGCGATAAACACTTTTGAGAAAATCACGTTTTTTTATATTTGATGTTCCCATATATTTATGAGAAAATTCAAAATTCAACACCTGATAACACAGAAAATACAGGTATAAATCATACCATATTTAGCAACGGTGTGTACAAGAAGATTAATTAATAAAACTATTTTGACACAAGTTTTAATTTGTGTCCCTCAAATAACCTTCAAAATCGAGGGTGGCATCCACATACACATATTTCTTATCCCTTGTGTGATGGATCTAGCATGAATTTATGCTATTAACAAAACAATGCAGTTAAAAGTATAACATCATTTGTCGGCTAACCTTCTATCTGCAAAAAAGCCTAATTTCGAAAATTAATCTTTTGAGGTTGACCTTATTTAACCTGCACTCCACAGTTAGAGCACCATTTTATAACTCCATGACATACCTCATTTTGTACAGGGCTGCAATACCGTTCATATGGTATGTAACATGACCTAGTGTATGTAGACAAAGTAGCTACACAACCATTGTAAATGTTGAACTTTTGCGGAGTGACGAAGTTTTGAACATTCGTCGTTTGATGGTGATCTTGTTTAACATTCACTCCACACCTGCAGCACCACTTGATAGTTCCCCGTCGTACCTCTGGTTTAAGCAGAGACAGTTGGCTTTCTAACGGTATACGACATTGCCATGAATAGATAGGTAACGTAGATATACGCAACCATTTATATTGTATGACGTTTGCGAGATGACACTATTAATTTTCGAACATTTATCACTTGACGGTGACTCTGTTTGATCGTCGCTCCACATCTACTCCTTCAATTAGTAGCTCCATGTCATATCTCATTTTGACGGGAAGAAATGGCTCTTTCACACTTTATAAGATACGTGCATATATATGAAGTATTTGCAGGGTCATTTGAACTTTATGACTTTCGCGGCATCTAATATTCATAATTTCATGGTGACCTTGTTTGACCTTAGCTCCACTCGTACCATATCAGGTAACACCTCCATATCGTACCTCAATTTGACGGGGAAACAATAAGCGTTTCAAAAATATATAACTTGGCTATCGTTTTATTAAGTAAAGTAGATATGCGATCGTTGTAATATTCAGGCGATTGTCGAAGCGCACAATTTCGAAAATTCATCATTTGACGGTGACCTTGTTTGACCTTGGATTCACGCTTACTACACCACTTAGCAGCTCTACGACAGGAGCTCGTTGGGACGGGGAGATGTAGAGCTTAAAAATGATGTAACATTTGGGTGTGTGTAAGGGGGGGCATTTAAATCGGTCCCATAGGTGGTTCTACCTCTCGCCTATAATGGAAATTGGTCACTCTTCCGTACATAATATTTTGTAATAAAACTAAAACACAACTTTATAATTACAGCGCAATGTATCCAATATTCCTCATATGCCTAGGTACATAACATAGAGCAGAGCTGAACTGGAAGTTGGATATTGTTCCTTTTACGAGGATGCTCTAGGGACGACTAGGCGGCGAGAGACCCTCATTCGATTAAGCAGTATCGCCGCCATGACGCTGTATGACGTAATCACGACGAAAAAACACACAATCGCCATAGCAGTGAACGACAAAACTGCGCCAACGGTTAACAATTTGTGCCACAGACAATAATACTGATTAAAAAACAGCCACCGCTCCAGCTACAGCGAATGCTGTCTTCGCTAGAGTAATGCTCAGCGTGAACTTGTACGGTTGCGCAACAGCCAAACAGCGCCCCGTCGCAAGAAATGCCAGCAGAACCGACGCGAAAGAGACAGCTGCATTCAAGACGAACAAAACGTACACGCGAATGACTGGAAAAGGAATTGTTTTCACAGTGGTGAAACTTACGCATATCGCTAAGTCAGCAACGGTCAAAGAAAACAGGTAGACCCCCCTTGTAGAAGTCGTCATCTTTCCAATATACACGGTGACCACAGCTAGGTTTCCTGACACTCCAATGATGCACAGCAGAATTATGAGCAACCTATGCGTTGAACTAATAGTTGTTGTCGTCGACTTGTTACTCGTATTCATCGGCATACTCGTCAAGGTGCGTTCAAAGGGCAATGCATTGTTCACACTCGAAACGTTGCCGGATTCCATCTCGTAGACAACCACTTATTTTTGTCGCTGCCTCTTGGATGGTTATTTAAATGTGTGAGTTTTGAGAAAAAAATTGTACCATTTATTATCATACCCGCGAATCAGGCAGACGAAAGTTGTGTATAACGCATAAAATGTATTTTTTTCCTCCGTAATACACGAAGCACACTATTTGCCGGTTCCATCAAGTCTAATGATTCTTCTTTCAGTAATGGCGTCATCGGTTTCTGCGTGTTATGTCTTCAGTGGGCACGCTATCGCCCATAGTAATTAGTTCACTGCCTTAGCGTGCGAATTATGTTCTAACTGTTTCGCTTCTTTCAGTAATGGCGTCATCGGTTTCTGCGTGTCTTCAGTGGGCACGCAATCGCCCATAGTAATTAGGTCACAGCCTTGGCGTGCGAATTATGTTCTACCTGTTTCGCATGTGATTACTCTCGAGTAATTGAACGTATCTTGTTTGCTGAAGTCATTATATTAAGAAATGAGCAATTAAAAATTGGATGTTTATCTCAAATATGCAGCCAGGGGCTTAACGTAAAGGATGCTTCGTGAAGCAATCGTAGCGTAATGCTTGGCATTGATTACAGTTAATCGTAGAACAGCACAGAAACATGAAAGCGGGAAGGCAGAAGGGACGCACTTAGGAAATGACGTCACTTCTGTTGCAGTGTCATATGGCGAATACTCATAGAAACAATGAACGCCCCTAACGAATAATGGTGGTATTATCAAATGTGTTCCTCTCCTCCTTGTTCCCTGCTGTACCGGGGTGAAGGCCAAGTACAGTAAAGCTGAACCACTCTCTGTGTCTTTTCCTTCCATAGTTTTCTGTCCATCGTTCCCTCTCTCCATCATCCCTGGTCTTCTCGTGTCCCTCCTCATGCAGTCCTCCCGTCTCAGATGGGGCCTTCCCCTCTTCCTGAGTCCTTTATGTTGTTCCGCCTGTGTTATCTTCGCTTTTTACTGGCATCCATTCTTGCCAAGTGGCCTGCCCATCTCATCCGGCTTCTCAATAATCATCCTGTTACACTACATTGCATTCCATCCTCTTTTCTCAGGTCATTTGTTCGTCTTCTATCTATCCTCTTTGTTCTTGTTATTCTTCTAACCTATTCTGGCGTCCTTTGACATGAAACAACATGTTACCTTTTCGATACATTTCATGGCCATTGGCTTGACCTCTTGACAACCCGTTTAACTTGTAGCAATATCTAGACGGGTTATCAGACCACCACACTGTCATTGTTGATGTTATCAGACCTCTACACTGTCATTGTTAATGTTATCAGACCTCTACACTGTCATTGTTAATGTTATCAGACCTCTACACTGTCATTGCTAATGTTATCAGACCTCTACACTGTCATTGTTAATGTTATCAGACCTCTACACTGTCATTGCTAATGTTATCAGACCTCTACACTGTCATTGTTAATGTTATCAGACCTCTACACTGTCATTGTTAATGTTATCAGACCTCTACACTGTCATTGCTAATGTTATCAGACCTCTACACTGTCATTGTTAATGTTATCAGACCTCTACACTGTCATTGTTAATGTTATCAGACCTCTACACTGTCATTGTTAATGTTATCAGACCTCTACACTGTCATTGCTAATGTTATCAGACCTCTACACTGTCAAATGTTATCAGTTAATGTTATCAGACCTCTACACTGTCATTGTTAATGTTATCAGACCTCTACACTGTCATTGTTAATGTTATCAGACCTCTACACTGTCATTGTTAATGTTATCAGACCTCTACACTGTCATTGCTAATGTTATCGTTTCTATAATTCCAATAGATTCGAAAGAAAATGTGTCTTATAGAGTCATTTACAGAATTGACATTACAGCTTTAATGGCTGATATCCTTAAATCTGACCTTATCATACACCCAAAAGAACACCTATCTATATTAACAGAACGGTCAAGTACTCAAGGCATTATTTGACAAACATGCACTTATGAAATCCAAATTTCAGGGCCGTTGCTACCCTAAAACAATTGGAAGGTAGTAAGGGGTTCCCTCCCAGAAAATGTTGAATATGTATCTTTATGCAATCTAGCTTATTTTCTTGAGAATTTCGCCCACGGCTCAAGTATTGCATGCTGCGTGGGAATGAAAAAAATCATAAAACGAATTAATTAATATCAAATGACAATACATCAAAATCGACAGCTACGCATTATACACAGAATATCGGTCCGACACCCGACTGAAATAGTTTTACAAGATCACTTCCCCTCGCCGTCGCGTGCAGTGATTCGCCAATTGGCTTTATACAAATAAACCTCTTCGGGGGAGGGAAGGTAATTTAATTTTCTATGGACATGTAACATTCTGAGGCCATTGAACCGTTTTCTGTCATTGTTGACCGACTCCACCACTTGAGGCGTCGATGGGCAGAAAAGGACCGCTCGCATGCAACGCGTCCGACTGGTGTAGTGAGGAAGATGTTTACGATCTTGTTGGTGACGGCAAATGTTTGACCAGACGCCGAAATAAGTTCACGTGAAGACGACGGTGGTGGAACTTGAGGATCATCGTACCTCTTTCGCCATTTAGCAATTTCCACAGGAAGCTCGTTTTTTCAGCCGAACTGAAATACTTACTGTACTACTTAGTAAGTCCTGTGTCATCTAGCTGATGTAGGTTGGGCGGCAGGAGGTCTTGAGCTGCAGTGAGTCCATAGACACGGGAACGGGGAGTGAGGGTGGGGGCAAAGGAGCAGCTGCTCCCCTGGAATGTCTCTGTGGGGAAGACATATGGTTCTGACCCCTCCATTAAATGTGAGTGTGAATGTTTGTTTATGCGACGAGTGTCAATGGCGGGTGGAAATAAAAAATTTATGAGACGATTAATGTGTATTTTTGTTGAATGTGAAAGGTGTGTGCAGTTGGAGGATAGACATATTGTTTTCTGCCCCCCCCCTCCAGTAATAGGCGGCGTGGTGGTGGCGAAACATTTTTCGAAAGCCCCCCCCCCCCTCTGTCATCATTTAAGCAGAGATAGCGGAGAGAAGGTGGAGAAGATAAATTTATAGTAGCGGCGCGACATAACAAAATATTTTTTTGTAATAGTACGGATGTCATGATAAGTTCACATCCGAGACAGCGGAGAAACTGAAGTTACAGCGGCGGAGCGGCGTCAAATTTCAAACAACCCCCCCCCCCCCATTGAGCCAACTGACTAACCCAGACAGTCACATGGTGAGGGAAGATGTGAAGATATGCGGCGGCAAAAATGTGTCAGTAGTGCTGAAGCTCCGTTACACCCCCCAATATGAATTTCGTTCCCGCGTCACTAAGTGAGACCATAGTGGTCACTCGAAAAACGTTCAGCAAACTCGTCAAGGACATAATCAATAAATGGGTAAAATATGTTGATGCGATAGTAGTCAGCTGCTATTTGATCCGTGCTTCCAGCATTGACGCGATGGCGGTGAAGCCGTGCCGTTCTGGGTTTACGAATCTCAATATCTGTAGAGTTGGCCAACAGTCTAACACGGCGCCATATTTAATTCCATCCATCGGTGCTGTTATTGGTGAAATGTATGCAGTCAGTGCAGTTGTTGGTGATTTTTTTTGCAATCGGTGCAGCTGTTTGTGAAATGTATGCAATCAGTACAGTTGTTGGTGAATTGTATGCAATCAGTGCAGTTATTCGTGAAATGTATGCAATCAGTGAATGTTGTTTGTGAAATGTATGCAATCAATGCAGTTGTTGGTGAAATGTATGCAATCAGTGCAGTTGTTGGTGAAATGTATGCAATCAGTACAGTTGTTGGTGAAATGTATGCAATCAGTGCAGTTGTTGGTGAAATGTATGCAGTCAGTGCAGTTGTTGGTGAAATGTATGCAATCAGTGCAATTGTTGGTGAAATGTATGCAATCAGTACAGTTGTTGGTGAAATGTATGCAATCAGTGCAGTTGTTGGTGAAATGTATGCAATCAGTACAGTTGTTGGTGAAATGTATGCAATCAGTGCAGTTGTTGGTGAAATGTATGCAATCAATGCAGTTGTTGGTGAAATGTATGCAATCAGTGCAGTTGTTGGTGAAATGTATGCAATCAGTGCAGTTGTTGGTGAAATGTATGCAATCAATGCAGTTGTTGGTGAAATGTAAGCAATCAGTGCAGTTGTTGGTGAAATGTATGCAATCAGTGCAGTTGTTGGTGAAATGTTTGCAATCAGTGCAGTTGTTCGTGAAATGTATACAAACAGTGCAGTTGTTGGTGAAATGTATGCAATCAGCGCAGTCGTAGGTGAAATGTATGCAATCAATGCAGTTGTTGGTGAAATGTATGCAATCAGTGCAGTTGTTGGTGAAATGTATGCAATCAATGCAGTCGTAGGTGAAATGTATGCAATCAATGCAGTTGTTGGTGAAATGTATGCAATCAGTACAGTTGTTAGTGAGATGTATGCAATCAGTGCAATTGTTCGTGAAATGTATGCAATCTGTACAGGTATTGGTGAAATGTATAAAATCAGTGTAGTTGTTGGTGAAATATGTGCTTTCGGTGCAATTGTTGGTGAAATGTATGAAATCAGTGCAGTTGTTGGTGAAATGTATGCAATCAGTGCAGTTGTTGGTAAAATGTATGCTTTAATAATAATAATATAACAATTGTGTTTATGGTAATGTATTGACAGGAAATTAAATTATATGTATATAATTATTATATATATAATTTCTGTGTTGTAATGCCTGTAGATTTCACTTAACCAATAAGAATCGTTGTAGATCACTTAAAGGAGGTCGTAGCTCATGCCAAATACCCTTTATTTAAAATAAACTGTACGTCTAAATTAGCCCAATATAGATGCCCTGGTTGTCGCCTCCGAGAGACGCCCGTTACAACACAGGCCTGGAATAGCCTCACTGAGTTCATTCCCCTTCAGTGTAGGGAGAATGAGATCACAGGAGGACCGCTTATCTGATGTCACATACTTGAAACCAGACGCCTTGTAAAATATGTCGATTGTGTTTGGGCTACTTAGCCAAGCCAGACAGTTCCTTCAATGCAATTACGTGTAGTGCAGGCCTGGTAGGGGGAGAGGGAGGATAAATTATTATTCGGATACATTTGTAAAGCGCCATGTATCCGGGTTAAAACGTGCTCGAAGGCGCTAACAATATAAAACAAGTATAAACTATGTTAAATAAATAAATTACTACAAATGTGCGGATACGTTACAAGAAGCCATATAGTCGAATCGATGATCTACAACCACTTGGAACGGGCATACACTATTTCGCCTAAAATAAAAAATCAATAACAATTAAATAAACAGCAACATTTTATTTTTTTTAACTAGCCCGGCAAGTAGTAATATATTGAACAGTTCACTGTGTATTGATTCTTACAAATTATAACGAAATACAAAGGATGCATTTTTTAAGTAATACTAATACTAATTCACACAGCAGAGCGCTAAATTGACAATCCTTGTTTGGATTTGGATTTTCGCACCCCGAACTTTGCTCTTGCACTTAGGCCCTACTTGGTTTATTTTCCCCCACAACACATTAAACGCCAATTACCAGTCGGTGTGAAATTCACCAGAATGTCAGATGTCGATTGTTTTATTGAAAAACACTCCGAAGACAGCCACCAATTTCGACCTAGCACTTTCAATCACTTAGGGTCCGCCTTTAAAGGGTAATTCATGAGGTCAGCGTGACACTGCACCTCAACATGTTTGGGGCGCAAACCAAAAAAATATCTACTTCCATTAATGAAGAAAGAAGCCAAAATGCTGAGAAAAAAAGATGCCAAAGTGCTGAAATTAGGCCTACTAGAATAGTATTTGACTTGTGTTTCTGGTAAACCGATTGCCTCTGTTAAATGTAGTCGACCCATATGAGGTTTTATTACATGGTAAGAAAACACAATCATTTATTTGCGACATTTCAACCACAAAGAAAACACAAACGTTTGCCACACAACCTAATATCTAGCTTTCAAAATACTGGCAATATTGTTCTGAAGATATTGGTGGTGACATCTTAACAAAATCAGTTACTAACACAAATATCAAATCTCTCTCTCTCTCTCTCTCTCTCTCTCTCTCTCTTTCTCTCTATACACACA
Source organism: Paraescarpia echinospica (assembly GCA_020002185.1). NCBI lineage: Eukaryota > Metazoa > Annelida > Polychaeta > Sabellida > Siboglinidae > Paraescarpia > Paraescarpia echinospica. The sequence continues at coordinate 24,078,018 of CM034532.1, forward strand.
CACACACACACACACACACACACACACACACACACACACACACACACACACACACACACACACACACACACACACACACACACACACACGCACGCGCACACACACACACACACACACACACATATATACATACTTTCGAAAGAGGACGGAGAGAACACACAGTAGAGAAAAGGAGGAGAAAAAACCCAAGAGCACCCTCCAGCAATCAAACCTTCCCCTGCAACACAATCTGCCTGTCTAGGATAGGCCATTTCAGCCACCAGCGCGCCTGCCGCAGACGTTGAACACCGCCTTCTTGAATCTTCGATCCTGAAGTCAAGCCAAGAAGAAGAAAACATACATACATACATTTACATACATATAAAAAATAAAGGGCAATGATAAAACAGAAAATGTATGCTACCTATCGTATAATTCGAGTGCATTTGACAGGTAACAAAACGTATGTATATTATTCTGGTTGACGTAACCAGTAATAGCGGTACAAACTCTAGCTAATAGTCTTATCCGCCCAACCCGATTATTTAACAGAGAACACCGGTTAATTTTCCACTCGAGCTAATTGTCGACTATGTCTGATAACAAAAAACAGTCTTCCGGTAACCTTTGACCCGTGATGTAACTGGGAAATGCATCCCTTCACACGGTCACATAAGAATTTGTGTAGGTATTTTTCTGGTTCAGGTAATTATCTCCAACCACCCACGTCAGTCATAGTTTCACAGCCAGATTCGATACGGGTTTAACCTGTATTGGTGTGGGTATATATATATATACCCACATGAATATGTACTATTATATATATATAATATTACATATTATATATATATAATATGTAATTATATATATGTATGTATATATATATATAGTTATATATATATATAACATATAACACACATAAATATATATATATATACACCGTAGACTGTATATATATATATATATATATATATATCCATATATATTTTAATTTCATGTCAATACATTACCGTAAACAAAATTGTTATATTATTATTATTTATCGTAAACCTTGCATTAAGCTTCCTTATATTATTTGTATCGCATTGTATCTATATGTCTGAAGTATTATGCACGTAAAAAAACATACCTTTTATTTAGTACGTCTGCCGATGTTGCATCAACGTCGTGACCACCTGGCGTAATCCAGGTGTCATTTTGCCAATGCCCAAGGAATATCAACTTTCAATGTTACCATTGAATACGTATCATGTACTATGATACACTGATTGCATAGATTGCACAAACAATTGCACCGATTGCATACAATTCATTAATAATTGCACCGAAAGCATACATTTCACCAACAACTACACTGATTGCGTACATTTCACCAACAACTGCACTGATCGCATACATTTCACCAACAATTGCACCGAAAGCATACATTTCACCAACAACTACACTGATTGCATACATTTCACCAACAACTACACTGATTGCATACATTTCACCAACAACTACACTGATTGCATACATTTCACCAACAATTACCCCGATTGGGTACATTTCACCAACATCTGCACTGATTGCATACATTTCACCAACAGCTGCACTGATTGCATACATTTCACCAACAACTGCACTGATTGCATACATTTCACGAACAACTGCACTGACTGCATACATTTCACGAACAACTGGAGTGATTGCATACATTTCACGAACACCTGCACTGACTGCATACATTTCACGAACAACTGCACTGATTGCATACATTTCACGAACAACTGCACTGACTGCATACATTTCTCGAACAACTGCACTGATTGCATACATTTCACCAACAGCTGCACTGATTGCATATATTTCACCAACAACTGCACTGATTGCATACATTTCACCAACAGCTGCACTGATTGCATACATTTCACCATGCACTGATTGCATGAACAACTGCACTGATGCATACATTTCACGAACAACTGCATACATTTCACGAACAACTTGACATACATTTCACGAACAACTGCACTGACATACATTTCACGAACAACTGCACTGACTGCATACATTTCTCGAACAACTGCACTGATTGCATACATTTCACCAACAGCTGCACTGATTGCATATGCATTCATACCAACAACTGCACTGCACTGATGCATACATTTCACCAACACTGCTGCACTCACGAACAACTGCATACATTTCACGAACATCACTGCTGCATACATTTCACGAACAACTGCACTGACGTACATTTCTCGAACAACTGCACTGATTGCATACATTTCACCAACAGCTGCACTGATTGCATATATTTCACCAACAACTGCACTGATTGCATACATTTCACCAACAGCTGCACTGATTGCATACATTTCACCATCAGCTGCACTGATTGCGTACATTTCACCAACAACTGCACTGATTGCATGCATTTCACCAACAGCTGCACTGATTGCATACATTTCACGAACAACTGCACTGAGCATGAACAACTTGCATACATTTCACGAACAACTGCACTGACTGCATACATTTCACGAACAACTGGAGTGATTGCATACATTTCACGAACAACTGCACTGACTGCATACATTTCACGAACAACTGCACTGATTGCATACATTTCACGAACAACTGCACTGACTGCATACATTTCTCGAACAACTGCACTGATTGCATACATTTCACCAACAGCTGCACTGATTGCATACATTTCACCAACAACTGCACTGATTGCATACATTTCACCAACAGCTGCACTGATTGCATACATTTCACGAACAACTGCACTGATTGCATACATTTCACCAACAACTGCACTGATTGCATACATTTCACCAACAGCTGCACTGATTGCATACATTTCACGAACAACTGCACTGACTGCATACATTTCACGAACAACTGGAGTGATTGCATACATTTCACGAACAACTGCACAGACTGCATACATTTCACGAACAACTGCACTGATTGCATACATTTCACGAACAACTGCACTGACTGCATACATTTCTCTAACAACTGCACTGATTGCATACATTTCACCAACAACTGCACTGATTGCATACATTTCACCAACAACTGCACTGATTGCATACATTTCATCAACAACTGTACTGATTGCATACATTTCATCAACAGCTGCACCGATTGCATAAATTTCACCTACGACTGCACTGATTGCATACATTTCATCAACAACTGCACCGATTGCATACATTTCACCAACAACTGCACTGATTGCATACATTTCATCAACAACTGCACTGATTGCATACATTTCACCAGTAACTGCACCGATTGCATATATTTCACCAAACAACCAAACAACTTTTTTTAAATATCCGTCGAACACTGAATTGATATTTTGAAATTATTGTACTCACAGGCATCTGTTGAAAGACGTTTGCATGGTGTCACCTGAATGTTATTCGTCTTATCCAATGTATTTGAGAATTTATTCGTACAATGTTTTGTTTGAGGATATAATTACATGTTTGATTAGGTAGCAATGGAGCAGGTCGTCTGTTTAGAATGTTATTGATGCAGTTCCATAACTGATGTGGACTACTGGACTTATTTGTATAGTAATTTGACTTAGCTTTGGCCGTCTCTCTGTTACATAGGTGACACTGTTTAGAATATTCCAGAGTTGAGCATCATTTGCGCCATACACTATAAATAACGATGGCGCCTTTTAGATAGCAAAATGTCGGAAGTCATCTATGAAGCCATGCAGTGACTTTTGAGACACAATTTCAAGGCCGTGGCAAGTGGGGGGACAGGGGGCTCCACAGAAAAAATACAAAACAGTGACGTTTTAGTTTTAAAAGTGCCCTTTTTATCTAGCCTATATTACTGATGTCATTGCTGTTTTTGTGATACCATGCCCACGTATTAGTCAAAGTGGCTTATGTTCGAAAACTATCCCGCACTACATCTCCCGAAATCCTGGATCCGTGCCTGAAAACGATCGTTCCCAGGCTTGAGATAAGGGACAGAGTGAAAGGTGCGGGTAGTTCTTTAAAGCATAGCAATACTGCCATTGTGTGATACCCCGTATGTCAAGTGCATCGGTTAGATCGGCCTTTGCTCAAAACAGTAGATGCGTTGAGGCGCAGGATTTTTTTGCGGTTTCCAAGAACCTCCAAGCCAAACAGTGCAATCTGGGCGATGCATACGAGGACATTCCGTTGGCGAGTAAATGCTTCCGGGACTGCAGGACCATCCCATCACGGTGGGATGAAATATGGCGCCGTGTTGGACTGGTGGCCAACTCTACAGGTATTGAGATTCAGACGGGTGTCGGACCGATATTCCGTGTATGATGCATAGCTGTCGATTTTTATCAATGTATTGTCATTTGATATTAATTATTTCTTTTTATGTATTTTTTCATTCCCACGCAGCATGCAATACTTGAGCCGTGGGCGAAATTCTCAAGAAAATAAGCTAGATTGCATAAAGAGGGGGTACATTTTCAACATTTTCTGGGAGGGAACCACGTACTGCCTTCCAATTTTTTAGGGTAGCAACGGCCCTAAAATTTTTATTTCATAGGTGCATGTTTGTCAAATAATGCCTTGAGTACTTGACAGTACTGTTTATATAAGTCAGATAGGTGCTCTTTTGGGTGTATGATAAGGTCAGAATTAAGGATATCAGCTATTAAAGCTGTAATGTCAATTCTGTAAATGGCTCTATAAGACATTTTGTTTTGAATCTATTGGAATTACAGAAACGATAACATCAACAATGACAGTGTGGTGGTCTGATAACATCAACAATGACAGTGTGGTGGTCTGATAACATCAACAATGACAGTGTGGTGGTCTGATAACATCAACAATGACAGTGTGGTGGTCTGATAACATCAACAATGACAGTGTGGTGGTCTGATAACATCAACAATGACAGTGTGGTGGTCTGATAACATCAACAATGACAGTGTGGTGGTCTGATAACATCAACAATGACAGTGTGGTGGTCTGATAACATCAACAATGACAGTGTAGAGGTCTGATAACATCAACAATGACAGTGTGGTGGTCTGATAACATCAACAATGACAGTGTGGTGGTCTGATAACATCAACAATGACAGTGTGGTGGTCTGATAACATCAACAATGACAGTGTGGTGGTCTTATAACATCAACAATGACAGTGTGGTGGTCTGATAACATCAACAATGACAGTGTGGTGGTCTGATAACATCAACATTGACAGTGTGGTGGTCTGATAACATCAACAATGACAGTGTAGAGGTTTGATAACATCAACAATGACAGTGTGGTGGTCTGATAACATCAACAATGACAGTGTGGTGGTCTGATAACATCAACAATGACAGTGTTGTGGTCTGATAACATCAACAATGACAGTGTGGTGGTCTGATAACATCAACAATGACAGTGTGGTGGTCTGATAACATCAACAACGACAGTGTGGTGGTCTGATAACATTAACAATGACAGTGTGGTGGTCTGATAACATCAACAATGACAGTGTAGAGGTCTGATAACATCAACAATGACAGTGTAGAGGTCTGATAACATCAACAATGACAGTGTGGTGGTCTGATAACATCAACAATGACAGTGTGGTGGTCTGATAACATTAACAATGACAGTGTGGTGGTCTGATAACATTAACAATGACAGTGTAGAGGTCTGATAACATTAACAATGACAGTGTAGAGGTCTGATAACATTAACAATTACAGTGTAGAGGTCTGATAACATTAACAATGACAGTGTAGAGGTCTGATAACATTAACAATGACAGTGTAGAGATCTGATAACATTAACAATGACAGTGTAGAGGTCTGATAACATTAACAATGACAGTGTAGAGGTCTGATAACATTAACAATGACAGTGTAGAGGTCTGATAACATTAACAATGACAGTGTAGAGGTCTGATAACATCAACAATGACAGTGTGGTGGTCTGATAACATCAACAATGACAGTGTGGTGGTCTGATAACATTAACAATGACAGTGTGGTGGTCTGATAACATTAACAATGACAGTGTGGTGGTCTGATAACATTAACAATGACAGTGTGGTGGTCTGATAACATTAACAATGACAGTGTAGAGGTCTGATAACATTAACAATGACAGTGTAGAGGTCTGATAACATTAACAATGACAGTGTAGAGGTCTGATAACATTAACAATGACAGTGTGGTGGTCTGATAACATTAACAATGACAGTGTGGTGGTCTGATAACATTAACAATGACAGTGTGGTGGTCTGATAACCCGTCTAGATATTGCTACAAGTTAAACGGGTTGTCAAGAGGTCAAGCCAATGGCCATGAAATGTATCGAAAAGGTAACATGTTGTTTCATGTCAAAGGACGCCAGAATATCATCAAACGCAATTGTTGTTGCTTAAGGTATATCTAAATGAAGATTAAAATCACCAAGAATGTAACATTCTGAATGAACGATTGCCCGATTTTCCAACAGATCCTGAAAGTCATCAAAGAAATTTGTTGGGTGTCCTGGAGAGCGATAAATGCAGATAAAGTAAGCGGAGAAAGAAGATTTAAACATTTCACAGACGAACAAAAAATTAGAGTATTCGGGGATAGAATGTAAATTAACTTTGAACTGTTGCGACACCAGAAAGCCAACACCACCACCTCGTCCATCTGAACGTGGCCGATGATGGAAAGTGTAACCAGAAGGAGAAATGTCAGCAATGCGAACAAACTACACCACATGTCGCCTGAATTTGAAATGCCAATTGGTCACTTCTATGGGAGACTGAATTTGAAATGAACTTTGAATTTGGAATAAACAATTCGTCTCGCATGAAACAGGTACGAGGAAGCGGGTCAATAAAAGATAATTCGGAAGGACTGAAGGCTCTTGGCGACCAGGCGTGCTATGTAACAGTTTACTGGCATTTACTAACAGTTTACGAGCCATTTCTTTGTCGCCAAATAGCTCCATCAATACTAAATACATATACAACCGTTTATGAATGCGTGCATACACGTATGCATACATGCATCCATGCGGACATGAAAAATGCATATGTGTATACATGCATGCTTACACAAGACAAGTTAACATGTAATCACTCTGTGTAACTGATTAAATATGTTAACATAAACATGGTTGTATAAATAGTAAATACGTTATGCAGTGAAACATGTTGCAGAAGCACACATTTGGTACATTTTGTTTATTGACTAACCCAAACACTATTAATATAGGTTTAATTATCGCTAAGCATGTACACGTTGTAAGTGATTAACTTGAACGTTACCTAAGATAAAGCGCGACGATCCGGGCACAAGCATGCGAAATTTCTGTCTCTTCGTCTGGTTCAAATAAGGCGTCGCTAACAAAAATGTTCCTTTCATTAGATGGTTTATCAATTGCATCATCTGGGGAAAGAAACAGAAAATTGATAATTTGATTTGGGAGAATGCATGTTTTCACGAAAGCCATTTGTAGGATGTCTCCTAAAGTGTATTCGTTACTCCCGCTGTAGGCCAGAGTATACTCGTGCAATGTTTTGGATACAATTTCTTGAGGATATAATTATATTTGAACAAATTGTAAGTTGTTGTACATCCTTGTTTATGGTTATACAATACGACTAACATGTTAGCGCGATTATAATACTATGTATAGTTATATTGTTATTAACAGCGATATATTTATTATGAATGCGTGCATTTGTGTGTGCATTTGTGCGTTTGTGCATGTGCATATGCGTGTGCGTGTGCGTGTGTGTGCGTGTCCGTGCGCGCGTATGCGTTATTATTAGGCTAATTGACAATATGTCTAAAGTTAATTTTAATTTATTATTTTTATATTTTTATTTATTTTACTATACAGTCTACCTTATGTCGGCATATCAAATGGTTAGCATACCTAATTTTAGACAGGCAGTATTAAAACGTAGACAGGAACGAATATTAAAAACACCTCGCAGTTGTGTAAAGTTATTCTATCACTGAGATTTGTATATACATAAAATATCATCTTTACAAATTATACTTTTATATTATATGTTGACTCTTTTATATGCAGTCCCTACCCCAAGATTACCTAAAAGACTAAGTCATAAGGGGGCAACATATAGCCAAGAGCGACATAACGAGGAAATGATAGGGGCGTCTATGCTTGTTAGCTAACAGTTTACGGCATTTACTAACAGATTACGAGCCATATTTTCTCTCTACGTTAATCGCACTATCAATACAAATACACACGTAACCAATAGGAATGCACATATACACACATGCACCCACCCACACACAAACACGTTACATGCACACACACACGCTCGCGCGCAAACACAAACGCACTCGCACACGCACGCACACACACATACACACACATACATACATACATACGTACCTGCGAAATTATATGCGTACACATAAGTATATATATGTATGCTTACAAAAGACAAGTTAATTATGTAATCAATGTGTATGTAACTGATTAAACATGTTATATAAACTAAATAACGTTATGTAAATAAATTATGTAAACATATTGCAGTAACACATATTTTTCGTTTTTGTTTATTGACTAACCCAAACAATCTTAATATATTATTGGTTTAATTGTCGCTAAGCATTTACACATTGTAAGCGATTAACTTGAACGTTACCTAACATAGAGTGCGACGATTCGTGCACATGCTCGCGGCACGTAGACGTCTGCCAACGTTGCAAAATCGACGTCGCGGCCACCGGACGTAATTCAGAACATAAGGGGTGTCGTTTTACCAAAGCACAATGATTCTCAACTTCATAATACAGTTCCCCATCAATACGTATACTAAGACACCTATTCTGCAACCAATATTTCCAACAACCATAACAGCCTCTTGAGAAGACCAACGATCACTGAATTGAATAATTCAATTTTGCTGAAATGATTGGTACCAGCAATATGGGATCAGCGATCTAGCCCTGAAATGTGGGTTCAAGGCTATATCCCTCAAGTAGGTCGTACTGGAATGTGGGTTCAGGGACAACCCCTCGCGTGTTAGTAAAAGGTTTTCAGGAAGGCACGTCGATCACGTTCTCCTACGTATAACTGACCTACAGCCGACGTCGCCAGCAGTTTGTAGTTGTTGTTCTCATCCTCCTCCCTATCTCTATCACCAGCGATAACAATGCCTCGCCCAGGGGTTGTCTAGACTACAAAAATACAGCAGCTGTGCGCGACCGTTTAGTCGCCCGGTTGATATCTGTGACAATTCACGTCTGTCCGCACACCGCGTCATCGTTGCGCCATGTCCAAGACGATTGACCACCCCCAGTGTCCAGTCCGGTCCTACATGGACGACCCGAACATCAAATGGAGAACGACGAAGCCAAACTTCACGATCGTCGACCAGAAGTATTTGAAGGAGAAGGTTATGTCACACAAGGAGGGCTCCCTCGCAAAGATCGTCGAAAATCTCGTCAAGTCGTGGTAATGCGAGAGTTCGCACAAAGTCGACGTCAAGGTGGGCGTACAACTCAGTTTTCATTTCGACAGTTTTTCTATTTTATAAAAAAAACCTATTAATTTCCAATAATGAAATATATATCTTACGACGATTTTGAAAAGGGCGCGAAGTTTTTTCAACGTGTAACTTGAATACATAGTTTTTTTTAAATGACGCCCCATGCGAATTGCAAACAACTATTTCGTTTCGGAAAACATTGCGTTGGTTCATTATAGCTTCATCAACGTAACTGACTGCCTGAATACCAGTGGGGTATTTGTCACGACTGTTGGAATTCTTTCATTACATTTTATTTCAAGTTTACTAAATGTCTTCACACCTTTTAGAATACACTTTCCCAGGACAGGAAAAGCAAAACATGATGACACTATATATTTAATTTATATACTCACAATAAATGTTACCAAACAATCTACCGCGTCATATATGACATAATCATTTTGTTTCCCACAATACTTTTTTTTGTCGATTTGAATGCCATTATATTGATTTTTGGTTGTTGATACGATTGTTCTGTTGCATTGTGTAAGTGGGATACATTAATAGTCCTGTTCATGTTCCTGTACATATTTTGATAACCCACTGTCGTGAATTTAAAGAGCGCCCACACAGTATGGCTAAAGTAATTGTTTCTCTTTTATTTTATACGTTTTTGCCGTCTCGCTACAAACAGTTACGAAAGCTAGGTTTCAGTTTTTAAACTACGTCACGAATTAACAGTTAAAAGATCAAATCGTATATGGTTGAATATTATGTGCTACTGCCAACGTTGCGAATCTCTTTATTTCTAACTATTACGTCAGCGATGATTACGTATTTGTGATGTCGCCGCATGCAATCAATTTGTTGTGCAACAATTGTTATTATAATTACACAAAACTACACAAAACTCCACATCGCAGGATTGGGGAACGGTGAACCACGAGAAGTTCGTCATCACCGTCAATGGCGGCCGGAAGTTGAATCTGAAGGACAACATCATCAAGGGCAACTACCTGATGTTCCTGGAGGACAGTCCGCTGTACGACAGTCAATCTCTCCAATGAGGAAGCGCAGAAAGGCTTCAAGAATTGCTTCCCCGCTGGGTTCGCGTGGGAAGTGCTCAAAGTATTCTCGGATAAGGGAAATATATTATTAATACGCTAACTATGGATCATTGTAAGGGCATCTCCTCCGAAGCACCGATGTGCACTCGCTTCGTTTTACGTTCATTCGCTCCTTGGATCACCGGGCCTCTTATATATAAGCTGACGATGTATTTAATAACTCAAAACGATAGTTATTTAACGTTAATTTAGTTAGTGTTTTTGCTATGCTATCCTTCTCTATGTGGCCTTTCTCCAGCCTGGGATGGTTATCAATCTTTCCCACCCACCCCCATTTTATGGTAAAAAAACGTCCTCCATTTATCTGACGACAGCATTGACGATGGTGGATCTGTCACCAGTCTGATGGTGGTACTGAGGGAGTATGGGCTAGTAAATTTAAATCCGGCCTACCACAAAAATTCAGTGCATTTACACATAAGTCCGGTCCTTTCCTTTTAAAAGTAAAATGCTTGATGAACATTGAACCCAACACATGATTCTGTTGTATCAAATTGTGCCAAGCTTTATTATGCCGTCTTGTCCTAATTCATAATACTAATTCGGTTCTCCAGCTTATTGCATTTATATACAAACTGTAGTAACGTGAAAACTAGTCAACATTTCTGCACCCAATGGCATATTTGTAACTAGCGTTGCCTCCAAGGTCCACATTCCACAGGGGCCATCCGTGTGAAATTTAAAAAAGTGTCATTCTACGAAAACCCCGTAATGTGTCAGCTAGTACTCCTACAAAATGTCAGCCTTATACGGACGGACGGACAAAGAAACAAAGAAACAAATACACAAACGAACAAACCAAGAAACCAAGAGAGACCCATACTCTGCTTAACAATATATGTATTAAATTTAAAACTTTGCAAATTCTTTGATAATTGAGGACAACAAAATGTTACGATTACGACAAATATTACGACGAAACTAATATCATATATGTATATGTATATAATATATATATATATATATATATATATTTATATATACTATTTAAAATTAAAGGAGGTAATAGCTCATGTCAAATAGCATTTAATTGAACATAACCGGTATGTCTACATTAGCCTAATTAGATGCCCTGGTTCTCGCCCCTTATAACACTGGCCTGGATTAGCCCCACTGAGTGCATTCAGGCTGAGGGTAAAGAGACAAAGGTCACACGAGTAGTATGAAAGTCGACCTCAGTATCCATCGGATTATGAGATCAAAGATTTAACAAGATTTAAGAACACTGCCACCCAGAGAATTAACTCTAGGTGGCAGGTGGACAAGGAAGCCCTTTGGCTTATCGAGAGTCCGACCCTTTTATTTATGTGTACCCCGACCTTCTGAGGTATGTGTCGATTTTATTTTTAAACATATTCACGTTACTAACACCCACCCAATCAGCAGCTAATCTGTGAAAATGAGAACTTTCTTATATCTAATCTACACTGCTCCTTTGCTAATGTAACTTCATGTCCTCTAGTCCTTCTATCTTTCTTAACTGAGAAAAAAATATTTCTATCAATATTTTCATAACCATTCATTATTTTAAACACTTATATCTGATCTCCTCTCAATCTGCTGGTCTCTAGTGTTGTTAAGCCGCATTTTTAGGCGTATTTCGTAACTAAGATCCCTCAGTTTTGGTATTATTTTAATTGCTCTCCTATGTACTTTTTCTAGCATATATATGTCCTTCCTGCGATATGGCCTCCACGCTTGAATACAATATTTTAAATGAGGCCTAACTATTGTTTTGTACAACGGTATTATTAGCTCTTTTTCCTTATACGTTATGTTTCGCCTAATTAATCCAAGGATTTGATTTCCTTTTGAAGCTGCAATTCCGCACTGCTCTGAAACCTTCATATCAGCACTAATGGTTAACCCTAAGTCCTTTTCTTTTACAGTAGTACTTAGTACAGTACCCCCCATTGTATATTCTACCTCTTCGTTCCCATGTACTGTGTGGAGGCATTTACATTTCCCAAAATTGAACAGCATTTGCCTCTTTTCAGACCATTTGATCAACTTGTCAAGACCATCTTGTAAATGTTGTCTATCTCCATCACTTTTAATCCTTCTAAACACTTTTGTATCATCCGCAAATTTCAACACTTTGCTTGTTATTTCATCATCCAAATCGTTGATATATATTAAGAATAATATAGGTCCTAGTACTGATCCCTGTGGTACCCCACTCAATACCGATTTCCAGTTTGAAGCCTTCCCATCATCTACTGCACGTTGTCTTCTGTCAATCAGCCATTGTTCTATCCAGTTTATTATACCATTTCCTATGCCATGGGCCTTTAGTTTAAGCAGTAACCTTTGATGTGGTACTTTGTCGAAAGCTTTTTGAAAATCTAAGTAGACGATATCTACTGGTGATCCCTCAATTACCCACTTAGTGATGTCTTCCAAAAAACATAACATATTTGTTAAGCATGACCTCGCTTTAAAAAACCCATGTTGAGATGGGTTTATCAAGTTATGTTTAATAAGAAAATCCACCATGTGATCTTTAATTAGTCTTTCTAATAATTTGCAAATCACTGATGTTAAACTCACTGGTCTATAGTTCTGTGACTTGTTTCTCGAACCTTTTTTAAATAACGGTATAATGTTTGCCTCTTTCCATTCTAAAGGAACCACTCCCTCTTCTAATGACAAATTGAAAATTGTTGCAAACGGTATGCTAATTTGTTCTACAATTTCCAATAGTAGTTTGGGCGGAATCCCATCCATTCCAGGTGATTTAGTATCCTTCATAGCCCTAATTTTCTTAGCTACCATTTCTGAGGTTACAATTAACTGTCCTAAATAATCTGATTCTACCCCTTGAACTTAGGCTCTGGTATTGGCAGTGAACTAATATCTTCCCTGGTAAACACTGAACTAAAGTACTCATTCAGGTCTTCGGCCATTAAGAATCCCTCTGGTATTATATTTCCAGCACTATCTTCTAGAGGACCGACCTTATCTTGAACTTTCTGTTTGCTTCGAACATACGCATAAAAAAGTCTTGCTGTCATGTTTTATATTACTAGCTAATTGTTGTTCATAGCTTCTCTTTGAATTTTTAATTTCAGCTGTAGCTTGGTTAAGTGCTTCTTTATAACTGTTGTAGTCTTTATAATTTCCAGTACATATATATGACTTCCACATCATTTGTTTATACTTATTTTTTTCTAATGGAACATCAAAGGGCTGGCTCCTTGTCATAATCCCAATAGAGGCTCAGTAATGACCTGGTAATGACCCCTAATGAACCTATGATTAATGACCTCTTATTTTAACTACAGTGCTGGCCTCTTGTGGCGATAAAGACTACTCACCGCTGTCTACAGCCTGGTACTCTCTCCCGGGAAGTATTCAACCATGATGGGTCAAATGTCAAGGTCAATGTCAAAGGTCAAGGTGAAAGATCAAGCTGACCACTGACGACCACCGGCCTTGAGTACCTGGTTATAGGCAGTGACGAGTTGCACAATGGCTGAGTACTTTCAGGGGAGAAAAAGTGTACCTGGCTGTAGACAAAGTTGAGTAGTCTTTTAAGCAGTAGTTGCATAATGGCTGAAGGTTCCCCAGGCGCAGTGAAGAACCCTAGAAAAAGTTACCCTCGTCGGTGATTAATGGATTCTAGTAGCGGCGCTGTAGGCTAATCTTTTCGGCGGCCCTCGCGGCACGACAATGTGCTTGATGGGGCAGACCAACGCTAGGCTAAAAGTAATATTGCCCGACTATTGTTTGCATAACCTTAATTTGTATTAATTAACCCTTAATTAGCACTAATTAATCACTTATATATATATATATATATATATATATATATTGTGCAGTGCTGACCTCTCCTGGTGTTCGTTACTTCAGTCGTACAGTGCTGGCACCTACCGAAGTGTCCCTAACAAGTCTTGTGTACCCAATTAATGCAATTAATCAACCCCTACTTATTTATAAAATATTCTAACTACTCTGTAAGCCGTTTTAACTAACTCCTATATATTGACAGTGCTGACATCTACTGGCGTTCGTTACTTCAGTCGTACAGTGCTGGCACTCTTGTATAACCTTAATTTGCACTACTAGCACTAATTAACGTCTAATTACAAAGAAATGGGTAATTAATCATTAATTACATAAACAAATAAATACAACTGAACCTCCCACTAGGGGCGGTGGGCACCGGGAGTGCTTATCTCAACGCCTGCGACCAATGTTTATCAACACGCCACGCCGCCCGACAGTTGTTTATCAACAAAGACCAACCAGCGGTTTCTGTATGAGTCATAATCCTATTGTGTTCTGTGCAAGCCGTATGTAGGACGCATATTAATATTCGCATGGGGAAAATAAAGTGCCCTGTTTGTAAATCGGGGTTGCTTTTGGTAAAAGAACATCTTCGCTAGCATTAGAGCGTGTGTAACTGGAGCGTGTGTAAGACTGTTGACACAGACCGCTATTGCCTCAGACGGGTACTTACCTTAGCCTGGTGAGTTCTTTGGCGTGTGCATGTATTGGAGTACCAACGCGTGTTTTATGGAACGGAACGTGTAAGGTAAGGCAGCTTCATAGCAAGGCTACACGGTTTATTAGCACGGCGCCCCACGATTCTTTATGAGGCAGTGCACTCTCATACTGAGGTGGTAGTGTAGTGGTTAGAGCAGATGACTTTCATACAGAGGTGGTAGTGTAGTGTTTAGGGCTGTGGACTCTCATTCAAGAGATGGTAATGTAGTGATTAGGGCAGTGGACTCTCAGTCGAGATGTGGTAGTGTAGTGTTAGAGGATCATACAGAGGTGGTAGTGTAGTGGTTAGAGATGTGGTAGTATAGTGATAAGAGCATCACACAGAGGTGGTAGTGTAGAGGTTAGAGCAATGGACTCTCAGTCAACAGGTGGTAGTGTAGTGGTTAGAGATGTGGTAGTATAGTGGTTAGATCATCACACAGAGGTGGTAGTGTAGAGGTTAGAGCAATGGACTCTCAGTCAAGAGGTGGTAGTGTAGTGGTTAGAGATGTGGAAGTGTAGTGGTTAGAGCATCACACAGAGGTGGTAGTGTAGAGGTTAGGGCAGTGGACTCTCAGTCAAGAGGTGGTAGTGTAGTGGTTAGAGATGTGGTAGTGTAGTGGTTAGAGCATCACACAGAGGTGGTAGTGTAGAGGTTAGGGCAGTGGACTCTCAGTCAAGAGGTGGTAGTGTAGTGGTTAGGGCAGTGGATTCTCATACCAGAGATCTCATAATCCGATGGATACTGAGATCTTACATACTATTCACACACACACACACACACACACACACACACACACACACACACACACACACACACACACACACACACACACACACACACACACACACACACACACAATGAGCAGTCCTGCGGACTAGATACTGCGCTATATAAGAACTTACTTCTACTTGTTTTACTTTTATGTATAAAAAAACTTATACAGACAAATGTACACACACACGCATGCACGCGCGCCTGACCACACAAAAAAAAAATGCACACGTACGCACGCATGCACGCACGCACACTTGCACCCACGCACACAACACACAAACGCACACACACACGCGCACGCACACGTACACGCAGTCGCACGTTAGGATTCAATGACGTTTGGAAAAAGTGCCTTTATTTTTGCTTCCCATTGGGCACAGTTTGGGACATCTTTGATCAATTCAAAAAGAAGTCCTCTTGCTTCTACTTTAAAAAGGTAAAAGGTAAATAATTCGTATAGCGCTTTACACTTTATTCCCTGGCAGACCTGTTCAATCGAAAACCATCTCTTCTTCTCTGGGAAGCAATCAACCACGTTGTAATTAATGCGCGAAGACTATTATTACACAAATATCCACAACTGTCTATAGCCAGGTACTCATTCATAGAGACGAGTGAACTGAAGTAATGTAGAGTAATCGAATTTTTCCAAGGTTCGATACCGCCGCACAGCAATTGAACCCGGGTTCTCTCAGTCGAGAGTCGGAAGCTCTTACCACTGCGCAACTGCGCTCCACAATACTCAATCAGGCCATAAATTATTGTGACCGTGTGGTTATGAAGTGAGCTAAATATATCGTGTCCTCGCCTTTCACCCACATCCTAGCCTTCAACCCAAATCACAGCTAATCGGTAACGACCACACAGGCCTACGCGACACGACGTACAACCCTGAGATTAAATTTGAACCGATCACTACGTTCGCCGGCCGATAGAACTCTTCACGCCGGCCGACGTACCTCGGACGTCGTAGCTACGTTGCTGCACGCCGTCACGACGATGGACTCCGCCCCGTCATCACAGTCTCCTTCATAAACACCACCGCTTCCTTACCTCTTGCATCTATCGTCTCTCGCATCCGATCTCTATGTCGAAGACGATCGATGACTCACAGTGTCCGGTGTGTGTGTGTGTGCATGTGCGTGTGTGTGGGTGTGTGCGTGCTTGTGTGTGCGTGCATGTGTTTGTGTGTGTGTGCGTGTTTGTATACATGCGTGCGTGTGTATGTGTGCACATGTGTATGTGTGTGCGTGCGTGTGTGGTGTGCTTGTATGCGCGCGCATCCAACAGTGTAATGCATGCGTGCAATCATGTTCGGATGCTCACACATGCACGTGTATGGATTATGGTGGTTGCATTCACGTATGTATCAAACGTATGTAGACCCTATGTAAAAGTGCATGCGTCCTTAACGAACGCATACACTTATCCTGATGGTTTACGTTATTACGTCACGGACTATTGTCAGCCAGCTAAGTCACACCACATTTTTCAGTTCGCAGTGACTACTTATCGCAGTGTGAGGTACGTCTATGGGCTAACACTATCCAGTCGCATCTGGTCGGAAATATACAAACTCAAATAAACATAACATACGTACTACAAAAAACGTCGCTGGGCATGATTTCGTTGTATATTTGTATACATATGTTATTCGTCGTAACTTCTATGGATTAACACTAACCAATCGCATCTGTGTGGAAACAAACATCATCACTGCAGCGTAGCGAATCAGATAAACATAACAAGTTTATTACAAAAAACGTCGCTGGGTAACGTTTCGTTGTATACATTCTTGGTACATATGTTGAACGTCGTAGCTGTTAACTCCCGCAAGCTCCGTTCCTACCCGGACGAGACAAAACGACTGATGGGAATTGTTAAATTGGGGTTATCTGTTCCGGTACTTGGAATCAGCCTGGGTGGTGATTATTAAAAGGCTATTTGTTGAGTTGGTTGTCTTCAATGCGGGAACATCGCAAAACTAATTTAAAACTTGACGAGCAAAACATCAAATTGTATAGTTCTGAGTTTCGCAACACGATGCGCGATGATGCAATATGCGATGCGATGCGATGGGCGATGCGGTGGACGATGTGTGATGCTATGAGTGATGCTATGCGCGATGTCCCTTGTTGGCCACAGGATCGTCCTTATCATCGCGTATCTCGCTTCGCGCATCGCATATGGCATCATCGCGCGTTATGTTGTGAAATTCAAAGCTGTTCAGCGATGGCCTTTCTTGACCATCATAGGATCTTCCTATCAAAAGGAGTCCGTATAGCGAGAGCCAGCCATCACGTCATGTCACTTCCTAGCAGGACTGGAGCACCATCGACAAACACAACTTTGTGCTGACGATGAACGGTGGTCGCAAGTGGACGGCGGCTGACAATGTGTCCATGGGCAACTACCTGATCTTCCTGGACGGCAGTCGCCTGTACGACACGGGCAACGTGTCGAACGGCGAGGCACAGGACGACTTCCGGATGTGTTTCCCCGGCGGATTCCATAGGGAGGTGCTCAACGTGTTCACGGGTGAAGAGCTATAATTGGTGCTCGGTTGTTGAGTGGTTTTGCTTGTTTACGAGGGCTAACGGTATACATGTTTCTCACGTAGCGTGATATGCAAAAGTCTGGATTCTAAAAGAATGTGCACTATGGTAACATAATAAGTTTTAAACTTTAATTTGTGTCATACTATCTACCATTAATTATGTGTTAGACACCGCACTAAAACGTTTAGTAATAAGCTTTTGCATTACTTTTTGTCACGACGGGTACCCTCGCCTGATGAAAAAACGATGTTGTTTCTTTATGCATCATCATTATCATGATCATAATCATTATCATCATCAACATCGTTTTCGTTGTCGTCGTCATCATTGTTAACATAATAATCGTCATCATAACCATTTTCATAAACATCATCGTCATTGTAACCTTTGTCGTCGACGCCGTTATAATTACTATAATTATTATCATCATCATGGTCATCGTAATTATCATCTTCTTCTTCATCGTCACCGTCACCTCAGTAATTATAATCACCACCATCATCATCATAATCAGCACGATAATTTTCATCATCACTCATATAATAACTATTTTTCACAATCATAATCATCGTCAACGTCGTCGTCATCATCGACACCGTCGTCATGACCATCAGTATCATTTTCATGGTCAATATCATTATTGTCATCCATCATCGTCATCATAATCAGTATCATCACTATCACCAGTATTATCAGTGCCATGTAGCGCACTGGTGTAGTGGTTAGAGCGATGTTCCTGGTTCGAATGATCTACTGCCGTGTCGAATCTTGGGACAGTTCGCTCATTTTACATTGCTCAAGTTCACTCTGCTGTATCAATGAGTACCTGGATAGATAGTGATGGATATTTGTGTACGAATAGTCTTCGCGCAGTAGCTGAAATATTGCTGAATGCTTCCCAGATAATTCGACAAGGTGTTCAGTTAAACAGGTCAGCCAGGAAGTAAAGTGAAAAGCGTTCTGAGCAGCCGTACTGACTGGATATCGCGCTACGCAAGAACTTACCTTTACTACATATTCCATCATCAGTATCACCGGTATCACAATCATCATAATCATATCACATTCTTGATGTATACCAGCAGCATCACTGTTGTCATCATCATCACCATCATCGTCAGCATCCTTTATCCGCAGTACCACCGTCGTTCCTGCCATCGCCTACACCTCCTGTCCGTTGTAGGTCCGCCGACGGTGTCGTTCACGTGGCGTCACTGGGCCGACTACGAAGGCGCGTTCTACGGCAGCGCGCCCACCAACGAACTGATCGAGCTGTACGGCAGCGCCGTCGTCAAACTCAACAACAACATGAAGATCACAAACTTTGACATCTACTACGAACCGAGTCCCATGCTCGATAAACTCTACCACGGAAAGTGCAAATTTATACAGAGGAAAACGTGCCACAATCAACAATAATTCGACAATAATCCAGAATCTCGCTATCCTCTTTTGTGGTACAACAGCGTGCTGTGCTACAGCAGATGCCACGATAATCTCGTAACAAGCTTGTTCGATATTATCTCTTATAATGCACTTTATTTGGCTATTGAAAGACGAATAGTCACTGGACAATGAATGCGGTGTTTTGTATGTGCTTAATAAAACATTTAAAATCGAACGTATATATATATATATATATATATAGTGTTTTAGCTGAACGAATGTTGTATTAGACATATATCCTCGTAGCCTTATCTTAACACGGCACTGTCGCTGTCTTCTTAGTTCCTAAAATCCGATGTGAGACTGGCCTCGAATTGTTCCTCGGTTTCCGTCATCCGTTACTGCTCCCATTTTATTGCAGCGCGTTAAGATATACCACTTCTCGCTGCACATTCCCTACTCCACATAATACAGTGGAACGTCACTGTTAAGGCACCACTGGGACAGTCAACATTGACCTGAATAGCGAGGTGCTCGTAATAGCAGGACACATTTCCTATACATCACTGTCAAACAAATAATTTGGGACTGTCCCAGGTTGACCTGAATTGCGAGGTGGCTTTATTACCGGGGTGACCGTAAAGCGAGAAAGAACTCTATACATATCAAGACAACAATATTTTTATTGGAACATATTGTCTTGCTTTGATTAGTTGACAATATGATCTATCTATCTATCTATCTATCTATCTATCTATCTATCTATCTATCTATCTATCTATCTATCTATCTATATATCTATCTATCTATCTATCTATCTATCTATCTATCTATCTATCTATCTATATATCTATCTATCTATCTATCTATCTATCTATCTATCTATCTATCTATCAAGCTATCTATCTATCTATCTATCTATTTACATCTGTCTATATATATCTATCTATCGATATATATATATAAATATATATATCCATCTATCTATCTATATATCTATCTATCTATCTATCTATCAAAGAATATTTTTTTATGGTGGGATATAACTTGAAGTTGTTGGATACAAACATTTTCAATGTTTGCACGCTGCATTATGTGAAAATGCACCATTCAAACATTATGTGCAAAATTCACTCATCCAACATATCAATAATTAGGTGCCCTTCGCAGCCCTATTGTCTAATTCAATCAGGATTTTACTCATTGATACTATTTCTCGAGGCCTTCATCTCATGTATTTTGAAAATAAAAATTGCAAGTTTATTCTGGGTTTTTTTCGGGAAAGGCTTCTAGACTCGAGTGGTGAAATTGATGTAACGCGAGTCACAAAAAAGTGGATTTTTCATTTTACACAGAAGCCCCTGGTAGCTTGAGATTGCCAATTATAAATCTCCTCTTATAGGATATACTTAACTAAATAAGTCAAGACAGGCAGATTTAGAAACAACATGCTGAGGCCTTTGCCCAACCACGGAACACTATGACTGCAAAATGATGATGATGATGTGCTAACTTCACGTAATGCGAGTCACGCTGATTATGTAATATTTGTGTATGGTGTTAAATTTCAATTTATTAATTGTGTTTTTAAACCTTATTTATTTGTGATTCGTTCAAAGGTATTCATTGGTTTCTGTAATTTATACTTTGAGGAGAAATTTGACATGAACCAAGGTAGATTTTGGTGTTTTCCTTTTGCCGTAACGCGAGTCACGCTATAATTAGAATAAATTAAAACCATACTATGTAATCAAATTATTATTTGTCGATATCATTTAATACACTATGCCAATAGGTTCCTATTCACAGAAGATGGAATTTTGAAATGCATTATTATAGCACATACGCCAAAATATAGTTTCTAAAATGGGCAAAACTGTAATGCGAGTCACGGTGGAAATGCCCTCACACACACGCACGCACGCACGCACGCACGCACGCACGCACGCACGCACACACACCACACACACACACACATATATATTATAATAATTTCATGATACAAAGTAAAAAATACAAATTTACTAGGTTATTTGTCAAAAGAATGTCTTCGTTAACTACGGCCGTATTCTTTCAAATATCCGAAATATGTGTATCGAATACAGCTCCTGTAGTTGCGTACATAGTCAGAGAGTCACGGAGGTATACCTTGCTTTTATAATGTAAAGTTAGTTTTTTTTATTGATTTTGAATGATTTTTAGGCCCTGAGTTCAAATCTGATGGCAGCCAGACGTTAGACCTTGAGCATTAACAAAAAATATCAATACAATATGAAATGCTCCCTTTGAATATGTTGCCACCGAGGCACGTGCAAGCTGTCAGGCGACATAAAACATTAATTAAATTAGCCACGATGTTAGTGAAATATGTCAAATGACGCATATGTAAATAACGGTAAGCTATGGAGTACCTTAAGCACAATCATTTGTCACGAGGCTCTAATACAAAATGTCCGCCATTTCCAAGGCACCCACGTGATCAACCAATTTTTTTCCTCGTGATTTATTGGAATTGCACCCATACCAACATTTTCGGAAAGTTTTTGGATTGTGGTAAGTAACTTGTAAAAATACCTGTCCCCCTTAAATGCAACCAACTTACACTGGGAGCAGTCATTTGCATTGAGTCTAGCCAGCTCTATTAAAGTCAAATTAATTAGTTATTAGTTTTGTGCATGTTCTAGAATTTAATTATATATATAAATGCAAAGGTAATAAATTATTGCTGTTTCACACTGCACCTATTTGTTTCGTGTTTATAATGTGTTAAGATAACAGTATGACAACATTTGCTAAAATATAACAAGCCCTGACGTCTCCCCGCGAAAAACAAAATGAAAAGCGCGTGACACATGTGTCAAACGCTCCTTGCTCTAGCGACAAATCACAAGCGCGCTGGGCGTGGCTTAAAAGCGCCTGTTAGCTTTTCATAAGTGAATCGCAAAGACGCCTCCGAACTCGTATACCAATGACTGCTCCCTGTCTTCTGCGTCACTCTAGCGCGTGATTTTTTGCATTTTTCAAAGGGATGTCAGTTTTATTTAAACGTTTGCTATCCATTATTTTGACTTAGATTTATTTTGTTCTGTGTTCTAATGCGTAATATATCTGCTGTGTTCTTATACAGATAGATGTCTACGTTGGAGTGTATTCTGTCGCTCGTAGTTGTGTGCAACTATGGTAAAACAACTGTTTCAAAATTTAAGCTATTCTCACTTCGTAATCTCGACTGTGCCGATGACCTCCTAGCGATGACCTCCTGCTGGGCAACTTTACTTATACGTGTACTCAGCATATTTAAAATACAAATTTTACAAAATGCTCACGTTTTCGAGCATTGCTGCAAACATATTTGAAATAAGCAGACAAAATACTGTTACAATGTAAGTAAACTACTTTAAGAAAACTACTTTATATATTAAAAACAAGGTTCGGACCATAGCCATAGGCGGATCCAGGGGGACCTGGGGTGGCACGTGCCCCCTAGACGTTATGAATTCGGCGTGTCCGCGTACCTTTTATAATGGGCCCACGCGACCATGCCCCTAAACCCTTGGAAATGTGCCCCCGTTTAGTTTACAATAAGCTGAAGTTACGCCGACGCGGCGGCGACATATTTTCAACAGCACACCCCCGCGTCTTCCGATGTCACCACAGATAGCGGCTCAAGTTACATGTTAACATTTCTACTACACCATTTGGTTCGGCCGCCAGTGGATGTTTTTATGCCCCTCCCCACACTCGCTTTCTGGGTCCGTCTGGACTAACACGTTAATTGGTCAAATTAACATTGTGACGTTAGTTCGCAACTTTCTGCGTATATCTTCTACAATTGTGTTGTGTCACATTACATTTTAGGTGTTCTGATTGTCGACAAGTTAATATGGAAAAATCACATTTGCTTAGTATAATAAAAACTGTCAAAGTGCAATTATATACACAGCTAGTTTCTTGATTAACAGAAGTGGCATTTCTGCATTATGCCACTCACGGTTTTTGCCTTATGTAATGAAATATACTGAAATATGGAACATTGTTAAATGCCCAGACTTGCTACAGAAAAAAGAAAAAAGTTTACTCTATGGTGCTAAAAGATTGGACCATACGTACGTCAAGGTTATTATAAAATCTACACGTTCTTACGTACCTGATATAGTGGAGTTAAGAACTGCTATGATTATGTTTAAGGCATATAATAATCAGTTGCAAAAGAATGTACACCAGCTTTTCAGTATGTATTATTCTGTCCATGCGACCAGAAAAGTACACAAGTTGACACACTATTACGCTCGTACTAATTGGAAAAATATGTGTCTATCAGTTAAAGGTGTTAAACTCTGGAATTCTCTTGCATGGGCCGAAGCGTTTTTCCACGTGTGCCTATATAGCAGTAAATAATAACTCTATAAATTACGCTATGTTAGTATGACGAGTTCACTGCGTGGTAAATAAAGTAGTTGTTAACACTGTCGTGTTCAATATATCTATGTTAGTATGCTTATGAATTAACCGTGTATTTCTTTCTGGTTCGTTTTGTAAATATGGGTTAAGGTATTGTAAGCAGCGACTGATAACACTGAGCGACGGAAATGCTATGAGTCAGCCAGTGCGGCCGGCTAAATGATTACCCCAATCGACTGTTGTGCACCTTCCTGAATGCAGCTTCGGTGACGACGCGTGAACCTTTTTCACACTATGTTACAAACCCCGACGTTGATCGTCCCCGTAACATAAACGAGAACCATGGCGACAGTGACGCTGACGAAGTTGCTGATACTAGTATTGACAGTTCAAGGCATTGCAGGTGAGATATATACCGGTGAAATAATGGATGCACTTGTCAGGTAGTGTAATCGTATTTTACTTCCTGGTCCGTTGGGCATATAGACCTATACTATGCATGTTTGTCGAAGTTGCGAATTCACTGTCGATACTTCCTGCCCGGTGGAATAAGTTGAAAACACCATCGAAAACACTACGGTAGTGTTCTGTAATGCAGGGTAAAACACTCGGATCGATATTATCATAAAATGTAGATTGTTTTTATAGCACATGTTATGAAATTTCACCTCTGGTTCTTCTAACGTCTTCATCGTCCAACGTTTTTAATCAGGCTGGCTTTCGAACACCTAGTTCAAAAACTAGAATGTCAAGATATTTTCAACATTATGAGAAAAAAATTGAACTTCAGCTGAATACACGCTAGTGTTTTGAATGTAAACTACAACACTTGTTTTGATCGTCGAGGGCCCAAGGGTGGCACGATGTACCATTATTTTTTAGTTCAACGCAGATATAACACGGTGTCAGTGAATTGTCGAACTGACAAAACACACACACACACACACACACACACACACACACACACACACACACACACACACACACACACACACACACACACACACACACACACACACACACACACACACACACACACACACACACACACACACACACACACACACACACACACACACACACACACACACACACACACACACACACGCACACACACAGGTTCTTCTTAACATATAATGTTAATTATGTATGTACTGGTGTCCAGCATCGAAGACCAATTATTGTTCTAGACGGCTTAAACAACAACCTACATTATGATTTGTTGGCTTTTTAAATTATGTCAAACATATTGCCATACTCGGTCCAGCAATCACTGAGATTCTTGAACTCAGAAACACTGCGTCAGAAAACACAAAGCTAATAAGAATGTACAATATGGTGCCTGTTTCGGATGCCTTAACATGTAAGACACGGAGCCGATACTAATAACTGTGCCGCTGCGAGAGGGTTCGGTTGAGTGATTCAATAGAAAAGGGTCTCGTGTTTAGCATTTTACAGGCCCGTGGCCGGGGCTTCACGGGTTTCAGGTGAACCCCTTTTCGTGATCCCCCTTTCTCCAAAATGTGAACCCCCCTCAAAATTGCATCTTTAAAATGTGAGCCACCAATTGTACGTATTCCATGTTTCTCAAAAGCTTTAACCCCCCTCCTAAAAGCTGCAGGATAGTGTTCAAAACCAGTTGTGTATTTGATGGTATTTCTTCAAAATTAATAAAAATGATTGAGCCCGCAATAATTAAATAATTAACTATATTAATAAATCAAGTGTTAAACACAGGAATGTTTCCTGATAAACTCAAAATTGCCAAAGTAATTCCTACATATAAGAAAGACGATCCAACATTATCACAAAATTACAGGCCCATTTCTCTACTTCCAACGATTGCTAAAGTAATAGAAAATTTATTTTACTCAGTTATCAACATAGTTTAATGATACCTGCTTTTTGACAATCAATAAGTACGGTTTTAGACCTAAACATTGAACTGAATGTGCTGCATTAGAATTAGTAGATAGAATTATAACGCAAATGGATACAAATGACGTTACGATTAACATATTTCTCGATCTTTCTAAACCTTTTGACACTATTGACCACACCATTTTATTGAATAAATTGCGATATTATGGCATTGCCGATGCAGCTCTACTTCTGTTCAAAAAATATTTAAACAATCGGAAACAGTAGGTTGAAATTCAAGAACTAGAGTCTGAAATTCTTCCAATAGCAGTTGGTGTCCCACAAGGTTCAATCCTTGGGCCATTGTTATTTATTATATATATATAAATGACTTCTCACAAGCTAGTAGCATATTTAAATTTATAATGTACGGAGATGACACCACGTTACTTGCTACTATAAAATCTTTAAGTAATAGTATACAATGTAACACAATTGAATCTTTAATAAACAGTGAACTCTCCAAAGTTGTTGAGTGGCTAAGTATAAGTATAAATCTAGGTTTTTTCATGTCCTCAATAGAGGTACACAAACCCATATACTTAAAATAGATAATACATATATTGAAAAAGTGGATGAATTTAATTTCCTAGGGTTAACCTTGGATTCAAATTTAAATTGGAAAAGACATAGAGAAACAATGTATAATAAATGTACAAAAATTATTGGCATTTTAAATAGGCTAAAACATGTATTACTTTTAGAAATATATATTTTTATATGAATCGTTAATATTATCACATATAAACTATTGTATTATCGCATGGAGATACAAAGGAAACAGATTAATGAAAATTCAGAAAAAAAAGCTGTTCGTACAATAACGTCAAGTGGATACAATTTTCACACAGAGCCTATACTTATTAAACTGGCAGTTTACATTAAATGTTAATATACACCACCATGACACACAGAAATCTAAAAAAATATACATACTGCCAGAACTAATGGTGAATTTGCAAAACAATGTCTTAAATATAACTTGCCATACATTATAAACAACACTCCTGAAATAGTGAAAGAAAAGATATATACTCATAGCCTGCGAGGCTTTGCAATTTACACAAAAAACGTTCTCCTGAAAAAAATACAAAGATACGTGTACACTTCTAAATTGTTATTCATGTAACCAAAATCAGTAATGTTAATTATTAATAAATGTACGAAAATGTTAATTATCAAGTACATACACAATTTTGATTATATCAATCGCTATAAGGAACATTTACTGCCACATATAATTAACACGATTGTATAATTTAGATAGACAAATATCTTGAAAGACCATCATATATTTAAAACATACTTTTCATAACTGCGGTGGCTCCTATGATAGCGACAATATGTCTTATTCGGAGCAACACATCTCCGATTTATCATAAAATTAAAAGGTGTTTTTCTGTTAATCAATTACTTTACTGGTTTCAAAAATGGTACATACACACATTATTATGTGTGCATATATATTTTATTTGTATCAATATGTATATACCTGGTATGTTTATTGTATGAATATTTGTTATATTTTGAGGACAAAATAAAATTCTTGTTGTTCTTGTTCTTCAAGCATTACAAGGCATGCCAAGAAAGCCTTATTTGTGCAGATAATAAAGGGAGAACCGTTATATATTAAGTGATCATCACTGAATGTATGGAAACCTGTCTGAGGGATCTGTCTCCAATGCCATGTATAAAAAGGGTAGTCATTAGAGGAATGTGTGTCAAAGGACCATTGCATCCAATTAGCCATGCAGAAGGACTTCACACTATCCCACGGTCGCCTGTTATGAAAACGCATGGGGTAACAAATACACAAATATACGGTTTTACAACAAACATACAATTATGAGTCCTAATTGTAGTCACTCAGAGGTTACAAATGCACACAAAATACTGGTGAATCAAAGGGGTGACGATGATTTAACAATTATGAGCGCATTAATTAAGACATATAAAATAATTCATTATTTCTGGTCAGAACTCTGTTAAAAAGTGAACGAAAGGTGCAGCTTTTGAAGTTTGGTATGCTGATTAAGGTAATTACCTACTGTCAAAGAGGCTATTCTCAACAATCAACAACTCAAGATGTGTAGCGAATGTATTTTTACAAGCTGCAAACCCGGTAGACAAACTCATCTGGCTTAACACAAATTATAATTTTCAACTATTGAGCTGCAATGCGAATTTCGATGAATAATTGTATTTAACCAATACAAAAAAATTAGCTTCATCTATTTTAAAATGCGCTTGCTGATGAGAAATCGTGTACTTGTGTGGCTGTATGGTTGCCGAAATATTATGGTTGCTAGTTGCATGTTTGTAGATCTCAGAAAGGGGAGCCTTATCGCCAATGAGAAGGCAATAATGTGTGAAGGGCCTTTGTTATATATTATTATATCCATTTTGTGTTCCGTATAGTTGTAAAATACAGACTGTGTTTCCTGGAGTTAGTATTGTGTACAGGATATGGTATTTGACTGTTTGACACCTAGAATTTAATTCAAATTCCACAAGAGGATAATAATTGTTTCGATTCTTCTATTTACCGGGCATGTTTTATAAAGGTTTGTTAATTTACTAACTTCATTATATTTATGATAAATTATGGAACTTTTGCACATCAGATCAGATAAATATAAAGTATTAATTGAGTGAAAACCAGATTGTAAATGTCACACTTTAACTGTGTATTCTGAAAAAATAACTTGGACACACCGACACTCCTCGGTGTCTCGTTTATTATATTAATATGAACTTATTAAAAACAATTGCACACACGGTTTGAAAACGCACCCCCAAAACGACCTCGTTATGGGCCTGCTGGGGATGCCAATGTGATGTTTGTATATAAGATGAAAAAATATAAGATAAAACCACATGGTCCACCGTTCTCACACCCACTTCATTGTTCTTCCAGTTAGAAATGTAAACTTCTGCATTATGAGCCCCCACGTGAACATGGAGTCCCTCTGCATTGTGAAAAAATATAACCCCACATGAACTTGTGGCGCCCCTGGAGTTTGAATAGGTAAACTGTGAAACCCCCATTGTGAAAAGCTGCCTGGTTTAGATAATAACGATACCATTGAGGTCGGTCACAGCGGCTGTGATGTGATTGTGCCTTTATACTCAAAGTACAACACCATGGCGAAGACTTTTTGAGTAAACGCCAGTCGGTAGAGGTAGTAATGATTGCCCTCTTGCCGGCAGCAGACGGCGTTGATGACTACCGGCGCGGGTGTGAGGTGACTGCACTTTCTTCGGCAGGAATGCATTCAGAGGCAAACGCAGAATGAAAAGAAATGTATGCCTCACTAGAGTACATGTGCAATGGATTACAGTGTAACACATGTAATAATAATAATAATATAGTTTGTTCATACACTCATATCCAGAGTAGGACTCGTGTTGACAACTAATAGCTACTAAAATGTACATAATATAATTGAACGTGTAAAAAAGACTGAACTGCATTAACTAAAACATGTACTAAACAAACCTAAGCTAAAATTATTAAGACATACATAACAAATAATAATAAATAAATAAATAAATAGACAATAAAATATTAATGAATACATTATTTAAATAATAGCTAATGAAACGTATAAAAGGCTACAACTGCATTATAATATAAAATGTAGTAAACAAACCTAAGCTAAACATATCAAGACGTACATAACAGATAATAATTATAAATAAATAAGTAGACAATAAAATATTACTGAGTAAATACTTAAAATAATAAGCTAGTATAATAGTACAAAATAATAGTAATAATAAACACTACGATGTGAAGAGTGAATGGTATAGAGAACTAGACATTAAAAGCAAGCTTGAAATAATGAGTCTTAAAACGCGCTTTAAATGTGTTAGCGCGTTCCACAGAGTTGGTCCCGCGCGAGAGAATGAACGTCGGCCATATCGTTCGAGGTAGTGGCGCGGAACGGCTAGCAACGCGCGGACGCCAGATCGTAGGGCGCGGCGCAGCACGTACGGCGTGATGAGTAAGGCCAGGTACGCCGGCGTCCGATCGTGGAGGGCGCGAAACACAATGACAAGCAGCTTGTACTCAATATGATACTTCACGGACAACCAGTGGAGCTGTTGCAACGAAGCCGTCATGCTTCGCCGGTGGTCCCGCCTGATTCGCAGCATGACTCTGGCCGCCGAGCGCTGCACCATTTCTTCTTCTTCTTCTTCTTCTTCTTCTTCTTCTTCTTCTTCCAGTAATCCACTACCGTCATTACTGACGACTTCGTGGATGGTGTGGTTTTTGTTGCGTGCGCCAGGTATGCAGGTGTGAAGTGCTGGTTGTAACTGTTTATAAAATAATGTGCAAGTGCAAGAGGCGGTCTGAGATGCCATACAGGACAGCGTTCCCGTAGTCGAGCCGTGATGTAAAAAGGGAGTGGACGAAACTCTTACATGCTGTAATAGTCAGGCTTGTTCGTATCTTGACAATGCGAAATAGATTGGAGTAAGCAGCACGACAGGCGTTCGATACTTGAGCCGACATGTCAAGTCTGCTGTCAAGTATAACACCGATATCACGAACAGTCGGCGTCAGTGATATGGTGGACCCACACACATCGATGGTGGACACTGCAGAAGGCGAGCGGACGGTGCTAGAACCAAAAACGTAGTGCATCGGCATGGTTCGATAGCGGACACTCAGCGTCGTCCGCGTATATATGGTAGCGGATCTGATGGAGTTCGAGGATGTCCGCGATAAGTAAAACGTGTACGTGTTGAATAGTAGTCTGCAATTTGGCGTGTGTGGCGTGTGTGGCGTGTGTGGCGTGTGTGGCTTGTGTGGCGTGTGTGGCGTGTGTGGCGTGTGTGTGTGCGTGCGTGCGTGTGTGTGCGTGTGTGTGTGTGTGTGCGTGTGTGTGTGTGGCTGCTGAACGACGGGTGTCGTACAGCCAGAGACTTGTTGAATAAAAGTATTTTATCACCCTCCGGAGTGGAATGGCTAGTGTTGTGTTGCGGTTCTCTGTAAATATCGAACCTGTGATTTCGTTTCTTATACGTTTTTTTGCACTAACAATGCAGTAATAATAATTGCAAATTTGTCAGCAAAAATATTTACTCAAATACCTTGGTGCCTCTCCGTAAGATACATATACACTGTTGCCACAATAAAAACAGTGTTACTGTGTATCTAGTGCATTACACATATCGTCCACATAAGGTATAATTGAAAATGAGTATATTGACAAGTATTATAATTTACGAATTGAAAAGATTCAGAATGTGCAAATGTGTGCAAAATCTGGCATACGTAAGCATAGGAAATTATCTAACTGTAATGGATTCCAACGGAGGAGGTACTTCGTAATTGAGCCGATAATTGATATATCACTGGTATTCAGCCTCGTTCTGATACATTTGCAATGTATAAAATAAACTTAGTAGTATTATAAAATCATCGCGAGAGATAATTTCGGCTATTTTCTAAGTGTAAAACGACCCATCCGGGGCGCTTAAGTCGTTAAATCGATTCTTTGTAAGCTAATATACATTTGAAATGTACTGTATGAAAACGTGATAATTACCCATAACTACTTTCTCTGCTACTTATGTCTTGCATGTTTATGCATAATTTGGGTATTAACTGCGCAAAAAAACGATAAATAATTGTGTTTACGCGAATCATTTTGAGCTTGCCACATGGATGATTAAATATTGTGAAACACACAGAGACTGGTGACGTCACACACAGTCAACATGTCAGATTTTGAGGTGAGTTGTTGCAAGTAATGGCTTTTTAAATCAGCAATTCGTAGACATAATGTATATTGACAGCTACTTTTAACAATGCAGGAAGCTTATGCATGTTTATTTATCCTGCTTCTAATGCCGTCCATCGGGTAACTTTTAGATTAAGTATAATTATAATACCCGACCCTTCAATCGGACTGTCCGCGCGGGGACGACGGCGACGGCAGCAGTCAATGCGGGTTGGGTCTGTGTGTCTACGGGTCTTGCGTTTCCAGTCAGCCATTTTTGAAACGTCCCTGTTTCTCCACTTATTTGAATCGAAACATGAAAATGTGAGATTCATACGTTCACAGATTGTTTCTAATGCTACAGGTACTGTTAGTAAACCTGGCTGGCATGTCATCATTCAATGTAAAAGTTTTAGGTTTGTTAAAAAGTACACAATATCGTGTTGCCACGGAATTTTGCGTTCTATACACGAACTTTGGACACTAGCAGATCTGCAATCTATACATAAGTTTTTATCCATGAATATATTTAACAAATATAATAATAGATCAGATCAAACTGTGCTGCTTCATGTGAATAACACATTTGATATTAATAGTACTCGTTAAAAACATACAAATTAAACATTTATTTTTGACATGTTACTTTACCATGACTTTACCGTTATTGTACACCGTTTACGAGAATGGCCCATATGTGTATATACAATATTAGAGCAAAACTAATGGAAAACATACATTGCACTTTGGATAAGGTAAAACCTCCAGGGATCCATAACAATACTGATAAGTGAAACTTCTGATAAATAGAAAGTTATCACAAGGTCCCCTTATTGGGACCTATTCCCAGGACGAAGATTGACTTAACAGATCAAAAATCAACTTATGAGAGTTCGAATTGTCTAGAGTGCACTGTATATGATCAATGCACATAGGTAATTATGTAGCAAAGCAAATTAAAAGTTCAGAATGATGAAAAGTGATGGAGATAGACAAAATTTACAAGATGATCTTGACAGGTTGATCAAATGGTCTGAAAAGTGACAAATGCTGTTCAATTTGGGGAAAGGTAAATGCCTCCACACAGGACATGGGAACGAAGATGTAGAATATACAATGGGGGTACTGTACTAAGTACTACTGTAAAAGAAAAGGACTTAGGGTTAACAATTAATGCTGATATGAAGGTTTCAGAGCAGTGCGGAATTGCAGCTTCAAAGGGAAATCAAATGCTAATACCGCTGTACAAAACAATAGTCAGGCCTCATTTAGAATATTGTATACAAGCGTGGATGCTTTATTGCAAGTAGGACATAGATATATTAAAAATAGTACAGAGGAGAGCAACTACAATGATACCAAAACTGAGGGATCTTAGTTATGAAATACGCCTAAAAGAATGTGGTTTAACAACACTAGAAATCAGGAGATTGAGTGGAGATCAGATAGAAGTGTTTAAAATATTGAATTGTTATGAAAATATTGATAGAAATATTTGTTCTCAGTTAAGAAAGCTAGAAGGACTAGATGACATGAAGTTACATTAGCAAAGGAGCAGTGCAGATTAGATATAAGAAAGTTCTCATTTTCAAAAAGGATTGTAAATGAATGGAACATATTATCTGCTGATTGTATGGGTGTTAGTAGCGTGAATATGTTTAAAAATAAAACCGACACATACGTCAGAATGGCGGGATACACATAGGTAAAAGGATTGGACTCTTGATAAGCCAAAGGGCTTCCTTGTCCGCCTGCCATCTAGAGTTAATTCTCTGGGTGACAATCTTGTTAAATCTTGTATTCTCTTGTTAAAGGTTATTATATAATATCCACGTTCTTACGTACCTGGTATCGTGTAGTTAAGTTTGAGGCATATAATAATCAGTTGCCATAGAATGAACACCAGCTTTTCAGTGTGTATGAATCTGTCCATGCGACCAGAAAGATACATAAGTTTTCACATTATTATGCTCGTACTAATGGGAAGAGTATGTGTCTATCAGTTAAAGGTGTTAAACTGTGGAATTCTCTTGATAAGAGAATTCCACCGTCCTTGTACGAGCGCATGGGCCCCAGCATGTTGCATTGTGTCGGTTTCTTAAACCCAACTCGTTTAAAGTAAATTAAACTGAATTACGACATGGCAACCAAGTTTACTGACCAGTGTAGATGCCAGTTCAACAAAACCTTTCATCGAAGCCGTCAAACTAAGAGAAAAACGACACAATACCAGTGAGACAGAACCCATAAAGGCTAAAGCCCATACATAATATCCACCTAGAGCCGCCATATTTCCCATGCTACATCTCCCAAACCTACAGACAAGCAACATGACAAATACCAACACTTAGTCACTTACTCCAATGAAATAATAAACATTCGTACCTTTAACATGGATGATGAGGCGCTGGCGTTCAATCAATAACTTTACAACAAATCCATATCGCGGCGGCTGCATCGATTGAGCTTCACAAAAATGTCCATGTCGTGTCGATGTCCTGCTCCCATCTTCTCCTTGGTCTTCCCCTTCCTCTCTTTCCCTCCACTTTGCCTTCTAGGATTGTTTTCTCTAAGGAATTGTGTCATTTGATGTGGCCAAAATAACTCAGTTTTAGTCCTTTTATTCTATTCACTAGTTGGCAGTTCTTCAGGTCTAATTTTTAAAAGATCTCTGCATTGGTTGTTCTTGTTATCCATGGCAATCTTAGGACTTTTCTGTAACATTTAATCTCAAACGCTTGTATTCTTCTCATGTCTTCTTTGTTCAGTGTCCGCGTTTCGCTCCCGTATAGAGCTGTTGGGAAAACGCAAATTTTTAAAAATTCTTATCTTTGTTGGTATGTTTTTTCCTTTCCATACATTTTTCAGATTATTTAATTTCTGCGTTGCTATGGCTATTCTTCTTCTGATCTCTGATGATGTCTTGCCGTCTCCTTGTAGTCTTGCTTCAAGGTATTCGTAGTGGTTCACATTTTCAATTTGTTCCCCGTTGATTGCAATTTCTGCTTTTTCAATGCACCTGTCAGTGTCCATGATCTTTGTTTTCTTCACATTAAGTGACTAGCCCTTTTTCTCACTGTGTTCTTTTACAGACATGATTAGGTTTGTTAGGCCGATTGTTGTAGTGGACAGGAGTGCGGTATCGTCTGCGTATCGTAGGCCTCTGATTATATGTCCATGAATATTCACCTCATCGTATCTTGTACTTCTGTCATGTAATTATACATCTCTCATTATGTCTTCTGTATAGAGGTTGAATAGGCATGGCGATAAAATACATCCTTGTCTTACACCTTTTCCCACTGAAAAAGTTTCTGTAGTTGTGTTTTCCAGCCTGACTACTGCTTGTTGGTTGCTATAAAGTGATTTCAAGATGGCGATTATCTTTGGGTGGAAGTTCCGACTACCCAGTGGAAAATCGACTAGATAAATTGCTTTGGCCGCAACGTGCAACTTGATCTTGGTCCAGTAACTAATCATCTTGCCGGGCAACTATAATTTTGCATCTTTGTGTTGATATATTTTAATAGGCATTAGCCATCAAGCACGTTGTGAATTATGACATTTTCGTTGCCCTGTCACCTCTTGGCCTTGGGTTGCAGCCTGCTGGATGATTATCGCATAGGCAGAAGCGGCGGATTCCTCCACTTTGGCCTTTGGGTAACTTAATCCCATTTGAATTATGGCAAATTTCTTTGCCAAAGGGTAGGACTGGGAAGTCCTACACAGACACCCCTTTAACCTCTGTACCTTGTCACTCTATGAATCAGACAACCAGTTGTAGGTCCTCAGTCCCCTACCCTCCTAATTTTCCGGGATTGGAGGGGGCATGGCCCTCTTACCCCCCCCCTCTGGCTACGCCACTGGACAGTTCACGGCACTGCAGGTGAGCTATATACCGGTGGAATAACGGATGCACTTGTCAGGTAGTGTGATCGTATTTTACTTCCTGGTCCGTTGCGCATATAGACCTGTACTATGCATATTTGCCGAAGTTGCGAATTCACTGATGAATTACTTCCTGCCCGGTTGAATAAGTTGAAAACACTTACCGTAGACCGTAATCTACGTTAAAACACTCTAGGATGTTGTCAATTTAAATACCCAACACTCAGGGCTGAAATTAAAAATGGATCGTTTTTATCACATGTTGTAAAATTTCACCCACATCTATTCTAGCACCTTAACTGTCCAAAGTTGTTTTAACCAGGCTTGTTTTCAAAAACCTGGTTCAAACACGAGAATGTCAACCTATTTTCAACATCAAGAGAATGGTTTGATCGTTGTGAACCGATGTGTGGCATGATGTACTATTATTTTCACATACACACGCACGCACGCACGCACGCACGCACACACACACACACACACACACACACATACACACACACACACACACACACACACTAATAACTGTGCCTCTGCGAAAGGTTCGTTTGAGTGTTTCAATAGAAAAGGTTCTCGTGTGTAGCTAATAACGCAACCATTGAGGTCAGTCACAGCGGCTGTGGTATGATTGTGCCTTTATACTCAAAGTACAACACCATGGCTGAGGCTTTTTTGTGTAAATGCCAGTCGCTATAGGTAGTAGCGAATGCCATCTCGCTGGCATCGGGCGGCAATGACGTCGACCTGCACGGATAGTGTGCCGTGGCGGATTTTTTCGGCAGGAATGTATCCACTGGCAAATGCAGAACAAAAACCTTAAATGTAAATGTATGGCTCTCCAGAGTATATATGCACTGGAATTAAGTATATGAATACATAAATAGATAAATAAAACACATGTAAAGTATTATTATGTTTTACACCACAGTAAAACGTATTTGTTGCAACATACTTCCTGGTATAATCTTTCAATGAGCAAATCTACAGTATATAAACAACGTGAATGGAAATGATAAATAAATAAAATACATGTTTTGTAATATATTGTTAGGTCCTATATATCACTATAATTTTGTTGCAACATACTTCCTGATCTTACCTTTTAATGAACAAAGAATGACAAAGAATTATAGTATTTGTTGTTATTCGTTCGTGACACGTATACATTTACAAGGCAACAAATAATAAAACATAAATATTCCCCTACAGCCTTTACTTGTTCCGAGCAGCACATTGTGGTTTTTCTTTGAAGTAATCTCACTAACTGCATTGTTGCAGGCGCGGGGTGCCGATTTGCTCGCACGTCGGCCAGTCAAGGGTCGTGTGTGTTTCCATGCAGATGTACCAAAGGCTGCAACCCAGTCACTGGCAATTGCATCAACGACGGGCAATGCAAAGACGGACTTCCAAGTGGTCATCCGTGGAACGGGACGGCCTGTCAGATAGGTAGGTTTTAAAGCTGTTTCCTCTACCGATTTAGCCCATTGCCCGTCACCTGACTGGATGCCTTGGTATAGTTGACAGTCATGATAGTAATATTTAACAAATGTTAAGCATTATTGTGTGAGCGTTTACTTAATTTTGCCAAGTCCAAGTCCGTTTTACCTTCCGAATACTGATTTACTCCATGAAAAGTGAGGATTTTGACATACATCGGGTATTGTGAAACTATATAGATCTTACGTCTTAGTCATGACGTCGTAGAAAGTTTGGCGCTCGAGGTTCAAGCCGTCTAAGACGAAAACATTAACTTCCCCGTGAACATAAAATGCACAGGCCCGTAACCAGGTTTTACTGCGGGGGGAGTTCGTTTTTGATACTTTGTTATATATATATATATATAGGAATATATATATATATATATATATTCCTAATGACAACATACGCGGACCAGATATGAATATATGTATAGGTTTTCAGGCGTCATAGAGCGCTAGCACTTATTTCGCATTCGCATGACGTAACGGGTGGTACAGACCAATTGCAACAATACTTCGATTTTCGGGAATGGGGAATGATTCTTGCTGCCATTCATTGATTGCCTTTGCACAGATGTTTGGGCAGTCCTTTGGCTCTTTGCCGCGATAGCATTGCTTCCATCGAAGCAACTCTTCTGGTATCACGCTCTGAGATGGCATATCACTTTTGTACATGGCGATTGCTTCTTGCAGAAGTTCAGGCTTCTGCATGCACAAACTGCTGGGATCAGGCCTAGGAGTCAAGTACTTATCTGGGATAATGCTGAAAACATATAGTTTGAAGCCACTTAACCAAACAGTCCTACCATGCCAATTTAAGCAAATAACAAAATTAGCATCAACATATTTATTTGAAGTCTTTTTGATTATTTTAAATATCTTACAGGTTAATAGCTCTACTTAACACACATCTCATTTGAACGGTACAAGAACCACCTTAATCCAACCCATTTTACAACATCAAAACTATTAACGTTATTAACACCAGAATGCGCGCGCACACATATGCACACCTTATACCAAATTATTTATTAACATTATCTTGGCATTTCAACACATACCCGAGAATCTACTAGAGATGTCATTGATCACACAATCCAGTAAAGATATGCACAGGTTACGACGATAGTATTCCCCCGGACTCTCAGCTGGGACATTGCTGCGATGATGTTGTGTTCCGGCTACCCTCGGCCTGCTTGACTGGGCTCCAACGTCACCGGCCATCTCACAAGCTTGCTTGTAGTAATGGGTGAAGGTCTCATCTAAGTTTTCTCGCAGTTCCCTGTAGATAATAGTGAATTCTTGTACCTACGGCAGCGACGAGACTACATGAAAAACTAAAAGAATGATACATGTGACAAATTCACAAACGACGAAATTGTCACCAGAACACTCCACGGCCATGCACTCGTTAGCATTGCTCAATATACGTTAATACCTTTCTCCACCCTACATATTCCCAAATTTGATTATTTTTGGAGCTACACAAACGAAAAAAAACCCAGACAGACCACGACAAGACTTAGAATGTTCTAAAACGAGATATGAGAGCATTCAATATTCTACTTGAAACATGGACTGCTGCTGACATGGATATGCCAAATTGACGTGCCATGTTCCACACTGACCGTGATAATGATGACGGTAATCTCACTAAAAACAACACACTACGGCGCATGCGATGCCAAACCAAGGACCAGTACAAAATATTGCAGATTGAGAAATTAGTTGTACATGACAATGCTGTCATAATTTTGGTGTCTGATTATTTGTGGACCTATTTAAGTTTTACAATTAAGCCCTGTAAATGAATGGACACAGCACGAGGTGCTTATTGTTGTATTAAACCATGAACACCAACGTTTGTACTTGACATGGCAGCGGCCCTATCTTGCCCACGCAGATCCTACAACTTCTTATTTACTTCTCGAGGGACTCTTTGATTGCTGTGGCGATGTATTTGCCATGTCGTTCGCTGCAGATATACAAAATCACGACATTCCTCCCTGATATTGTTGTATTTGTCGACGAACCACCTGACACAAAGCGCCAGTTGTTCCATGTTGTGGGGTGTAACCTCATCAGCTACCGTGGCAAAATACTGGGCTTCACTCACGTCCTCTAATATGGCAGCGAATATCTGCTTTTGGCCAGTGATATCGATAATCTTGTTCTGACATCTAGGCGACATACATGTATATGTTGCATTCTTTTTTCGAGGAGAGTCGACGTGTTGTTTGAGTAGATCGTCAGACTTTGATACATCCTTCAGGTAGGCGAGGAAATTTCCAGGATTTCCGTTGATAGCAACATCATCATGTTTTCCTCTCAGTGCAATGCATTGCCTGCCGCAAAAGAGAACCGCATGTGCTATCCTGGTGACAATGTGCCTGTTCTCAGAGATCCTTTCAAGTAGTGCTTTGTCCATGTGGACAGGTATTGTTTGATGAGGACTGCTCATCGAGAAGCGCAAGCTATCCATAGCAGCAATATCATCTTTGTGGTAGCACTTGGTGGTGTGGCCTTTTGTCCCGACATGGGTATGAGATGTTCAAACGGGGGGTGGGGGATGGATCGTTTTTGCATGGATATAGTTTATGAATGGGAAACAACAAAACGCACATTGTTGGGGTTATACATGTAAAATAGTTAACTAACAATTTGTAACTACAACCACATGTTTAACGTCAGTGGATTATTATAGAAAACGGTTTGAACACTGTTGGCAAGATTACGTCAACAATTATGTATGTAAATTACAGCTAGTTTTCCGACAAATGGCGCTATGCTAAATAAGCTATGCCGTTATGGATATTCAGATTCTTCAGATGATGACAACGAAATACGTTTAGAACTAACGGAAACACTTTTCTTTTTTTGCAGATTTTGATCATTATAACAATATTGAACTATAATCGAGCAAGTGTAAGCATGTTTGTACATATATTAATGTTGTCCTTCTATACGGCCTACACGTTGGGCATCAATCTTTTAGGAATTAGTGTACGACCTCACGAGTGTAACGTAACATCTCTGTTTTTAAAATACTCCATATATGTCAAGGTTTCTCTCCTTTTACAGGGTAAAGCAATTGTTCGGAACGTAAAATGTAATCCGCGCGCAAAACATAACTTAGCAATTGCAGGAACCAGGCGCGCGCGACAAATACTTCGGGATACCGGCCCCTGCGTCATGTACTAGGATGCTTGGAACACGAAGAAGACGCTGACACAACAGGCTTACGTCTAGCATCAAGCCAATAGCATAGTAAGACGAATATTATTTGACAAATCTGCATTAGACTAGGACTAAGGTCTATTAATGGACGTGAACTTCACTTTCTCTCCGACCTTCTCCATTTTGAACATACAACGAGTATTGCAACACGTGCGTGTCGCGGTTGTCTACGACTGACGCTCGCTGAAACCATCGCTTACCTATGCGAGCGCATTATAGTTTTTATATAGCGATGCTGTGTTTTCTAACAGGTTTCATTAGAATCGTCCACACTGAGACAGCATTCTGAGTAAATCACTGACGATAAAATTGTGATTGCAGTTGAAATTGTGACATTGTATTGTTTAAGGTGCGTAACACCAGACAGTTGCGATTGTGACATTGTATTGTTTAAGGTGCGTAACACCAGAGAGTTGCGATTGTGACATTGTATTGTTTAAGGTGCGTAACACCAGACAGTTGCGATTGTCACATTGTATTGTTTAAGGTGCGTAACACCAGACAGTTGCGATTGTGACATTGTATTGTTTAAGGTGCGTAACACCAGACAGTTGCGATTGTGACATTGTATTGTTTAAGGTGCGTAACACCAGACAGTTGCGATTGCAAATTACCGCGCTCCAGATCTGGCCAGCAGAACTATCCGCCGTACGGCACGCGGATATTTCGCTGTTTTTAAATGTCCATTCCTATGGCGTAGCATCGGATGTTTGATAGCTCATATTTTCAGCCTGTAATAATTTTGGCATCTATCTTGGCTTACTTTTATATCCCTTTGTTGTATAACATGACTGTTACGGTTCTATACATTTCCACTTATTTGTGGTCAACTTGGATATTTGAAATTCGTCAATGACGCCAGCGTGGCATCATGCATATTCTGAACCAGTAGACCTTCGCCTTACGCAGCCATTTGATATATATATATATATATATATATATGCATAACATCGAATTAATTATAGTTTCTCTGTAATAGTAGTGCTTTTGGCAGCTATCTTGTATTACATCTGTATCGCTTTGTGCACACTGCAAACGATTATGCCATTTGAACCTTCGGTTGCAAACAAATATTTAGACACAGAATAGTAAGTACGTAGGTGGCACACCATGGACATGATGGTCAATTCTATATATGTTCACCTATTGGCGGCCATCTAGGATATTTAAAATTCCTCAAGGATGCCACGGTGACATCATGCAGTTTATGAATCCGTAGACCATCCAGTTATGTAAACCACCAAAGACGTTAGGTATTCTTCAATGCACGGTTGTTGTCTGGCGGCCAGACTAGACGTTTTGTTTGGATAACAAATAATTTCGATCAGGCTCTGTAAAACCGAATGGGATAATTGACAATAGAGGGATGCAGACCACTGCAATTCGCCAAAATACAGGGTTGGATGTTTATGGCTGTCACACCAATGAGAGTTTAAAAACTTAAGATTTTTTGTTAGAATAAGATAAATATCGAAATGGCCGATTAGGATTTCAAACATTGCCAATGCAAATGATTTGGTGACTATTTTTCATTGAACATCTTTTCAAATTTGTTGCACATCACATTAATACCAAATACACATACTAAGGATGCCAAATCATGTAGATCCCAAATATCCTCTTGTATTAGTTTAATTTCTCCGGTTGTACATGTTTTATTTAAACAATATACAACAATACATTACAACTGTATTAGTTTTCAATTATTATAACAAGATGACAGCAAAATAATATTTCTTTAAATAGTGTATTACTTATAAAAATACTGTTTTGCATTTTCCAGGGAATATTGCCTATAGTAGAGCAATCGTGCAAGGTGAAAGTTACCGTGGACATGGAAGGGCCGTTGATGGACTCATCATTCATGGTGGGCGTTTAAGGCCAGGTATACCACACGAAGATGTCTTATTAACGGTTGATCTTGGGAGAGTGAATAGAATCTTCCGTGTGGTGTTTTACTTTGACGGTTGCTGTGAGTACATCGTGTCCGTATATATAGTGATGTGTATATATATGTCTCTCACTTTGTGTACCGTCGAATTCGATTCAATGATGATGACGTTATGTATAGGTAATACACCATATTTTACATAAAGGAAATAACAGCACGATGTGCTCACTACAACAACTCATGGCTGTTATCCTAAGGTAAGGTCCGACTAAGATAAACACAACGTGTGTTATTCCCGTTATATAACGGCAAATTACCTGTTTATCTTTTGAATGTCTGTTTATACCTTCTATCGTTGTAAACATGGTGTTCTTCTACCATAACAACATGTTCGAAGACTGCAGTAACTATCATGGGCCTACGACTAACACAATTAGTAACTAGCTTTGAATGGATGTTCGCATTGTTACGCGTATTTTCCACGATTGTTCCAAGCTACCTATTATATGCCATCCACTGATTACTTGGGACGGTTTATTACGAAATTTTTAAAATGTAATAATTTAATTGATCCTATAAAAGGTCCTCGTGGGGTGAGCTTTAACAAACTACAGTATTACGTATCCTACGTGGGTGTCGTAGATGTCAGCTCGTCCAAACTACGGCATTACTGCATTATTCTCCAGAGGCCGTTCATTATCAACCAGAAATAGTGCATTTTTCCGAATTTATTAAACTGATTCTCGTTTAGAGACACGTTTTTGCATGTCAAATGGATAACGCTGTTGTATAAATTACTATAGCGACCATCTTAAAAGCTAATTTTGTAATAATCAAGTACTACGTCCCCACATATGTGCGCCTAGTAATTATAATCATAATTTTACATTACTTTGTCCATCACATTATGAGTTTAGCAGCCATTGTAAAATTCAAGATGGCCGCCAAGATAGAGCGTTAGAAAATGGCACACATGGATTTATGTTTCAGGGCAAAGTTATCTACATGAAAAAATACTGTTTATCTAGTACAGCAAAAATGCTAATCTTAAAAAAGCTACATAGTGGATCCGTTATTAAAAAATGCATGCATATACCTACACCCGCACCCATCCACACACACACGCACACGCACACGCTCACGCGAACGCGCACACGCACACA
Source organism: Paraescarpia echinospica (assembly GCA_020002185.1). Lineage (NCBI taxonomy): Eukaryota > Metazoa > Annelida > Polychaeta > Sabellida > Siboglinidae > Paraescarpia > Paraescarpia echinospica. The sequence goes on from CM034532.1 coordinate 24,121,513, forward strand.
TACACGCACACGCACACGCACACACACACACACCTATATGCACACCCCCACCCACACCCACATCCACCCTCACCCACACCCACATCCACCCGCACCCGCACCCGCACACACACACACACACACTCCTTAGTGATGTTAACGATCTAATTTGCTGTTATTCTGTGTTATCATATAAGTTTATAAGTTGTGTCCCGAATGTCGTTGTGCAATTCTTGTTGTCCGATTGTTTGTTAAATGTTAGGTTTCCGTGAACCGATGACATTAACTCTAAGAGTCGGAAACAGCCTAAACACGACAACTCACTCACGTTGCGGAGATTGGCGTGGCAAAGAATTGAAACGCAGAGTGCCAGTTAATATCAACTGTGAAAAGGTTATGCGCTATCTGAGCGCCAGGATACATTTCGAAAATGGCATACATTTCCCTTTGGAATTAAGTGAATTGGTTGTCATTGGCTATCATTATATCAGTAAGTGAAGTTGCATTCGTTCCGGCTTACTAATGCAAATGAATTGCGTACATGCGCAGGGCACAACAGTGCATTTCGTTTGAGCCAACATCATACACATTATGATCATGATTAAGTTAATATGAAATGTATTCATATTTATCAAAGCTATATTTAAAATATGTTATTTAATTTATAATTAACTTGATTACCTGCATTATTTGCATATGATAAATGCAATGCGACATATTCAGATACCATAGAAATACTAAATGTCATACACTGCGACTCAAACAGGTATCGAGCGTCTGTTTGTATGATTTGATTGATTGTTTGAGTTGCAAACGTCAACAGTATAAATATTGAGTGATTCTCATTGACGTTTCACAGAATGCGATCAGTGTCCTTCAACGTCTGCATGCAATGACGTTATTGGCTGTGACGAATGTCCTCTAGGGAAACAACAGGCGGACTGTGCAAAAGGTAAACATAGTTTCAACAAAATAGTGACGAAACCTATATGGATATAGCATTGCACGCTTGGAAGCTGAACGCATATAAAAACGCCATACAATAGCGCAGTTGCTAAACCGATCAGCGCTTTAGTGTCGAATTCCAGGTCGTAAGGTGTAATACATATTAATACACAAGAAGGAAATCTAATAAACACGTGTTGAAACTTTAGTGAGACGAATGATTAAAATGTGAAATAATAATGTTTGTTATTAATAGCTAAATCAGAGTTAATTTCTTTAATGGTTGTTCAAGATTATATAAACGGATAAGAATTAGGCATCAACAAGACGCATTTTTCAATATTTCAGTATGCAAGTTGCTTCCGGATCCAGTTCGATTCTATATGATGTGGATGTACGCTTAACCCGTCTGAATCGTTATTTTGGATCAAAGGAGCTTTCGGCATCTTCACGGTTTCTTCATCAGCGTACTCTGCTGCTCTGGGCACTCTTGAGGCGTTGTTTGTGATCGTCACATTACAGCATTTCTAAGAATATTGCAGGAAGACTGTAGTTGGTGTCACTGTTGATCGATGATCGCTCCTCTCTAATCTCAATGGCTTCGCTGATCTTTCTTCGCAAGAAGTTTTTTCTCTGGAGAGCATTGTGACATATTTGGCTGTGATATTGTGGCTCGAAATAACTCGGTGTTCGTTTACAGCTAAGAATGCGGGCCTCGTGTTCTTGGTTTTTAGTCCCCCCCCGTGACCTGGTAGTTTCGCCTACGTAGGTTTGTCCGGAAATTCAATTTCGTATATATATATTGTTATTAGGGTTCACCACTGTGGGTCTTATGGTGTTGTAGGATTTGTGGTACGTCCCCAATCCACGTTCACGGAAGATCGTGGTCAGTGTCTCATGGTTAAATTGCGCACGTATGATAGCGGGATACTGATGTGTGTGACTGGTCTGTTTTTTCTGCACTTAGTGCCATTTTGTGCTTCTTAGTTATGAAGTTGAACGTCTACTCACTGCAGTTGTTGGTTTTGAGTGCTGCTATGACATGTTTCGGTGGCGTCGGTGGTTAAAAGTTGGCCTGCTCTATTCATCATGGTTCTGAAAACTAATCGATTGTGTTCTACTAAGTGGTGGTTAGAGCTGAAATTCAGGTACTGTTCTATGTTTCTGGGTTTTCTGTACACGGTCACTCGTGCGCTGCCGTAGTAACTTCCGAGAAAGCAAGTGCCACGTAGTGGTAGCTGGCCTTCCCGTTCAGGTTCCATAGTGAATTTGATATTAAGGTCCATGCTATTAAGATGTGTAGTGTAACCTTCCATGTAGTATTCGTGGATCTTGAAGAATGTATCATCGAGATATCTGTATAAGACTGATGGGGGGAGGATGGCAGTGGTGGTGATGGCTGTTCTCTCGAAAGTTTCTACGGGTTGCAGTAGGAAGACCGGGGTACCTATGGCTGCAACATGCTTTTGTTGTGAACGAGATAACGAGGGCCACGACACCACGTACGACCAAAGACGCCGTAATTCTCGCCAGAGAGAACAACTTCTGGCGAAGAAAGATGATCGAAACCTATGCGATTCGGGAGAGGCGTCCAGCGATCGCCAAAGACACGGGTTACAATCTTCCCGCGATGTTCTTAAAACAGCTGTCCGGTCATATGACGCGATGAAGTTACCGTGAAGGTGCAGTTAGTTGCGACGAGCCAAATCAAGGATTCAGACTACAAATATTTTCAATAGTTGACATATTTACCTATAAAGAGACTTGTTTTAGCTATCTGAATATGTTCAATAATTCTTATTTCGGTAGACTGTGCAAATGGCACGTACGGGATCAACTGCGCGGAAGACTGCGGGCACTGCAAGGACAACGCACCTTGCGAAGTGACCGATGGCCGATGTACCGGAGGCTGCAAGTCGTGGTACCTCTCTGACACCTGCAAAACATACATACGTACGTAACGTCGGTTTGTGTCTGCCCCTCATGGTGCATCTCTAGGCTGCATGTGCGCACGAACACATGCACGCAAATAACACCACAACTAATATAGACCGGGAGTCCTGCACTTTTATTTATGTAAAAAGGGCCAAAGTGTTTGACCCCACGTGTTGGTGGAACCATCCCCCGACATCACAAAAATGAGTTGCTGCCGTGTCTTGGGTGGTGGAATGCCCCCTAAATCACCCCTTGAAGTGGGCAAAAACTAACTTTATTTATGTGAACAGCGCTTAGGCTAAAAACAGTTTCAAAAGTTTGCCTGGTGATCCCTGAGTACGAAATGACCAATAACAGCAACGTTAGGGGGTGGAACCCCCTGACAGAAGCCCCCGAAATGTGCCAAAAAGTACCTTTATTAATGTGAACAGCGCCAAGGCTAAAAACAGTTTCCAAAGTTTCCCTGGTGTTCCCCGAATACGGAATGACCAATGCCAGCAACTTTAAGTGGTGGAATCCCCCTAACAGCAACCCCCAAAGATTGTTGAAACTGTAATTATTCGCGCAAACACGTAGTCCGACAGATGGCGCCGATCGATATGCGACAAAATGTATATCGAGTCGCTACGCAAATATCGTTTGTTTGTTGGTGTACGTATTTTGTAAGCTGATTATGATAGTAGATTACATACCATTCTGATTTTTAAAATAATTTGTTAGGGTGATGTAATATCGCCCTGTTTTGTTTAGGCTTAACACTCTGGTCAGTATGGACACTGAAACGTAGCATCCACTTCACGCTGGTGCAAGCTGATGGTAGAATGTGTTAAATGTTAAAAGTATACGCAACAATATCCCTGCAACGTATTTACAGATTACACAAAGATATTGGGTAATTAGCTCGAGGACAAACTTACTATCCCTCTACTGAGTTAGTTTTCCATGCAAGTATGTAGTGCCGCAACAGGTTATATAGTAAAAATGTACAAGGCTATATATATATATATATATTATATATATATATATTTTATATATATATATATATATATATCACTGAATATCCCCCTTGTTGAGCGGTACCTCTCCTGCATTAAGTGTTTTGTTATTAAAACATAACTCCACATAAATTAATATACTTCTCCAAGATGTACTGTGTGGAAGGTAGGAGACTGACTGTGTGTCCCCTGTTGATAGGCCGCCCGCCTTTTAATGCCGAAGTACCTTTGCATATGGGGTACAGCGTTACAGGGTCACTGTTGCAGATCTAGTGTTATTTTGAGATATTTAATTATTCGATACATTAATGTACCGCCATTATTCATTGATTGGAGTAGTTCAGCATTTAAGATGTGTACAAGATACATGTATTGGTAACTGCCCGAGCTACACGTGCATGTTTCCACTCGATAAGCGACTATTATAGTCTTAGAAAAGTCTCCTGACCCTACTTTTTGTTATTTACCATGCATTATACCATGTTTACCATAAGGTTATATATTTGTATCATTTTTATTTTATTTTTACATGGATGTATTGTATGTATAATCAAATGTCTGGGTCAAATAAAAACAAATTTTTCTTCTTCTTAAGAGGTTCAGCAAATCCATTTGTGTGAAAACTTTGTGTTAGATTTATTTGTATCTGTTCTGTGTCAAATAATGAGCGAATTAGTTTACTATATTACAGCGCTCGACATTAATGGTAACAGTTTCGTTATATATCTAGGACCATTATTTAACTAGCTAACGTGTTTGTATAAAGGCTGTCGCAAATTAATACACTGTCAACATTCATTCGCATCGAGTATTTTGAGATGTTATGCATTTTCCACTAATCTAACAATAATTCCAGGAAGGTTAAGCTATTATGCTAACACACTTATGATGCTTACTGAGAGTAGAAATGTCCAAAAATAACAACGAATATGCAACTGGCAGCGATATTTTAAAACTGATTTCATCCGGTCACATCATGCAGTACCCCTGTAATCTCGATGATGTAGTATTGTCTTTTTACACGTACCTTTACACATTCGCAAGCTGAACCTCCATAATGCGATTAAAGAAACTAACGAACAATTAAATATCAACATGGCGCTTCCCTTCAACTAATTTTTCCTTTTTAATGACAGATAATGGTAACCTGTACCCGGAGTTGCATCATTTACAGAAGAAGAGAAACCCGGATTGAAATCTTTAAAACCTGGAAACTGAGAAACAGTCAAGAATGCTGCCAAACGTCGACTGACACTTCAGAACGATCAGTTCTCTAGCGCAACGGAATAAATTAGCACGAATACAGAACGGGGTGACACCTGTTATCACCCAACATTTTCAGTCGGTTCTACACTGTTAAGAGACAGCATGCACATTCTAGTGAACCACAAGCCAGCAAAACCACCCGCTCAAATTCGAGAATTCCACCAAAGTCCGACAGAAGAGGCACTCTTGGACAGGAGTCCCTTTTCTCTGGGAAGAAGAGGAGAAAAAAGTCCAAGATGAATGAACGCCTGCATTAATGTCTTACTACGGCAAAGACAAAATGTGAAGTTAGGATCCTCGGACTAGGCGAAGACCTCATTGCAAGGGGGCGAGGTATCATAACACATGTCGGCGCGATTATGCAAGGCAAGAAATGAAGGAGGAAATAATTAAGAGCAAAAGACACGTCGAAAGAAACACGCTGAAGCCTTCCGAAAACTGTCGATGTTCCTTGAGAACGAAGTCGTCAAAAAGATAATGCCGGCGACAGTAGTGTTGAGCTTGTACACAGAACAGTTCCTTGTTGTCGGGGGAACTCAAGACGATATCAATAAGTACTCTGTGCAAAATCTCATGTTGAAAGTGAATGAACGTTTTGAAGATATCCTCGTCGACAAACAAGCGAACAAATCGGGAATATTCGTTTACCAGTCGTCACTTACCCATAACGAGGCGATTGCTATGTTAAACGATTCTGATACCAAGAGTGAAGCAATCAGGTATGCAGCCATGACATTCTTGCAATGTCCCCATCAAAGACTCCGTCATCCACTTCAGTTCACACTCTGAATGAGATCCCTCCCCACATTCCCCAACTGGTGCTTCTGTTTTTCCGCATGCCCATCGGAGCTTGTTTGCAACATGAACCAGACTGCAACAAACCAGTCGTCGGAATATTTCCACCTTGAACTGGCCTACTTCGGAGCCCTGGGAACTTTCCTGGCTGATTCGGGGGGTGAATACCTTCTCATAGAAGTTGATGTCTTGGCTGAGGGATCGCTTGCTGGCTTCATGAAAGGGAAATTCTACAACCGATGTACCAGGATCCAACAACTTCTGGCTGCTGTCATGGAACGAGCACTGTTCGCCAAGTACAAGGAGATGATGACAACGAAGTTAGACTGTGACAGAACTCTCGAACACTCAATCAGTCGTTGAGATTGCATTGTTCAAGAATCTCATGAGGGGATATGAGAGCTACTTCCATGATGACATCGAAGGACAGTACGGAAGCAAGGCATCATTCTGGGCTATCTACGTGTACATCATCATCCGGGGATATCGAGAATTGCAGCGGGCCGTACGCACCAATAGCTGTCCCAGCGAAGGTCAATATCTCACCACAGGTAACTGTCACGGCATCATTCTGGGCTATCTACGTGTACCTCATCAACCGGGTATATCGAGAATTGCAGCGGGCCGTACGCACCAACAACTGTCCCAACGAAAGCAAATGTCTCACCACAGGTAACTGTCCCCTATACCACCAGAGGAAACTGTCCTACCAAAGGTGACTCTCCCACTACAGATAACTCTCCCCTGTACCACCACGTGTAGCTCTCCCTGAGCACTACAAGTAACTGTCCCATCTCCCACTACAGGTAATTTTCCCCAGTCCCAACGCAGGTAACTGTCCCACCAGAGGTAACTCCTCCCTCTTTCTACACATAACAGTCCCCTGTCCCACTACAAGTAACTGTCTCACCAGAGGTAACTCCCCTCTCTCCTACTACACGTAACAGTCCCCTGTCCCACTACAGGTAATTGTCCCACCAGAGGGAACTGCCCCCTCTCCTACTGCAAGAAAATATTTGAACAGTTATCCTGTGGCGTCTGTACTGACGATAGCGTGCTGACGATATATGAACAGTTACCCTGTCACGTCTGTACTGATGATGTGTGGTAAAGATATAATATTAACATTTATCCTGTCGCGTTTGTACGTACTGATAAGCAGAGTGAACAGTTATCCAGTTGCGTCGGTTGAAAGTGTTGAACATATCTAAACAGTTGAAGTGCTAATAAGTCTACTTACCAGCATGCACTTACACACACGCGAGCGCCACGCCCGCGCGCGAATGGAAGCTCGCGCGCACGCGCACCCAAACACATACACACACACACGCACGCACGCGCGGAGAGAAGCACGCATACACATACATGCGCGCACAAGCACGCACATACACATACATGCACACACGCACGCACAGGCACGCGCGCGCGCGCATATATATATATATACGCGCGCGGAGTATCTGGACATAATTAGTTGTCATATATACATACCATGTTAAAGAATAATCATTTGTAAAAAAAATTAATTATATCATTATTAATTGTCATTTATAAAATCTTTACACAAACAATAAGAGTTAATTCTGTCAACGTTTATGTACGATATCCGTTTAATATTCTTAGCGTGAATTTGATACTAATATTTGTTCAAGTAAAATAACCGCGAGTTATCTTTTCAACATCGGTCTGACAACTAAAATGCGGACATTGTTTCACTAGCGATCATTATTTCACTAGCGATTCCCCACTTCAAGGCATCAGACAAGCTGGACGTTCAAGACATCACCAGCTCATCCGCCATAGTGAGTTGGCCGATGGCCCGACACATTCCACCGGGCCTGGAGTCTCAGTTTTACTACATCGTCCTGCTTGAAGCCGATGGCAAGACGGAGAAGAACGCTGCACGACTACCACACAAGGCTGCCGGTGGCCGATTTCAGTCACACATTACCGGGCTTGAGTTCAACACGCAGTATTCAGTCAGAGTTAAACCTTACCGCCGACACAACAATGACCACCAGGGTGGAACGTCGACGGGAATCGCTGGTTTCAAAACAAGTTGCACAGGTATTGTTTCTATAACCCAACAAACGTTTTGGGTACGGTGACTGTTGCTGTACGTATGCCAATATGTTTATGTTACGGTTATGCCCGTTGGATCGTGAAACTTTATATTATAGTTGCTGCAGGTTCGTAAGCAATACGTATACAATATTTATACCTCAAGATAAAATGTTGTTATATAAATTTTCGTTGAACTTTGTGTTTTTTAAATGTAATTGGCAGTCATGAAAAAGTGGTTGCTTACAGTGCAACTGAATGCAGCGACATTTACCGTCAAAATGGCCACAATTCTTCATAAGGTAAATAAGACAATGGCGCGACAATTTCTTTTATTAGAGATATGTTAGACATGTTACATTGTCGTGGATGAAATCTGTACAGTTTTGATATTCTGTATATATCTGTACAAACAGGTAATTTATTTTTCATTGGACTTAATTCCCCCTAAGTTCTAGTGGTTCCATCTACCAGGTTATTAACTATTCCCTACATAAAAAAATCCGCAGCGTTCTGTCAAAAAGCTAGCAAGCATGAAAACTCTTTGCTCTTCGACGGTTATAGGTATGTTGTTCGACTTTATGTATGTGTGACGAATTTACAAGAAAACACATCTTTCATCACGATTTTACCTTTGAAGTAAATCTGTATGAAACCGGGATGAGTCCGTTTAATTATATTCCCCACAAATCTGTGTTCTATATGGAATCACCAGCGGATGTTTGCTGTTTGAATATAACATATGAACATTTGCTTCCAGATCCAAGTATTCCTGTCGTAGAGAACGTACAGACGTCCGCGTGCGGCAGCTTTGTTGTGAAATGGAAGGTCGGTGGTAGTCATGTGTATTTATATTAGGCAAACGTAACAAATAAAATAGTGGCGGCCGAAATGTCCAGTGGCGCCTCTGGTGGATAAAAATGAATTATCGGTTAAACCGTATTTTTGTAGCCTCCATTTCTAAAACATTTGAGTAAACTGGAGTACTGCAACAGTAGATTGCCAATTGGAACTTATAATTTCTCCAAGAGGATGATAATTATTACTATTACTGATTGTGATAATGCTAACAGTGTGAACAAATATAGAAATACAATAAACTGGCACATGTATGATAAGAGAGCTACTCATAACGTTATTGATAAACCAATAGCTGTTTATTTTCACCATTTGGAGGGTATCGCTTTTTGTAGCAATTGTGTCAAGTCTTTTTTAAAAAGCACATGTCACGTGTCCACAGCCTCTTGGTGAGAGCGGATGTGACGAAGTTGTGGCGGTGAGTGTGCGGTACAGACGTCAGTCATCAAACACCGAAGAATGGTCATACAAAGAGGCGGAGTCAGTGAATGATACATCGCTGACCATCGACTATCTCACGATCGAACAGTACGAGGTGAAAGTGGACGTAACCAACAACAAGAACTTCGTATCTGACAGCGAGGTGGTCATTGCCGACTTTCAAAAATGTACGTTATAATATGGTACAGTCGTATTATTATTATTATGTTTTCTTTTGGTTCTTTACAGGAGTTGAGTATCTTTAATGATAATGACGTCAGTTCGTCAACTGCACGACTGATGTTAAATCTTCGATCGAAGTTAGCTTATTACACAATCGACTTTTATGGTAACCATCGCAGAAATGATAAATAGTATAAATCGGGTTACGGAGACAAGCGATTTTAGAGGGTCATCCATAAAGTACGTCGGGGGTTCTCGGGGCAAGCGTTTCGTAACGATTAAAAAACAAAAAATTTGTTAGCTCGTTTAGCTGTCAATATCAGAGATAGCAATAATTGATATGTCAGTTGCAATTAGAAGAATTTATCTTTTAGTGTCCTGAGCGTATCAATAAACAGCTCCCAATGGCTTCAATACAATAGTTATGACGTGCTGTGTTATACTGCGATGGTATCGCCTAGACAATGCCCTCGTAGCGCTTACGTCACGATCAGAACAAGGGTTTTAGCATAATCTAATTAAGCGCCCGCTTGTTTCCCATGTTAGAAAGACTTGTAGTGTTTCTACCGACAAAAGTAATCAACGTAGGTTGAACGGGATAGTCCACATTTTGAAACCGCAGTAGGCCTAGATGGACTCGAACCCCGATCGACAGCCTGGTGCGACTACCCGCGGTGCTACCACCCCACCCCTCCCATATCAAACACTACACTTGATCAGTTGGTGTTATTGTTTATTATTATTAGTTATACATACCCTTTTCTACCTGGGAATTACAAATCAACGCAGGTATGCAACGAGAGTAACATTGGTTTGTGCATAATAGGCAGGGGTTCTTTTTCAATACCAATATACTTTTTGAGGGATGTACAGGTCAGCGTTACAAAGCGTTACAATGGAATGAAGATCTCAAAACTTCCACATTTAATGTTATGTACTTTAGAGATGGTCCTAATATCATTACGTGCCCGTTACAAAGTGATAGCATTCAGTAAATGTCCCGTGTGTGTTTTTGTTTTAGTTAAACGCAGTGAAGGCAAAGGTGTGACAGCGTCTGGCTTTGGTCTGGCAGCAGGGACCTTCCTGCTTGGAATGCTGATGGGAGGCGGCGCGCTGTATTTCGCATACAGGTATTTAAGGGCGCTGTTATTATACAGCGGGTAAAACTGTACTTTCTTCTGCAGGAAATTAAAAACATTCAAAAACGCTGCAGTGGGCATGCTAGTTGACTCCACATTGTAAAACAGAGTTTAGGTATCTGCATGTACGTTTATCAGTTTGTATGTCTGAATGTCTGAATGTCTGAATGTCTGAATGTCTGAATGTCTGAATGTCTATCTGTCTGTCTGTCTGTCTGTCTGTCTGTTTGCTCTCTGTATGTCAAACTGTCTGTCTGTCTATATGTATGTTTGTCTGCATTGCATGTCTCTTTGTTGTCTCTGTATCTGTCTCTGTCTGTCTGTCTGTCTTACTTTTTGTCTGTCTGTGTGTATATCTGTCTCTTTCTGTCTGTGTGTCTGTGTGTCTGTGTGTCTGTGTGTCTGTGTGTATGTGTGTCTGTGTGTATGTGTGTCTGTGTGTCTGTGTGTCTGTCTGTGTTTGTGTGTCTGTTTGTGTATATCTGTGTGTGTGTGTGTGTGTGTGTGTCTGTCTGTCTGTCTGTCTGTCTGTCTGTCTGTCTGTCTGTCTGTCTGTCTGTCTGTCTGTCTGTCTGTCTGTCTGTCTGTCTGTGTCCTCTCGTATCTCTGTCAGTTTCGCATGGAGCTGACATTCAGTGACGTACTCGCGGGCGGTTAAGATATTTTTAGTGTTCTGAATTATGCTGTTGCATGTGTTTGTCTCAAACAATTTAATAATTACAATAAATCAACGAGAGGGGGTCACAATTTCTAAAGTTAGTGTGCTGGAAGAATCAGGGCACTGTTTTAAATGCACTAGATTTGAGATGGGTTGAATTTTCAGTGGTGCAGAGTTTTGGGTTGGTGATTTTCAATATTCAGAATTATGTCAACAATGACTGGTTTGTACAAAATGGGGGTCGAATGTCCGAGTGCTTGATTAGACGGTGGATCACAACCCTGTGCACAGGTCTTTGGAACAGTTCCCTAAGATTGTCGATTTCCACAAGCTTCTAAACATATTTTGGCTGTCTTTATCCCATGTGCAACTCAGGATAAGTGAGTTTGAATAATACAATTATAACGCACACTTTGGTTTCCTTTTAGATTGCGACATAGCAAGCCGACAACTGGCAACAAACAGCAGGAGAACGAAGATATATCTATGGACAATCGCGCAGGTAACACATGTCTGTATGTTATTCATGGAAATCTTTTCGTTTACAGCAGATGCATGAACATAGGAATCCAAGCAAGATATGACACGTGACGAGGGGTCCGATCCGACAAAATAAGTGCAATTCAAACACGTTGCGTTTTCAACAAGACATATATCGTTAATAAGAACAACAGAAAAACGACACGTTTGCGAACAAATCCATACATTATTATGGTAATTTTCTTTTGCAGATGTCCTTGAAGACGAACGAGGTTACGTCGATACTGCGCACAGAGTTGATCAGCCCGAATATGAAAATGCGTATAATGTCTTACGCACGTAGTATTAGTATGTGTCTCCGACTAAATGTGCAAAGGAATTTTTTGCTACTAACAAACTTGGCAGCTCTCATTATACTGTAGCGTTTAGGTTGGGATGAAGACGCACACTTTTGTCTACTATATCTCGAACACACACACTGAACGATGCATGGCGTAACACTGCCCGTCACCACAACATTTAGCAGTTAGACTCGACATTCAGTTATACCGGATATTCACTATATGCACATCTTGTCAATCGTGTGATTAGCAGTCATATTTGACCATGTTTCTAGATTCACTTTGCATGCACATTTGGCAATCGGTAACATACTTAGCAGATCAAATTGAGTATATTTCTAGATTCAGTTCGGATTAAGTTAGAGTTCAACAATGAGATATTACAATCTAGACTAAAGGTTTTATGTTTAATCCATATATTATCACCTATGTCCACCATACCTTACATGTTTACAATTTATTTATCCATGGTCTGACCTATTGCCTCGCAACAAGGTCCGTCAAGCTTTCAAACTGGATGCCGTACTTGTGTAACTGTCGGCTATTCCGTCGTATATATTGTTGAAATTCTTGTTCAAAATATGTTTTCTTTGCAATAGAAAACATGAGACATAATAATTATTGTTTAAGCGAGAACTGTATGTGGGAACGGTTGAATTGGCAAATGACAAGTTTTCCTCGTAATATTGTGCATATAATAAATAAACATACGCCTCCTAGACGCTTTGCACCAAATCTTTAAGACTCCATCTTTATTTTAATTTGAAAATCCCATTGGGTGTAGGGATTTTTCTGGTTATAGGGTACTTGCCCGACGTTAGACGATTGTGTGCAACGTTATGCAAGGGTTCTGTGATTGTTCGAAGTTACGTAGATCGTCCGGAGCTGATTAGAGGACGGTTTACGTAGCTTGGTTCCAAATTACGTAATCACCGTCAACCGTATGGTAAGAATACTTCTCAAAACCGTCCGTGCGACTGTGAATACATATGTAGCGCTATTCGGCCGTGGGTATTTCTTGATAGTATTGATAAAAATGATGTACATTTACACGATTAAAGCGGCATAAATTTGCGACATAGTCTTTACTGCATAATTTACAACCTTGCATTTTGTTTTTAGGCAAGAATAGTTTAATAGCAAACAGAGACCATATTATAGGTCTCGATGCTGCATTTATATTTATCTCGTATTATTGAACCTACTACTGCACCTCAATTTTAGGGTATGTGTTTTTTATAAGTTAATAGGAATTCAACGATAATATATAACCGTCTAATGTATGCGAGTGTGTGCAATCGTGCCCGTGTGTTAGTAGTCCTAAATACGAATGTCACATTATATACAACACCAGGGCCATTTTCCGAAAATATGTCATTTTCATTAAGCACAAATATCGGTAAATTAAATATGTGACAAATCGGTTGATTTGCCAACACAATTGGAAACTATTCGTGACTTCTGAACTTATTCCAATTTCTGTCCACCTCGCTGAAAGTATCGACTTATAATTTATTGCTTTTGTACAACTGACACACGTCCGGCTTACGGTTTCTGTTTGGAAGTCATATTTACATGTACCGTCCCCAAACGTTTTACGATAAAATAAAGCATAAAGCACATACAAACCTCTATCATTACTCGATATTTATTTAGTATCCAGCGCTGTTGGACGATATTTAAAAACACTAACAGAGGCTTGGACTGCCTGAACTCTATCGAAAATACCTCTCCGAATGTGTTATTCCAGCATTATGGAAACGGGCAAATAGTTCAATAAAATTAATTATGTTCTCGTTTGACGGGGTTCGCGACGGGATTGCGTTTATATATGATCCCTTGACATATTTTTGTATCTATGTTTCATCCCAAGAAATTGCTTATAAAAACAGGTTGCATCACATCAATGTTGAAAATAAATAATTATCATGGTGCCTGACATTGTGTGGACCAACGATCCATAAATTATTAAAGGTAAAATGTATAATCGTAAAGTCCTATTTCCTATCATTTTTATCGTAAAATCACACACAGCTGTGTTATAACATGTCGGCAGTAACATATTGACCAGCCAAATTTTAATGGATCACAATTCGTAAATATAATTTGTTTTATTCATTACTGTTATAAATTGATATAAATTAATTAACAGGCAACTGTTATGCATCGGCGGATGCGTTTATACACGCGGATGCTAATGCGATGTTGATGCGGATGCGGAAGTCGAATTGTTCCGTGTGACGATTCGAACAGTATTCGCACAGGAATCAGATGCGAAAATCCCGCAAATGACGAATGAATGAGGAATTTCCCCAAATCACAAAACTGCGGAATAAACTTACAAACATGCCTGCACGCACATGTTCGCAATCAAATGGAAAACGATAGAACTGGTAAAGCTGCATCATATTTTTTGTGACGTCAGGTGTCCTGCGCGGTTTCTGCTGTATTTAAGTTTCTGCTACATTTTGATATTTTGTTGGATCTCACATTAGATACGTCTTTAGTTAGGGTTTTTTAAATAAAAAAAATCCAATAATCCAAAAACATTTTGAATAGGATCGATGCCACCCACCCACCCCATTCAAAAAAAAATTGGAAAGTCCTACAAATTACAGTGATACATTGACATGTATCTACGTCTTCAAGTGACGGAGTTACAAAACGTAATTACCGGGGCTATATACAGACAGGCTCCCAATTCTTTCTATTGAAAAGAAAGGTTAGAACATATTACACGTCAGTGAATTGCAACTGCTTTATTATATCAACAAGTAACTACATGTTTACAGGCACAACTGAAAATGTATATAAAGAGCAGAATTTGTCAACATTTCGTGTCCTGTAGAGTAACTCATTTTTCTTCTGCATGTGGCCTGTATTCTTTTTGTGTTTGAGCAAGTAGTGACGGCTAGGGGGATATTTCAAACACACTTTGCATGCTGTATACAGCTTTCTCACTTTTGCAGGTGAATGTGTGTCGTTGTTGCTGTCGTGTGTGCGTTTCTTTTTTCTCTGTGCATAAGTCACATGTGCCGGTCTTTGCCGGTAGTGGAAGCATCTTTCCAATTTTTTTATTCCAAATAGACCCTTCACCCATACACCCACATTCAATTTGTTTGGATTAGTGGAATATTTTTATATTTACAAAGCCCCTTATATATATATCGGTCACTGGAAGCAAAGGACATCAACAAACTTGCAACAAAGTAATTTTTATCAAATTAAAACAAGGGAAACATATTTGTTAGGAATATTTTGATAAAGAACGCGGATCACGTGGCTACACGGTGACAGTGATGTAAATATCCGCAATAACCATTCACACTAATGACCACAGGAAAGTCATACATTGATGATTCTGAACACGATGCAGCAGAAACCGTGTGCTACCGTTTGGCGAGTGAAATGATATCGTCTTACAAATATTCCAAATATTTCACTAAAACAACTTATGTGATGCTTTCTTTGCCTACCATTCATGAAACAAATGGTTCTGATTAATAATATCGATACGTTACAGAATGATTTCTAAAATTACAAAACACGGTGTTTTAGTTAGTTTTAATTAGTTTTGCGGAGGCTGCAGCGGCCGGACTGCAGATGGTCAGCCTAGAGCACCTTACATGGCGAGTTGTTATGCAACATGCCAGGTGTGGCGGCTAAGAATAGACTGGACGCGGCCAGGAGAAGGGTAGATACAGTTTGGAACTTTGGCACGGACGGGGAGAGTTGTGTGAGTGTGTGTGTGTGTGTGTGTGTGTGTGTGTGTGTGTGTGTGTGTGTGTGTGTGTGTGTGTGTGTGTGTGTGTGTGTGTGTGTGTGTGTGTGTGTGTGTGTGTGTGTGTGTGTGTGTGTGAGAGTGTGTGTGCGTGGTGTGTCTGGTGTGCGTGGTGTGCGTGGTGTGCATGGTGTGCGTGGTGTGCATGGTGTGCGTGGTGTGCGTGGTGTGCGTGGTGTGCGTGGTGTGCGTGGTGTGCGTGGGTGCGTGTGTGGTGTGGGTGTGGTGTGTGCGGGGTACGTGTGGGGTGCGTGCGTGGTGCGTGCGTGTGGCGTGCGTGTGGCGTGCGTGTGGAGTGCGTGTGGCGTACGTGTGGCGTGCGTGGTGCGTGCGTGTGGCGTGCGTGTGGCGTGCGTGTGGCGTGCGTGGTGCGTGCGTGTGGCGTGCGTGTGGCGTGCGTGTGGCGTGCGTGGTGCGTGCGTGTGGCGTGCGTGTGGCGTGCGTGTGGCGTGCGTGTGGCGTGCGTGTGGCGTGCGTGTGGCGTGCGTGTGGCGTGCGTGTGGTGTGCGTGTGGCGTGCGTGTGTGAGCGTGTGCGTGTGGTGCGTGTTGTGCGTGTGGTGCGTGTGGTGCGTGTGGTGCGTGTGGTGCGTGTGGTGCGTGTGGTGCGTGGCTGCTGAACGACGGGGGTCGTACAGCCAGAGACTTGTTGAATAAACGTATTTTATCACCCTCCGGAGTGGAATGGCTAGTGTTGTGTTGCGGTTCTCTGTAAATATCGAACCTGTGATTTCGTTTCTTATACGACACCGTGTTTCCAATATGTCCTGCAACCGCTAACGCTGGTGTACTTTCTGTTTTTCTGCACTAACAATGCTGTAATGACGATTGCAAATTTTTCAGTAAATTTTTTTATTCAAATGTCTAGGTGCCTCTCCGTAAGTTACATACACACTGTTGCCACAACAAAAACAGAGTTACTCTGGTTCTAGTAAATTACGGATATTGTCCACATAAAGTATAATTGAAAATGAGTATATTGACAAATATTATAATTTTCGAATTGAAAAGATTGAGAATGTGCAAAGATGTGCAAAATATGGCATAAGTCGCATAGGAAATTATCTCACTGTAATGGATTCTAACGTCGGAGGTACTTCGTAATTGAGCCGATAATTGACCTATCACTGGCATTCAGCCTCGTCCTGAAACATTTGCAATGTATAAAATAAACTTAGTATTATTATCAAACCATCGCTAGGTATAATTTCGGCTATTTTCTAAGTGTAAAACGATCCGTCTGGGCCGCTTAAGTCGTTAAAGCAATTCTTTGTAATAATATACATTTGAGATGTACTGTATCGAAACGTGATAATTTTCCATAACTACTTTCTCTGCTACTTATGTCTTGCATGTTTATGCATAATTTGGGTTTATCTGCGCAAACAAACGATAAATAATTGTGTTTACGCGAATAATTTGAGCTTGCTTCCACATGGATGATTAAATATGCAGCCCGAGTATAATGAATATTCATGCACGCGCAGTGAAACACACAGAGACTGGTGACGACACACACGCAATCAACATGTCATATTTCGAGATCAGTTGTTGCAAGCAATGGCTTTTTAAATAAGCAATTCGTAGACATAATGCATATTGACAGCTACTTTTAACAATGCAGGAAGCTTTCGCATTGTATATTTATCCTGCTTCTAATGCCGTCAACTAGGTAACTTTTCGATTAAATATAATTATAACATCCGACCCATCAATCCGACTGTCCGCGCGGGGGGCGACGGCGACTGCAGCAGTCAGTGCGGGATGGGTCTGGGTGTCTACGGGTCTTGCCTTTCCAGTCAGACGTTTTTGAAAAGTCCCTGTTTCTCCATTTATTTTAACCGAAAATGTGAGATTCATTCGTTCACAGATTGTTTCTAATGCTACAGCTACGATTGTTAGTAAACCTGGCTGGCTTTTAGGTTTGTTAACAAGTACACAATACCGTTTGCCACGGAATTTTGCGATGTATACACGAACGTTGGACACTAGCAGATCTGGAATCTATACATAAGTTTTTATCCACGAATATATTTTTAAAATCTAGTGCTGCTTCACGTGAATAGCACATTTGATATTAATAGTACTCGTTAAAAACATACAAATTAAACATTTATTTTTGACATGTTACTTTACCGTTATTGTACAGTATGTGCGAGAATGGCCCATGTGTGTATGTACAACATTAATGATTAGACCAAAAATAGAGGAAATCACACCGTGCACTCTGGATAAGGTCAAACCTTCAGGGACCCATAACAACACTGATAAGTGGAACTTCTGATAAATAGAAAGTTATCAGAAGGTCCCCCTATTGGAACCTATGCCCAGGACCAAGGGAAAAGTTTGACTTAACTTAAAATCAACTTATGAGAGTTCGAATTATCTGGAGTGCACTGTATATGACCAATGCATACAGGTAATTATATAGAAGCAAATTCAAAGTTGGCCAAAGTAATGGATTGGGATTTTAGTCTGACTGAATCAGCATAACAAGTTCCATAATCTAATTTCTAAACTGAATTAATCTGCACAGTGTTGAATTAGTTAACTCAGATTTATGCTTCTTCACTTCACTTTCCCATAACCCGTACGGATCGTTGCGGCATACTTAACCAGCTCTCTTCACGTTTCCCTCTTCTCCACAGCCCTCTCTGAGTCGGCGAACATATTTATGCTCAATTTCCTAAATTCAACATTATTTATTTGCAGAAACATTTTGACCATCAACTTTTTTAAATAGCCGAACTGATGGAAAGAGGAAATTGAAGAGTTCTACGCAACAGTGCCATTAATTGGACAATGTGTCACCTGACATAAGATGATGCATGACTTTGTTCTGCCCCATTCTGTTCTGTGCGACATCTACTTGGAAGTTGTACATCACTTCGTGTTTCAAATGAATGTAATTGGACAATGTGTTATGTGACACAGTAATGAAGAAGATGTCTGACTTTGTTCTGCCACATTAGTTCCGTGCGGTTTCTGTTGGGAAGATGTACATCACTATATGTACAAGCAATCGATCGATTTGTGCATCCAAAATCTCCTCCCAGGCACCGAGGTCCTCTCCTCTCTTTCTATGTTAATTTGCTTCCTTGGCCTCTAATCTACAATTTGGTGATGTTTAAAAAAACAATGGTAGTTATTTATTGTTATTTATTATTTTCAGGTTACAGACAGACAGGTAGGTAGCTATTCTCTAGAAGGTGCCACCTTTTGTTGCTCCATGGGTAGCTTAGTGAAGTATTAGTATGGACCAGCAAAAATAGTACGTTTATGTTTTTCTCAAAGCTTTGTAACAGTCCATCTCATGGTGTACGTCTGAGCTCAGCTTCCTGGGGATTTATAAGCTATTGAAGTGTTATTATTATGAGATGCCACCAAATTCTAATTTCATTAGCCTGTTTCTTTTACATCCTGTGGATTAGTTGTATTTCATACTTTATGAGACAGCCACTAAAATGTTCACCAACAATTTATTAAAATGAATGAAGTACTGTGTAGGACTGCTGTTGACTAACTAGGTATATATTCTTCAAATAATATATTAAAACAATATGCATATGTATATATATATATATATATATATATAATTATAAGAATATACTGAGGTACGCAATCTGTAGACCCGAGCCTGTCGTGTACAATCCCTTGCGACCTACAAAATACACCACGTTACATAAAGGTCAATTGAACTCCTTACTTATGACACTAAAACTTAGTCAATAGATCATTATTTATTTAAAATGTATGCTGTTGTTTTTACAAAAAAAGTGACTTTGACGTGTACAGAATTAAAAAGGACAGTTTATGAGTTTCCAGATGTTTCTGTACTTTTGGCCCAAGTCCAGCGAATGTTTGCTAGCTTATGTAGTCATGCACACGTTCACTGTCACCCACAACAAAATGTGAGTGATGTGATGCGATGCATTTGTCTTCCATATTACACCTGCAATTAAACATGTTAAATTCTTATTGCAACACATTTCCTTAAATTTAGGTGATGTACACTTTGTGATAAATATGTTATTTGCATACATGTAGTACAGCAGTGTACTGCATTGGGAATTCTAACAGCTAAGTAAAACATTATTCCTCAGAAAAGAACAGACCAGTTAGCTACATATGGACATGTGTTAGCTGCGCAGATAATTTAAAGCATAGTGTCAGAAACACAAACTTTCAAATTTGTTATTCGGAGAATGTAATACAGTGGAACTTCACTATTAAGGTCACAAACTTCACTATCAAGGTCACCCTTGTGATTGGGCAAAAGTGACCTGAATAGTGAGGTGACGTTATTAGCGGAATTAACTGCCTATATTTTTCTGTTATGGAAATAATTTCGGACTGTCTTAGGGTGACCTTAATTGCGAGGTGGCTGTTTTACCGAGGTGACCGCAAAGCGAGGTTCAACTATGCCAGTACATACTAAACAACATGACCAGACTAATCAACATACCTAAGTATGTGACATTTTCACACAGATCACAGCCATCTTTATCCTCGTAGTAGTGGATATGTGAAGACTGGGTGGGCCCCAGCACATACGTACTGATGGGTACTGAAAGGTGTGCCAAGCAATACAGTCTTACCAATGGTTGTGTAATAACGGGTAGTAAACAATACTGTATGCAGCACAACTACATTGTTACTCAGATGATGATAATGACATGCAGCATTTAACATGAACAACTGAAGGACACACTATATAACAGAAATTAAAAGCAGAATATTTATAATAATAATAATAAGTGATAATGAAAAAAATTAATCTTCCGCCAAATTCATTTAAAATAAAATGCTCTAAGGTGCTTTGTACATAAAACTGTATAACATAATTAATACCATTAAGTATAATATTAAGGCCAGACACGGCAGGTAGATAGGATTATTTCATAATTTGTGCAAATTGTGCAATTTCTACTATTTTCAAACTTTTTTGTCAGACCCCCCATTTCTATGGTAACAAACAAAATAGCCGCAATTTTGAGCCAAAATGAGCACATTTGGAAACACTGTCATTCTTTTTTGAAAATATATAATTAAAATTCTTGTAAATCCAGGTTCTGTACACATGCTATTGTGAAATGATCAAAGCATTTTTCCATATGTTTTGTTTTTATATTTTTTAAATAATTTTTTGGTAAAAATGCAAAAAAAACTTGGTTTTTGGCAACAAATATGCTTATATCTTTCAAACTGTTGAAGATTTAGAAAATCTGTCTGATTATTTCACAAAGCAAAGTCTACTGAATGCAACACTGAAAGCCTTATTTGTATGTCATAATTACTCTCAGAGATATCCTGTATCCAAATGCAGAAATTTGAGAAACATTTTTTTGGAAAAAATGTATTGATAATATGCATACAAAGGTTTCAAAATCTGGCAGAAAACCATTTTGAGTATTTTTGTCAAAAAACACCATTTTACCTTGGGTGTCTGGCCTTAATAAAAAAGTATAAAAGGACTAGACTAAATATCACTGATAAAAACGTATATATATAAAATTGTAATTATAGTGCATAATTATATAAACACAAAATTATATATTACAAATATAGGTATACACACATATATAATTATATATATATGTATATATATATATATATATATCTCGTTCATAAAAATAGTTCATTTGTCATTATCTACATATATATTCATATACTTATAAGTAGTTCATGGCAACATTTGACCAGTGATACATATTAAATTGTAGTGGTGGTCACATCAGTTTGCCAAGTCTCCAAATGTGATAAGCATTTTGTCAGGGATGGGGGGGGTAGTCATCAACACATATTGCAGGGAAAATAAATGAATACAATGGTGCCACCCAGTCAGTGTAACGCGTTAATGTGTGTGAACCAATCTTAAATGCATAATGTGCTATGATGTGAATGCATGAGACCATCCCTTCTGCATTCAGAAAAAGTAATTTTTTTAAATACAACTTCCCAGTGATGCACATGCCCCATACACTACATATATATAATTATACCACTTTCCTCAACTCCATATAAACTTTGTTAACATAATATGCAATTTTATGATAATTATAAGAATATAGTATAATAATATGAAGAAAATGAATGTCATGCCTAAATTCTTGGAAATCCAACATTGTTCCCGTAGCTCAAATCTTTGATGCAGACCAGGAATCCTAACTGCTGCAGCTGAATTTATTCATGCATGATATTTATTGTTTTAACAAAATAGAAGTACATAATAAAATGTATGCTTTCTTATGCTCATCATGTTTGGATTGTGTTCTGTAGCATTTTCGTCAACATTTGTTGAAACAAGTTTGCGTTCGGTGAACTACGCTGGGAGTAGTGTATAAAAAGGTGTCGATAAAGTTGCTTTTACAATAATTTTGAAAATTCATAAAACATCAATGTTCCACAACGTTCAAAATGTTTAGGGATCTTCTTGAGTTAAATACACCAATGATGACTGAAAACAGTGTTTTAAACTATGCGTTATTTTTAAAGTTTTGTAATTTTATAACTTTATTTCCATCGTACGATGGCCATTTTATTTGTCATCGAAACGGAAGTTCGACAGAAACAAATAATTCAATATCTTTTACTCTAAATGAAGGGCAAAACAAACAATTATTGCATTCCCAGTACAAAATTAAACATGTTGTTACACTGATGCAATATATTTTAATATTTTGTCAACAATATTGTTAGTATGCCCTTTGTAGATCTACATTTTTCAAACTAAAACTTATGTAGATAGAAAAGTACATAACCACCTATGATATTTTAATAATACAGTATTTCATCGTTGTATAATGTTGCATTTATACTGCTTATGGAAACAGCAGCTGAACTTATGGTGCAAACAAAATGGTTATATTATTAAATGTTTCTCGGCTTCAGTAAGTTTCTGTTACCTAAACGTTTCATTAAGACTAAACTTAAAATATATAGCCAGATGTACCTAGTGAAAAAGGAACAATATAGTATCATAGGTGAGATTTCGTATGTTTTTATATTCCAACAAAACAATGCCAATCATTCAATATGTCATCGGCGGCTTCGTGCGTGGAGAGATTGTGTTTTTTCTTTTAAATCAATCCGTCTATTATGAGCGGTCGCTATGTTCATTCTCCGTTTATTCCATATATTTTCCTTCCTTTCTTTGATGAATCTGTGACATAAACAGTAGCTGATCCACCTTTCCTACACGACACAATCGCATGGCGGTGGCTAATCCAAATACACACGTGTAGATGACGTTTCTCTTGCATCTATTAACTCGGCGTAGCTAATCGAAGTCTGACGGATAGTCCCGAATATTCATGAGCATGCCTTATACGGATCGTGAAGGTGGGGCCAAAATGCGTACGCGCAGTTAATTTTTTCGATATATTGTCAGGGTCATTAGTGATTAATGAAACTTAATTCTAATGAAATAAAGGCATATAATTACATGAAATAATCATATTAACATGATTATTTAATAATTTCGTACATTACAAAGAAATTAAAATTCTCCAAAATCGCTTTAAACTGATTCTGGTAATTTTGCTTGGCATGAACAAAGTGTACACAAATTATTCGGCGGAAAATCATTTCGTGAAAAATTGTGTTGTTGGGAATAGTTTCGTGGGAAATTTTGTTGTTGTAAATTGGATAATAGCAGTGTGGTGTTTAACAGCAGTGTGGTGTTTAACACAGGTCTGTGTGGTGCGCCTAGTGCTGTAGAGTAGTGTGTAGTATGTAGTTTGTGCTTCATACTCGCCCTTTCAACTGCAGCCGCCAGATAGCTCCTCCGGGCGAAAAGGGAGGCGAATGCGTAGGTCTCTCCCGCTGTTACATTGCCTCTCCATAGATAATATTTTAGCACAACCTCTTTGTGGTACACTGCGGATATTGGGCACATTGCGGCCCCAGGCTAATGTGTTAGCGATCTCAGAGCAGGTTGGAGCCTTAAAGGTGTAGCGTGCAGGGCTCACCAGCGTGTGGACACGTCCCGATGCTGTACCATTCCAACTCTCAACTATGGGCAAATAGTAATGGGCATATCACGCTCACTAGCCAAGGTAGGCAGATGATCTAGGAGAAGGAAAACTCTGACATAAAACCGCACTAGCAGGTCAGCCAGGGCAGCGCTGCTGAGTGGCTATGATGTCCCAAATCATGTGATGGTACAAGCGATGGTGAACGAGAGGGCTACCGCGTTCGGGGCAACCGACGAGCCGTCTACCATGGCAGCAGCGAGAAGACAACGAAGTCCAAGGGGATCGTCCGGCCGGCAGCGATCCGAATGTGAAGTCCGGCTAAGCAGTTTGAATGTCGGCTCAATGAACGGTAAAGCTGTGGAGGTGGTGGAGATGATGGAAAGAAGGAGATTGGAGTTGCTGTGCATACAGGAAACGAAATGGAACGGGGATAGAGCGAGAATGCTGATGGATAGATTCAAGCTACTGCACGCAGGAGGAGATGGGAGAAGTAATGGTGTTGGCATAATTCTACCAGTAGAGATCAGAATAAAACGGTGGTTCGAGTACAAAGATAGAAGGGACGCATAGTATTGGCTGAAGATTAAGAAACAGCTGATGTGTGTTATGTCTGTATACGGGCCACGTACGGGAAGGATTGAGGCAGAGAAAGATGCGTTCAGGGATACTTTGGAGAGGATGATGGGATTGGTGGAGCTGGAGGTGATGTTGTGTATTGCTGGAGACTTTGTGGAGTAGCGGAACATGGTGAAGAGGAGAGTATTAGCAGACACAGGTGGGGAGTGGGGTATAGAGAGGGTCGAACTCTGATGGAACCGATAGCTAGAAATGGCTTAACAGTGGCTAACTCTTTTTGCCAGAAGCGAGAGAGCGATAAGACTACATGCAGAAGCGGACACCACAAGACGGAACTGGATCTGCTGATAGTCCGGAGGCAGCACCTAGGGAAGATCAAGGACTGCAAAGCTGTAGCTGGAGAGCATGTCTCGACACAGCACAAGCCAGTGGTGTTCGTTGTGCGTATGCAGAAGAAGAAACAAATTAAGACCGTGGGCCGCAGGACTATTAAGTGGTGGAGGTGCAAAGACGATGTCGCTGTTGAATACAAGGAGCGAGCGACATCTAAATATGAAGAGCTCAGTGAAGAAGTTGGCAGTCTGGAGGAAGAATGGAAAAAGTACAAGGAAGCATTTGTGGGAACAGCAGAGGAGTTATGAGGAAGAATACCGGGGAAAGGCGCAGTGTCTAAAAGTAGTAACCAAGGATGGTGAACAAACGAAGTTGCAGAAGCAGTCCTTGAAAAGAAGGAAGCATGAAAAGAAATAGAGTAGACCAAGGAGAGGGGAAATCAACCGGATGCAAGGCTGATACACATATACGGACAGAAAAGAAAGCGGCAAAGAGAGCTGTTGATTAGGCGAGGAGTGACATGGAAGCAGATGTATACAGCAAGCTAGATGAGGATGGTGGAAAGAAGATGACTTGCACAATGGCCCGAGACAGGGATGAGAACAGTAAGGATGTGAAAGGTGGGACGGTGATCAAAGATAGAAATGGGAAGTTAGTGACAGAACAAGAAGCCGCGTTGAAGGTCTGGGAAAATTACTTCAAGGAGCTTCTGAATCAGGAAGGAAATAACAATGACTTGGAATTACCATCGTATGTAGAAGGGGAAGTGGAGTTAGCTGATATTACTGATACAGAGATGCAAACTGGGTTAAAAGGGATGAAGAAGGGGATAGCAACTGGTATCGACGAAATACATGTTGAGATGGTAATGGTAGCAGAGGAGACTGGAATCAACTGGACAAAGAGGCTGCTGAATACACGAATGAGCCAAGGTAAAGTACCGCTCCATACCTACTTCATCAACTGACAGCTCCATATCATACCTCATTTTGACGGGGCGAAATGGGTCTTTCACACAGTATGAAATGTACATATATATGAAGTAGTTGCAGGGTCATTGTAACTTTATGCCTTGTAACTTTATGACATTACATTGTAACTTTATGGCATTAAAAAAAATCGAATATTCATCATTTCACGGTGACCTTGTTTGACCTTATCTCCACTCGTACCATATCAGGTAACACCTCGGTATCGTAACTCTGTTTGACAATAAGCGTTGCAAACATATGTGATTTGGCCATCTTGCGATTAAAATGCAGATATGCGACCATTGTAATATTAAGACGATTGCGGAAGCGCACAATTTCAAAAATTCATCATTTGACGGTGACCTTGTTTGACCTTGTTTGACAGAGTTAATTGTCCCAATATAGAAGAGGGAGGGAGATGTGCAAGATCCAGTGAAATACAGAGGCATCACACTTCTAAATTACATCGTGAAGCTGCTAGAGAGGATCTGCTGGATGGGAGGATTCGAAAGAGAGCAGAACAGGGAGTAGGGGAAGAACAAGAGGGATTCAGAAAGGGCAGAGGGACGACGGATGCAATGCTTGCATTGAGACAGCTGGTGGGGAAGAGGTTGGAGATGCAAGGGAGAATGGCAGAGGGATTTGTGGACCTGGAGAAGGCCTATGTCACAGTCGAAAGAGAGATGTTGGTGTTGGCAAAAGTGTGATAGATGGGAGTACAAAAGCAGAAGCCAGGAAGGTGGAAGCAATATATGAAAGAACAACAGGAAGAGTTGTGGCAGGATCTGGGATGTCGGAAGAGTTTCCAGTTAACATCAGATTGAGGCAAGGAATCAGCCCATTACTATTTATCATGGTGATGGAACTAATCAGCAGGAAGATCAGCACGAAAGATGTTTTCAGAAGGATTATATATGCAAACGATCGGGCCATAGTAGCAGAAAGCAAACAAGAGCTACAAGATAAGTTGGAAGAATGGAACATGGTGTTCAAGAAACACAGATTGAGAATTACCATCAAAGTAAAATCAGAAAGGAATAGTAAAAAGCAGTATAGGAGAAATTTCCACAAAGGAAGGTATAAGGACATGAGGAAATATTTAGCAAAGATAGACTGAAATAACACACTAAAAAATAAGACAGCAAAAGAATGCTGGAATATATTAAAGAGTGAAATTAAGTGCATAGTCGATAAATTTGTACCCTTCAAAAAACAAGGGAAACGGTCCAAAAAGAAACACTTATCGAAAGAAGCCAATAGAAAAATTAAGTATAAACAAATGATGTGGAAGTCATATAGATGAACTGGAAATGATGAAGACTACAACAGTTATAAAGAAGCACTTAACCAAGCTACAGCTGAAATTATAAATTCAAAGAGAAGCTATGAACAACAATTAGCTAGTAATATAAAACATGACAGCAAGAGGTTTTATGCGTATGTTCGAAGCAAACAGAAAGTTCAAGATAAGGTCGGTCCTCTAGAAGATAGTGCTGGAAATATAATATCAGAGGGATTCTTAATGGCAGAAGACCTGAATGAGTACTTTAGTTCAGTGTTTACCAGAGAAGATATTAGTTCACTGCCAATACCAGAGGCTAAGTTCAAGGGGGCAGATTCAGACTATTTAGGACAATTAATTGTAACCCCGGAAAAGGTAGCTAAGAAAATAAGGGCTATGAAGGATAATAAATCGCCTGGAGTGGATGGGATTCCGCCTAAACTACTATTGGAAATTATAGAACAAATTAACGTACCGCTTGCAACAGTTTTCAATTTATCATTAGAAGAGACCTCATTTAGAATATTGTATTCAAGCGTGGAGGCCATATCGCAGGAAGGACATAGATATGCTAGAAAGAGTGCAGAGGAGAGCAACTAAAATGATACCAAAACTGAGGGATATTAGTTTTGAAATTCGCCTAGAAGAATGTGGTTTAACAACACTAGAGACCAGGAGATTGAGAGGAGATCAGATAGAAGTGTTTAAAATAATAAATGGTTATGAAAATATTTATAGAAATATTTTATTCTCAGTTAAGAAAGATAGAAGGACTTGAGGACTTAAAGTTACATTAGCAAAGGAGCAGTGTAGATTAGATATAAGAAAGTTATCATTTTCACAAAGGACTGTAAATGAATGGAACAGATTATCTGCTGATTGTGTCGGTGCTAGTAGCGTGAATATGTTTAAAAATAAAATCGACACATACCTCAGACGGGCGGGATACACATAGATAAAAAGGTCGGACTCTCGATAAGCCAAAGGGCTTCCTTGTCCACCTGCCACCTAGAGTTAATTCTCTGGGTGGCAATCTTGTTAAATCTTGTTAAATCTTGTTGAATGAGCCTGGAGAAGACAGAAGTGATGGGTTAGACAACAGAGAGAGGAACTGGACATCAGGTTGGATGGAAAGGAAATGGTCGGCTTTGTGTAACTTGTAGGAATGATTACGGCGGATGGGCGTTCAGATGTGGAGGTGCGACGTGGAATACAAGCAGGAGCGAACATTTTAGAGAAAAGTAGAGGGAGTCATGATGGACAGAAACATCTCGAAAAAGCTGAACGGGAAACTCCTGAGAGTGTGTGTTACACCGGCATGCCTATATTATGGTCTGGGGACAGTGGCGCTGACAGAATAATAACAGAAGCTGCAAGTTTGTGAGAACAACTAGGTTAGAAGAATAACAAGAACAAAGAGGATAGATAGAAGACGAACAAATGACCTGAGAAAAGAGGATGGAATGCAATGTAGTGTAACAGGATGATTATTGAGAAGCCGGATGAGATGGGCAGGCCACTTGGCAAGAATGGATGCCAGTAAAAAGCGAAGATAACACAGGCGGAACAACATAAAGGACTCAGGAAGAGGGGAAGGCCCCATCTGAGACGGGAGGACTGCATGAGGAGGGACACGAGAAGACCAGGGATGATGGAGAGAGGGAACGATGGACAGAAAACTATGGAAGGAAAAGACACAGAGAGTGGTTCAGCTTTACTGTACTTGGCCTTCACCCCGGTACAGCAGGGAACAAGGAGGAGAGGAACACATTTGATAATACCACCATTATTCGTTAGGGGCGTTCATTGTTTCTATGAGTATTCGCCATATGACACTGCAACAGAAGTGACGTCATTTCCTAAGTGCGTCCCTTCTGCCTTCCCGCTTTCATGTTTCTGTGCTGTTCTACGATTAACTGTAATCAATGCCAAGCATTACGCTACGATTGCTTCACGAAGCATCCTTTACGTTAAGCCCCTGGCTGCATATTTGAGATAAACATCCAATTTTTAATTGCTCATTTCTTAATATAATGACTTCAGCAAACAAGATACGTTCAATTACTCGAGAGTAATCACATGCGAAACAGGTAGAACATAATTCGCACGCCAAGGCTGTGACCTAATTACTATGGGCGATTGCGTGCCCACTGAAGACACGCAGAAACCGATGACGCCATTACTGAAAGAAGCGAAACAGTTAGAACATAATTCGCACGCTAAGGCAGTGAACTAATTACTATGGGCGATAGCGTGCCCACTGAAGACATAACACGCAGAAACCGATGACGCCATTACTGAAAGAAGAATCATTAGACTTGATGGAACCGGCAAATAGTGTGCTTCGTGTATTACGGAGGAAAAAAATACATTTTATGCGTTATACACAACTTTCGTCTGCCTGATTCGCGGGTATGATAATAAATGGTACAATTTTTTTCTCAAAACTCACACATTTAAATAACCATCCAAGAGGCAGCGACAAAAATAAGTGGTTGTCTACGAGATGGAATCCGGCAACGTTTCGAGTGTGAACAATGCATTGCCCTTTGAACGCACCTTGACGAGTATGCCGATGAATACGAGTAACAAGTCGACGACAACAACTATTAGTTCAACGCATAGGTTGCTCATAATTCTGCTGTGCATCATTGGAGTGTCAGGAAACCTAGCTGTGGTCACCGTGTATATTGGAAAGATGACGACTTCTACAAGGGGGGTCTACCTGTTTTCTTTGACCGTTGCTGACTTAGCGATATGCGTAAGTTTCACCACTGTGAAAACAATTCCTTTTCCAGTCATTCGCGTGTACGTTTTGTTCGTCTTGAATGCAGCTGTCTCTTTCGCGTCGGTTCTGCTGGCATTTCTTGCGACGGGGCGCTGTTTGGCTGTTGCGCAACCGTACAAGTTCACGCTGAGCATTACTCTAGCGAAGACAGCATTCGCTGTAGCTGGAGCGGTGGCTGTTTTTTAATCAGTATTATTGTCTGTGGCACAAATTGTTAACCGTTGGCGCAGTTTTGTCGTTCACTGCTATGGCGATTGTGTGTTTTTTCGTCGTGATTACGTCATACAGCGTCATGGCGGCGATACTGCTTAATCGAATGAGGGTCTCTCGCCGCCTAGTCGTCCCTAGAGCATCCTCGTAAAAGGAACAATATCCAACTTCCAGTTCAGCTCTGCTCTATGTTATGTACCTAGGCATATGAGGAATATTGGATACATTGCGCTGTAATTATAAAGTTGTGTTTTAGTTTTATTACAAAATATTATGTACGGAAGAGTGACCAATTTCCATTATAGGCGAGAGGTAGAACCACCTATGGGACCGATTTAAATGCCCCCCCTTACACACACCCAAATGTTACATCATTTTTAAGCTCTACATCTCCCCGTCCCAACGAGCTCCTGTCGTAGAGCTGCTAAGTGGTGTAGTAAGCGTGAATCCAAGGTCAAACAAGGTCACCGTCAAATGATGAATTTTCGAAATTGTGCGCTTCGACAATCGCCTGAATATTACAACGATCGCATATCTACTTTACTTAATAAAACGATAGCCAAGTTATATATTTTTGAAACGCTTATTGTTTCCCCGTCAAATTGAGGTACGATATGGAGGTGTTACCTGATATGGTACGAGTGGAGCTAAGGTCAAACAAGGTCACCATGAAATTATGAATATTAGATGCCGCGAAAGTCATAAAGTTCAAATGACCCTGCAAATACTTCATATATATGCACGTATCTTATAAAGTGTGAAAGAGCCATTTCTTCCCGTCAAAATGAGATATGACATGGAGCTACTAATTGAAGGAGTAGATGTGGAGCGACGATCAAACAGAGTCACCGTCAAGTGATAAATGTTCGAAAATTAATAGTGTCATCTCGCAAACGTCATACAATATAAATGGTTGCGTATATCTACGTTACCTATCTATTCATGGCAATGTCGTATACCGTTAGAAAGCCAACTGTCTCTGCTTAAACCAGAGGTACGACGGGGAACTATCAAGTGGTGCTGCAGGTGTGGAGTGAATGTTAAACAAGATCACCATCAAACGACGAATGTTCAAAACTTCGTCACTCCGCAAAAGTTCAACATTTACAATGGTTGTGTAGCTACTTTGTCTACATACACTAGGTCATGTTACATACCATATGAACGGTATTGCAGCCCTGTACAAAATGAGGTATGTCATGGAGTTATAAAATGGTGCTCTAACTGTGGAGTGCAGGTTAAATAAGGTCAACCTCAAAAGATTAATTTTCGAAATTAGGCTTTTTTGCAGATAGAAGGTTAGCCGACAAATGATGTTATACTTTTAACTGCATTGTTTTGTTAATAGCATAAATTCATGCTAGATCCATCACACAAGGGATAAGAAATATGTGTATGTGGATGCCACCCTCGATTTTGAAGGTTATTTGAGGGACACAAATTAAAACTTGTGTCAAAATAGTTTTATTAATTAATCTTCTTGTACACACCGTTGCTAAATATGGTATGATTTATACCTGTATTTTCTGTGTTATCAGGTGTTGAATTTTGAATTTTCTCATAAATATATGGGAACATCAAATATAAAAAAACGTGATTTTCTCAAAAGTGTTTATCGCGTACACCAAAGTTGTTTACATACCAAATTATTCTTTGTAAGCCTGTTTGTATGTATTCCTGTTGATATAATATGCATATTATTTATTACTACACATTTGGTCATTAACATGACGTGATAGTCAAATAACTTGCCCAAAATATAATTCGGATGTTAAAGAAGAGAGGTGGCAATCGCAGATTAGAACTCTATTCGCAACATAGTCGACCAACTGTCAGATGTTTTGAGGAACAAGACAATTCAATATCTCATGGAGGAATCCAAATCACAAGGGCTGAGAATATAGGCAACTATACACTACCTTTCGCTGCAGTTATACATTGACTAACCATCTATGATCATACAAGCTATGCCCTCCCGGTGGAGAACAGTCTCTCTGGCAGATGTGAAACACCCCGAGAAGACGGCACCATAGGCTCGTGCAGTATTCATTACAGAATAACTTCTTGTGAAGAAAACCAGAAGGCGCTTCAACCAAGTGTCTGCTGATCAGGCAACTGAACTAATTACTGTCACATGCAGGATTCATTGTAGTATCTGCAGTACAAAAACGATCGAGCCAGTTTGCCGAGCCACCCTGTATTTTGAGTGGCATCCACGGACAACTACAACAGGGGATTACCACGTTCACACAGGCATTCTGAGACCTTCTTCCTCGTGTATGTGTCGATATGAGATTGTATAGCTATACATTCGTACTCTGCTTGTAACCAAACCTTTGCGTGTTAATTAGCGTGTGCAATGTGAAGTTGTAGGGTGGAGGATGGGCTGGCATCGTCAGACCCAGAGTTGGATCCTGACAGGATTGACGGTTTGCTACTCACGAGCGAGTGCCAAAAATAGGTAACACGCAACATATCAAGCCCGTGCAAGTTCCCCATCGTGAGCAACTCCCTTGACAAGGAGCTGATTGGTTCTGGAAATTTTGCAAGCTCGATGTCTTCACATGACCACAAAAGGTTGATGTTGATGGTTCTTCGGTGCGTCATGAAACCATGTAGTTTCTTCAACCAGTCGTTGCTTCACGGTGATGATAACCTACTATGTTTCTTTGTCCTTATTTGTTAGATGAGTTGACTATTGACCACGTTATTTGGAGCAGAGTACTTCGTTGCTATAGAACTATTTATGTATCCAAATTACTCAATGCAGCAGAACAATCGTATCAACAATCGAAACTCAATATAATTGCATTCAAATCGACAAGAATAAACCATATGTATGGTGGGAAACAAAACGATTATGTCATATATGACGCGGGAGATTGTTTGGTAACATTTCTTGTGAGTATATCAATTAAATATATAGTGTCATCATGTTTTGCTTGTCCTGTCCTGGGAAACTATATTCTAAAAGGTGTGAAGACATTAAGTAAACTTGAAATAAAAAAGTAATGAAATAACTCCAACAGTCGTGACAAACACCCCACTGGTATTCAGGCAGTC
The DNA here is from genome assembly GCA_020002185.1 of Paraescarpia echinospica. Lineage (NCBI taxonomy): Eukaryota > Metazoa > Annelida > Polychaeta > Sabellida > Siboglinidae > Paraescarpia > Paraescarpia echinospica. The sequence goes on from CM034532.1 coordinate 24,154,546, forward strand.
AGTTACGTTGATGAAGCTGTAATTAACCAACGCAGTGTTTTCCAACACGAAATAGTTGTTTGCAATTCGCATGTGCCGTCATTTCAGAAAAAAACATGTACAACAAGAAATGTTTAATAAGACAGTACAGTTACCTCTCAGAATGTTGGATCATTAGTCTGCGGAGCTAAAGGGACCTATATGGTCCATTCATCATCGTTATTGTAGTCCGTAGATAAAACTAAGGATTCGGTAGGCAACGTTTTAGTCTCCTTCTGAATGTGAATGTGCATGTAACATAATCGTTATTTAACTTACACGTTGAAAAAGCTTCGTGCACTTTTCAAATTCGTCGTAAGATATATCTTTTATTATTTGAAATTAATAGTTTTTTTTTAATATAAAATAGAAACATTATCGAAATGAAAACTGAGTTGTAAGCCCACCTTGACGTCGACTTTGTGCGAACTCTCGCATTCCCACGACTTGACGAGATTCTCGACGATCTTCGCGAGGGAGCCCTCCTTGTGTGACATAACCTTCTCCTTCAAATACTTCTGGTCGACGATCGTGAAGTCCGGCTTCGTCGTTCTCCATTTGATGTTCGAGTCGTCCATGTAGGACCGGACTGGACACTCCGGGTGGTCAATCGTTTTGGACATGGCGCAATGATGACGCGGTGTGCGGATAGATGTGAACTGTCACTGATATTAAGCGGGCGACTAATTGGCCGCGAACAGTTGCAGTATTTATAGTCTAGGCAGCCCCGGGCGAGGCATTGGTATCGCTGGTAATGGAGATAAGGAGGCGGGGGAGGGTGACAACAACAACTACAAACTGCTGGCGACGTCGGCTATAGGTCGGTTATACGGAGGAGAACGTGATCAACGTGTCTTCCTGGAAGACCTAACCTCGCGTGTTAGTACAAGAACCCACATTCCAGTGCGACGTACTTGAGGGATATAGCCTTGAACCCACATTTCAGGGCTAGATCGCTAATTCCATATTGCTTGTATCAATTTATTCAGCAAAATTGAATTATTCAATTTAGTGATCGGTGGTTTTTTCACTTAGCTCAACTCTATGGATGAATACCTGGCTATAGAAGTTGTGGATATTTGTGAAAGAATAGTCTTCGCGCATTAATTGCAGCGTGGTTGATTGCTTTCCAGAGAAGTCGAGATGGTGTTCGATTGAACAGGTCTGCCAGGGAGTAAAATGTAAAGCGCTATAAGAATTTACCATTTACCTTTTTTGAGTAGAAGCAAACGATTACTTCTTTTTGAATTGATCAAAGATGTCCCAAACTGTGTTTAATCGGAAGCAAAAATAAAGGTGATTTTTTAAACTAGTGAGTGTGTATATATGTGTATGTGTGTGTTTGTGTGTGCGTGCATGTGTGCGTGCGTGCATGCGCGCGTGCATGTGCATTTGTCTGTGTGTGTGATCGGGTGCGCGTGCATGCGCGTGCATGCGTGTGCATGCGTGTGCATGCGTGTGTGTACGTTTGCCTGTGCGTTTTTATATTTGTGTGTGTGTGTGTGCGTGCGTGCGTGCTTGTGCACTTTCTGTGTGTGTGGTCGGGCGCGCGTGCATGTGTGTGTGTGTACATTAGTCTGTATAAGTGTTTGTATACGTAAAAGTAAAACAAGTAGAGGTAAGTTCTTATACGGCGCAGTATCCAGTCCTCAGGACTGCTCAAAGCGCTTAACACTTTACTCCCTGGCAGACCTTTTCAAACAAACACCATCTCGACTTCTCTAGGAAGCATTGTATGTGTGTGTGTGTGTGTGTGTGTGTGTGTGTGTGTGTGTGTGTGTGTGTGTGTGTGTGTGTGTGTGTGTGTGTGTGTGTGTGTGTGTGTGTGTGTGTGTGTGTGTGTGTTTTACTAACACGCGAGGGGTAGTCTACGAACCCACATTCCAGTGCGACATGCTTGAGGAATATAGCCATGAACCCACATTTCAGGGCAAGATCGCTGATCCCATGTTGCTGATATCAATTTATTCAGCAAAATTGAATTATTCAATTCAGTGATCGGTGGTTTTTTTCAAGAGACTGTTATGGTTGTTGGAGATATTGTTTGCAGAATAGGTGTCTTAGTATACGTATTGAAGGGGAACTGTATTACGAAGTTGAGAATCCTTGTGCTTTGGTAAAACGACACCCCTTATGTCATGAATTACGTCCGGTGGTCGCGACGTGGTGTTGCCACGTTGGCAGACGTCTACGTGCCGCGAGCATGTGCACGAATCGTCGCACTCTATAGTAGATAACGTTCAAGTTAATCGCTTACAATGTGTACATGCTTAGCGACAATTAAACCAATAATATATTAATATTGTTTGGGTTAGTCAATAAACAAAAACGAAAAATATGTGTTACTGCAACATGTTTACATAATTTATTTACATAACGTTATTTAGTTTATATAACATGTTTAATCAGTTACATACACATTGATTAAATAATTACCTTGTCTTTTGTAAGCATACATACATACATACATACATACATACATACATACATATATATATATATATATATATATATATACATATACATATGTGCACGCATGTAATTTCGCATGTACGTATTGTAGCAGGTACTATAGTTAAACAGTATAGTTGTCATAGAGCTGCCACACTGTCAGGTATTTACTAAAAGGGTATACTTGACACATTAGCCATCAAGGGATTGAGGTGTCAACCTGGGCAGAGTCATGGCACTGGCTGGTAAAGCCACGTGTTTTTACATAGACTCTGCTATTAAAACACAATTACACCTTTTTACAGATGTGGAGTTGTAGTGATTCTCTCGAACAACAGAACTGAGCAGACCGCGAGAGTATATATGTATGTGTGTGTGTGTGTGTATGTGTGCGTGTGCGTTTGTGTTTACGCTTACGCGCGCGAGCGTGTGTGTGTTTGTGTGCGTGTTGTGCGAGAGAGGGAGAGAGGGGGAGAGAGGGGGAGAGAGAGAGAGAGAGAGAGAGAGAGAGAGAGAGAGAGAGAGAGAGAGAGAGAGAGAGAGAGAGAGAGAGAGAGAGAGAGAGCGAGAGAGAGAGGCTGCTTAGCCAAGCCAGTTCCTTCATTGCACTTACATGTAGTGCATGCCTGGTAGGGGGAGAGGGAGGATATTATTATTCGGATAAATTTGTAAAGCGCCATGTATCCGGGTTAAAACGTGCTCGAAGGCGCTAACAACATAAAACAAGTATAAACTATTCTAAATAAACAAGTTACTACATATGTGCGGATACGTTACAAGAAGCCACATGGTCGAATCGATGATCTACAACCACGTGGAACGGGCACACACTATTTCGCCTAAAATAAAAAATCAATAACAATTAAATAAAGAGCAACATTTTATTTTGTTTATCTAGCACGGCCAGTAGCAATCTAATGAACAGTTCACTGTGTATAGATTCTTACACGTTATAACGACGTACAAAGGATGGAATTTGTTTGCAAGTGATAATAATACTAATTCACACAGCAGAGCGCTAAATTGACAATCCTGGATTGGATTTTGATTTTCGCACCCCGAACTTTGCTCTTGCACTTAGGCCCTACTTGGTTTATTTCCCCCCACAACACATTAAACGTCAATTACCATTCGGTGTGAAATTTACCAGAATGTCAGATGTCGATTTTTTTTTATTGAAAAACACTCCAAGCCACCAATTTTGACCTAGCCCTTTCATTCACTTAGGGTCCGCCTTTAAAGGTCTAATTCATGAGGTCAGCGTGACACTGCACCTCAACATGTTTGGGGCGCAAACCAAAAAAATATCTACTTCCATTAATGAAGAAAGTAGCCAAAGGGTTGAGAAAGAAAGAGGCCAAAATGCTGAAATTAAGCCTACTAGAATAGTATTTGACTTGTGTTTCTGGTAAACAGACTGCCTCTGTTAAATGTAGTCGACCCATATGAGATTTTACTACATGGCAAGGAAAACACAATCATTTATTTGCGACATTTCATACATCCAACCACAAGGAAAATACAACTCTTTGCCACACAACGTAATATCTAGCTTTCAAAATACCGGCAATATTGTTCTGAAGATATTGGTGGTGACATCTTAACAAAATCAATTACTAACACAAATCTCAAATGCTTTCTCTCTCTCACTCTCTCTCTCTCTCTCTCTCTCTCTCTCTCTCTCTCTCTCTCTCTCTCTCTCTCTCTCTCTCTCTCTCTCTCTCTCTCTCTCTCTCTCTCTCTCTCTCTCTCTCTCTCTCTCTCTCTCTCTCTCTCTCTCTCTCTCTCTCTCTCTCTCTCTCTGTCTCTCCTCTCTCTCTCTCTCTCTCTCTCTTCTCTCTGTCTCTCTCTCTCTCTCTCCTCTCTGTCTCTCTGTCTCTCTCTCTTCTCTCTC
>CM034532.1:24159908-24291748 GCA_020002185.1 Paraescarpia echinospica
CGTGACATATCTCGGTCACAGTCTCGTCTCTTGTCTCGTCGGTACTCTCGTGTGATGTTTCATCCGTAGTCTCGTGTCATCCGTAGTCTCGTGACGTATCTCGGTCACAGTCTCGTCTCTTGTCTCGTCGGTACTCTCGTGTGATGTTTCATCCGTAGTCTCGTGTCATCCGTAGTCTCGTGACGTATCTCGGTCATAGTCTCGTCTCTTGTCTCGTCGGTACTCTCGTGTGACGTGTCATCCGAAGTCTCGTGACATATATCGGTCATAGTTTCGTGTGATGTGCCTAGTTGATCTAAGTTCAATTCGTGACACATGTTGGTCAAAGCATAGTGTTTCGTTAGTGCAACTAGTTGGTCTGAATTCAATTATATATATATATATGTATGTATCTATATAGTGTAAGACTATTAGTAAGGTTCCCAACATACGCTTTGCATTACACTATGAAAAAGACACAAGATGAGGTTTGCACAGTTTATTCGTGAACAACACAAACGTATTTACATGTCACGCTCCATAACTAAAAGAACCAGAGACATTGATACAGAGGCTTGCAAAGTTTAATCGTGTACAACACAAAAGAAAGTTCTTTACAGGTCACCCTCCATTACTGCCAGAACCATATGTTTCATAGTGTTTCGCCACTGTTTCGAAACAGATTCTTGCAACCAAGTATTGATATTACACAACTGTTCGACTGTCACATCGGATAGCTTCACACCCGCGTCTAACAAAACACTCAAACAGTCTTTCACCACTGCGGTTGAATTAATGGTCTCCACAGCCTCGTCAAAGTGCATACAAATTAGAATGTCATCAGATAACATACAATCGTGATGACATTGACTAGGATGGTCTATCTTGCAACCACGACATTGTCGTCTTGAGAGTTCAAAGATGTTACATGATATGTGTCGTGCCAGCGTCTTCTTCATTTCAATTACAGGGAAATCAATGGTAAAGTTCGGACCAGTAAAGTCAGGAGCAGAAGTTGTGACGTTGGCAGGCTGGGTAGAAGTTGTGACATTGACAGCATGGGTAGTTGTGACGTCGTCAGGAACGGAAGTTGGTATCGATGATGTTCTGTTGTCGTTAATCGTCTCTGTCGACACAGAGACCATTCGTTGACGCTTTGATGGTAGCGAGCCTTCAATGTAATCCTGCAAGAATATTTCAATAATATTAAAAAAAAAAAATATATTAAAGAATGAATGGGAATAGTACACCGTTGCTAGAGTACGGTGATAACGACGCCATTTTAACGGAAGTAAACATATACAGGGATGCCATTTTAGCAGAGGTAAACATACGCAGGGGCGACGATGGTGAAAGTACATAGTAAAACAATACAAAGTATGACTCACCACTAACGTATACAACTTGGCTTCATTGGTCGTCCTCTTCCGACGTGCACAACATCCGCTGGTTACGTGGCGCTTGCTATTATATTTCTGTGTGAACGATCCCCCACAGTCTGGGCAGGTGAAGGCTCTCTGCGATGGTGGTAGTTGTTTCAGGGTCGATAGGGACTCCTCCTCGGCAGCACTCATTCGAATCATATCACTCGAGTCTGATGTATCGCAAGGGTAGTAATATGATATCTTCAACATGATGATGTTAGCCGTGGTGTCGTTGTGATACGAATGATGATCCGACTGGTAGAGCTCCGCGTTTATATAGATAGTGAAGGTGCCGAAAGGTCACGTGGGCGTGCCGAACGAGCACGAAATTTCTAACCTATGAGAATAGCTAATACTCTTTTGTGAGAATGTGGTTGGCTCTGAAAAGAACCGTTTCTTGGAATTTCGTCGAATTTTTCTTATGATGCTAATGATGATGATGATGATGAACACACGAGTTGATGTTGCTGTTGATGTTCATGCTTTATCCTGGACAGTGTGTTCTTAACGAGAACGAAGCGTCGCAGGTAAGACTCCGGGTTGTGGGTCTTGCGAGTCTTGCGCATCTCGCGAAGTTTCTCGACAGACAACCTCATGAGGTGTCGTGTCTCCTTACGGTGGTCGGATGTACTCAGTGACGGAGCCAGTCGCTTGACAGGTTGATAGACACAAAGGTCGGCCACCGGGTGTCGTCGCTTGTTGCTACCTGCAACATCTCGGTCATTGTCGGTAGCAATATCTCGGACGTTGTCAGTAGATGAATTCACACCCATTTTCAAGATGTAAGCTATAATGACCACAAAAGCAGACGCAGGCCTTTTGTAACCAGTCCACAGACCATAAAGATCACGTGGGCGTGCCGAAAAGATTATGGAACAGAACATAAAGGTCACGTGGGCGTGCCGAAAGATCACATATTGTAGAAAATTCAAAAGCACGGACTGCTGAGTAGAATGTACACAAGCGCGGACTGCTGAGTAGTTATTTAGTTCACCACTTATCTAACAGGGGTGCTTTCAGTTGATGATTATATATCCACCAGGTGTTTATGGACGAGAAAAACAAGAGACACGAATATTTGCAGTACTCATATGTGGTTCGCTCACTTGTCCACTAGGGGATGATGTTTGTAGTTCGTGATGTACCCGTCAGGGGGCTCTATTGCACGCAAGCGTGCAAGAGACACGAATATTTGCAGTACTCGAACATATAGTTCATAACTTGTCCATCAGATGGCACCACTTGCATAATTAGTCCCGAAAAATTCCGCTAGGTGGCGATATCTAGTTTTGGCGGGAAATATTTTAGTTCACCAGCTATCCGACAGGGGCGCTTTTTAAGTTTTGGCGGGAAATATTTTAGTCGCGAAAAATTCCGCTAGGTGGCGCTATCTAGTTTTGGCGGGAAATATTTCAGTTCACCAAATATCCGCCAGGGGCGCTACTTTGGTTTCACCAACTATCCGTCAGGGGGCGCTGTTCTAGTTTTGGCGGGAAATAATTAGTTCACCAACTATCCGCCAGGGGGAGCTATTTTAATTCACCAACTATCCGTCAGGGGGCGCTTCCATAGTTTTGGTGGGAAATAATTTTAGTTCACCAACTATCCGCCAGGGGGCGCTATTTTGGTTTTGGCGGGAAATAATTAGTTCACCAACTATCCGACAGGGGGCGCGGTTATATTTTGGTGGGAATATTTTAGTTCCGAAAAAATCCGCTAGGTGGCGTGCCATTCTAGTTCCGAAAAATTCCGGTAGGGGGCGCCACGTGACCTGACCTACATCCGGGTACTTGGCATTGACCTTTGACCTTGACCTACATCCGGGTACTTTGCACTTGCACCTATCCGAAGCCAACTGCGCGCGGTACTTAACCTCCTTTACTACTCCCATGGCATAGGAAATGGTATAATAAACTGGATAGAACAATGGCTGATTGACAGAAGACAACGTGTAGTAGTTGATGGGGTGGCTTCAAACTGGAAATCGGTATTGAGTGGGGTACCACAGGGATCAGTATTAGGACCTATATTATTCTTAATATATATCAACGATTTGAATGATGAAATAACAAGCAAGGTGTTGAAATTTGCGGATGATACAAAAGTGTTTAGAAGGATTAAAAGTAATGGAGATAGACAGCATTTACAAGATGATCTTGACAGGTTGATCAAATGGTCTGAAAAGTGGCAAATGCTGTTCAATTTTGGGAAATGTAAATGCCTCCACACAGGACATGGGAACGAAGAGGTAGAATATACAATGGGGGGTACTGTACTAAGTACTACTGAAAAAGAAAAGGACTTAGGGTTAACCATTAGTGCTGATATGAAGGTTTCAGAGCAGTGCGGAATTGCAGCTTCAAAGGGAAATCAAATCCTTGGATTAATTAGGCGAAACATAACGTATAAGGAAAAAGAGCTAATAATACCGCTGTACAAAACAATAGTTAGGCCTCATTTAGAATATTGTATTCAAGCGTGGAGGCCGTATTGCAGGAAGAACATATATATGCTAGAAAGAGTGCAGAGGAGAGCAACTAAAATGATACCAAAACTGAGGAATCTTAGTTACGAAATACGCCTACAAAAATGCGGTTTAACAACACTAGAGACCAGGAGGTTGAGAGGAGATCAGATAGAAGTGTTTAAAATATTGAAGGGTTATGAAAATATTGATAGAAATATTTTTTTCTCAGTTAAGAAGACAGAAGGACTAGAGGGCATGAACTTACATTAGCAAAGGAGCAGTGTAGATTATATATAAGAAAGTTCTCATTCTCACAAAGGACTGTAAATGAATGGAACATATTATCTGCTGATTGTGTGGGTGCTAGTAGCGTGAATATGTTTAAAAATAAAATCGACACATACCTAAGACGGGCTGGATACACATAGATAAAAGGGTCTGACTCTCGATAAGCCAAAGGGCTTCCTTGTCCACCTGCCACCTAGAGTTAATTCTCTGGGTGGCAATCTTGTTAATAAAACTGTACATATTCCATTTCATATAACTAATTTGTTAATTCAATTCTAAATTATATATTCATGTATATGGATCCCACAGAGAGCAGCCATTTTGTCTAGAAGTTCTACTGCTGAGAGTAAAGAATACGAGTTTCTATTTTAATGGATGGAATCTTTACGTTTCTGCAAAGGACGTTTAATAATATATTTTCATTTTCAATATTCTCTCACTCATTCTCTGTATATATGTATTACTGCACCCAACTACTTTTAATAATGTTCAGGTGTTTCTTCATTCTGGCATCTTTGCTTGATTTCCCCACGTTTTTTTCTATCTTCTTCACCACCTCACACATTCCTGGCTACTTGTGGCTTCTGCTCCTGTCTCTCTGTCAGTGCCAGTATTCCTATCTTCTTCGCCACCTCACACATTCTTGGCTACATGTGGCTTCTGCTCCTGTCTCTCTGTCAGTGCCAGTATTCCTATCTTCTTCGCCACCTCACACATTCTTGGCTACATGTGGCTTCTGCTTCTGTCTCTCTGTCAGTGCCAGTGTTCCTATCTTCTTCGCCACCTCACACATTCTTGGCTACATGTGGCTTCTGCTCCTGTCTCTCTGTCAGTGCTAGTGTTCCTATCTTCTTCGCCACCTCACACATTCCTGGCTACTTGTGGCTTCTGCTCCTGTCTCTCTGTCAGTGCCAGTGTTCCTATCTTCTTCGCCACCTCACACATTCCTGGCTACTTGTGGCTTCTGCTCCTGTCTCTCTGTCAGTGCCAGTGTTCCTATCTTCTTCGCCACCTCACACATTCTTGGCTACATGTGGCTTCTGCTCCTGTCTCTCTGTCAGTGCCAGTATTCCTATCTTCTTCGCCACCTCACACATTCTTGGCTACATGTGGCTTCTGCTCCTGTCTCTCTGTCAGTGCTAGTGTTCCTATCTTCTTCGCCACCTCACACATTCTTGGCTACATGTGGCTTCTGCTCCTGTCTCTCTGTCAGTGCCAGTGTTCCTATCTTCTTCGCCACCTCACACATTCTTGGCTACATGTGGCTTCTGCTCCTGTCTCTCTGTCAGTGCCAGTATTCCTATCTTCTTCGCCACCTCACACATTCCTGGCTACATGTGGCTTCTGCTCCTGTCTCTCTGTCAGTGCCAGTGTTCCTATCTTCTTCGCCACCTCACACATTCCTGGCTACATGTGGCTTCTGCTCCTGTCTCTCTGTCAGTGCCAGTGTTCCTATCTTCTTCGCCACCTCACACATTCTTGGCTACATGTGGCTTCTGCTCCTGTCTCTCTGTCAGTGCCAGTGTTCCTATCTTCTTCGCCACCCGACACATTCTTAGCTACATGTGGCTTCTGCTCCTGTCTCTCTGTCAGTGCCAGTATTCCTATCTTCTTCGCCACCTCACACATTCCTAGCTACATGTGGCTTCTGCTCCTGTCTCTCTGTCAGTGCCAGTATTCCTATCTTCTTCGCCACCTCACACATTCTTGGCTACATGTGGCTTCTGCTCCTGTCTCTCTGTCAGTGCCAGTATTCCTATCTTCTTCGCCACCTCACACATTCTTGGCTACATGTGGCTTCTGCTCCTGTCTCTCTGTCAGTGCCAGTATTCCTATCTTCTTCGCCACCTCACACATTCTTGGCTACATGTGGCTTCTGCTCCTGTCTCTCTGTCAGTGCCAGTATTCCTATCTTCTTCGCCACCTCACACATTCTTGGCTACATGTGGCTTCTGCTCCTGTCTCTCTGTCAGTGCCAGTGTTCCTATCTTCTTTGCCACCTCACACATTCTTGGCTACATGTGGCTTCTGCTCCTGTCTCTCTGTCAGTGCCAGTATTCCTATCTTCTTCGCCACCTCACACATTCTTGGCTACATGTGGCTTCTGCTCCTGTCTCTCTGTCAGTGCCAGTGTTCCTATCTTCTTCGCCACCTCACACATTCTTGGCTACATGTGGCTTCTGCTCCTGTCTCTCTGTCAGTGCCAGTGTTCCTATCTTCTTCGCCACCTCACACATTCCTGGCTACATGTGGCTTCTGCTCCTGTCTCTCTGTCAGTGCCAGTGTTCCTATCTTCTTCGCCACCTCACACATTCCTGGCTACATGTGGCTTCTGCTCCTGTCTCTCTGTCAGTGCCAGTGTTCCTATCTTCTTCGCCACCTCACACATTCCTGGCTACATGTGGCTTCTGTTCCTGTCTCTCTGTCAGTGCCAGTGTTCCTATCTTCTTCGCCACCTCACACATTCCTGGCTACATGTGGCTTCTGCTCCTGTCTCTCTGTCAGTGCCAGTGTTCCTATCTTCTTCGCCACCTCACACATTCCTGGCTACATGTGGCTTCTGCTCCTGTCTCTCTGTCAGTGCCAGTGTTCCCAACCCATATTTACAAGCTCGTACCATGCAGGCTTCCAACTACAAAACGAATCTCCCTCTAGCTATTTCTATCCCACACAGCCATGCTTCTATATAACCACAACCCTTTCCACTTGAGATATGCTCATCACTGTTGGTAACAAATCATACTGGCAGCCTTATCAGTAATGTTTCAATCGCTGACCTTTTCATGGCTTACGGTACCAATAGGTTTTGGTGTATGAAACAACAATACAACTGATGTTCAAACAGTCACGGTTTCAAGCCAAAATCTCAGAATGTCTTTTTTACACATTTATTTATACATCAACTTGTGATATCATATGTACATTTGTTCAACATTAAAAGCAGTGCATTTGTTGATCTGTGTTACGACCAAAGTTGCATAGGAATGCATACATTTCAAAATGTACCTGCCTGCAAGCAATAAATGAAATAAGTCTACATAAAACTATATTATATATATGTAAACATTGGAGTCGGCTTAACAACGACATTGTTCAACATTGGGAAGCGCGTGATCCTTGTGAAAAATGATATATTAATAGCATTTTAATTCATGTAGAAAATTAGCAAATATTTACAAATTGTACAATCCTATGTAAGATGAGCTAATAAAATCGGCTCTTTTTCACCCGTGATAAAACTGCTCAGTGACATCAATGTAATGTAAGAACGTTGAAATATATGCCTGAACAAATTACACAATAGCTGCGATTTGCATTCCTGGCTTTTCAAATAAAACAACACGAATATCGTGAATTCTCAATGGAATTGCGTACTTTGCAGCTGCCCTCTGCACATACGTCCTACTAAATGCAAAACCAAACCAAATCACATTTGGCGCTAGGAAAAACCTTTAAAACAGCTTCTGTCCAATAAACCCTCTAGATGGCACCACTCTCTAATGAGACTTGCACGCCCATGCACGTTGAAACGACAAAACTCAACATATTTGTAATACGTTAACTACTACTACATTTCATTTACGCATCCTGCATAGTTTTCAGTCCACTTGTTAAGTTTGACGTAATAAAATCAATATTACAATAATTAGTAATCGTAAAAATATTGTAATTGCATGTGCACATTTTGGGCGTACAACCAAAACTAGCTACAGTGTACTGCCTGCTTGCTTTGCCTGCATAGCACGTTAGAAATAAAAAACTGTCATCACAGTATAACTCAATTGTTCAATATGTCATGGAACAGATATATCTAAGAGAATAGGCTCCCAACAATACATACCCTTATCTCAGCAACCATTTAACCGATCTATGGATGTTTAGCAGATGTTCATTGTGGTATCCAACTCTCCCTGTCCCCATCTATACACGACATGGGTGACAGGCTAAAACGGATACTATGGTTATCAAGATGCAAGTGAGTTGAACATAACAACGTTGCCTTCATCGGACACAGGTAACATATGTGAAAAATGTGGCAATGATTTGTTGACGAGTTGGTGAGATTTGGTTAACAGAAATGGTGGAGTAGTCTGTTGCTCTAAACACCAACATACCACTCACTATTTCCTGTGATCCAACTCCAGTGAAGTCCACCATTTGGACGAATATCTAGCATCATCAAGGTTCCACCCGGACATCAACCTTTGGTTCTAATCACATTCTTAAAAGGTAAGTACTCAATACTTAGGACTGCTCTAAGCACATTACATTTTACTCCCTGGCAGACTTTTTTCAATCGAACACCATCTTGACTTCCCTGGGAAGCATTCAACTGATGTGCTCAAAATAATTTGACGTCCTCACAAATATTTAATCTGACCCTTTGGTGTGTCCCATACCATGTGACATTATGTTAACAATGCAGCTGCCATTTGGAGCACCAGAAGGGCCTGTGAAAATGGACACCCATAGTGGCATAAACTCAGAAAATTTACAGAATCATTCTACATCACGATGGATGAAATTTTAGCACTTGCTTCAATTTACTCCTGATAACTTTGAAAGTGCCACCGTCCCACCAACTGTGGTGCTATTGTTCTGCTGAACGGTGATCTACCATTAGTGAGAGATGAGGCCATTGAGCAAGACATGTCCCTTACAGCTGAGACATTCTGAAGTGAAGAGAGACAATAGAGCAAGTCTTGCTGCCTACCAGACTTGTTTCTCATAGTCCAGACATTGTGAAAAGAGACAATAGAGCAAGTCTTGCTGCCTACCAGACTTGTTTCTCATAGTCCAGACATCATGAAGAGAAAAGACAATAGAGCAAGTCTTGCTGCCTACCAGACTTGTTTCTCATAGTCCAGACATTGTGAAGAGAAGAGACAATAGAGCAAGTCTTGCTGCCTACCAGACTTGTTTCTCATAGTCCAGACATTGTGAAGAGAAGAGAGAATTGAGCAAGTCTTGCTGCCTACCAGACTTGTTTCTCACAGTCCAGACATTGTGAAGAGAAGAGACAATAGAGCAAGTCTTGCTGCCTACCAAACGTGTTTCTCATAGTCCAGACATTGTGAAGAGAAGAGAGAACTGAGCAAGTCTTGCTGCCTACCAAACTTGTTTCTCATAGTCCAGACATTGTGAAGAGAAGAGAGAATTGAGCAAGTCTTGCTGCCTACCAAACGTGTTTCTCATAGTCCAGACATTGTGAAGAAAAGAGAGAATTGAGCAAGTCTTGCTGTCTACCAAACTTGTTTCTCATAGTCCAGACATTGTGAAGAGAAGAGAGAATTGAGCAAGTCTTGCTGCCTACAAGACTTATTTCTCACTGTCCAGACATTGTGAACAATGGGTGTTTAAGTAGTTCCTTGGCACTCGGCCGTTCTTTGCTATTGCAATCCAGACAACGCAGCATGACATCGCGAATTGCCGGACACACATGATCCGGTATCGGTGGCGGATTTGTGGTGGATGCAATCTGTGAAAAGGAAAGGTACACAGTAAGTCCAAGTATGATTTCACATATGACAACTAATGAAAGTGCAGTCACACTTACTAATCTTTTGGTGGATCATCACATGTAGCAAGATCAAGCATCTCTCAGGAGTACAATCCCATACGACATTGAATTTTCATAACATCTGAACAAAGTCTATATTAATAATACTTGCAAAAGTCCTCTGAATGGCACAACACACACACATGCATCTGCACACAAAATACAATAAAATCTCCTCTTTGCCACTCTTCCCTGCCTCAAGGGAATAACTGCATATATTTCCTTCATGTTTTTTAGATATATTGAAGGGTCAGGGGCCAGTGGTCCAGCAAAGCGGATGCACATAGAAAGAGGTGAGTGAAGCTCGATGGCCTAGAGGAGATACATTATACTTACAATGATCTAAAGTTAGCGTTTTAACACGTGCGCATGTGCACGCACGCATTCTAGCACATCTACCTGCACCCCTGCACGCCGCGCACACACACACAGAGTACTCGTAAATGACACTGATATTACCACCATATTACAATAGCATACAATATAAATTATTTAGTTACACATGCATAAATATACGTAATTATAAAGTTCACCTTTTCATATATAATATTGGCAACATGGAGATTCTCTGGAAAGTTATACAAATGTAACATGTTTAACTGCAACATGTTTGTAATATTAATAAATTATTAAACATGTAGTATGTCAGTATATTTCTATCAATATATTACACAATAAATAAACTTAAAAATTAATAAAAATACGTATCCATAAAAAAATATTTTTAATTACCTTGTAGATAAGAGCAAGATGGTTTGACATCTCATTTGCAGCCCAGGGCGCCTTTGTTGAAGCCATCTCAATCATCGTGCACCCGACTCCCCACATGTCGCAACTACGCCCATAGGAGGACCCTTGTAACACCTAAAAACACACACGCAGCCCAATCATATCACAGCTACGCCCATAGGAGGACCCTTGCAACACCTACAAACACATGCAGCGCAATCATACGTAGGAGGACCCTTGCAACACCTACAAACACATGCAGCCCAATCATACGTAGGAGGACCCTTGCAACAACTACAAAGTCACAGCGCAATCATTTGATATTTCATTCATTTTGTCAACTCTTTTTCGTCACTAAAGCACCATTCTAAATTTGTGTTTTGTTCTTTATTAACTCATGCATTAAAATTTTGTTATAACGTGTGTGGTCCTTAATCACTTCATTTCACCTGCGCCAATGGCTATTAGTTACTATTCCAAGATTGTTGTTCAATGGTAATATTGTCGTGACCCCTAGTTTCCGGGTCACGGCCTCGGATGTTTGGATACTTCCTGTTGTGAGTTGCAGTTTTGTGTTCTCTTATTAAAACACTGTTCTAGTTACGCATACGTACTAGTGTTTGTTTGTGTGACTCGGAGTGTGCATTTGATCACCTAATGGCGTGGTGGCAGCGCTCACAACGAACCCGCTCACCAAAACGGGCGCAATAAAAGCAGATACACATTGACAGTCCGCCGACCTCACGGCGCAAACAGCTAGCCGAAATGGCTCTGTATCACTAGCAGGTGTGGTAACAACATTGCTAACAACATGCAATGCGCACCGAGACAGTGGTGCCTCACAAAAACGGAAACGGTCAACACATTTGAGAACTGGCGCCAGAACCTCGTCTACACCCTCTCACTCGACCCAAACTTCGCCCAGTTTATCGCCACTGACGCTAAATGGGAGAAGCGATGTGCAGCACATCCAAACCGCGGCTTCACCGACGAGAATGATCATACAGCCATTCAGCAAGCCTACATGCTCGATCTAATGTTAGGCCAAATAGCGAACTATTGCCCAGTCATATCGCGCAACACGATCGCCAAAAACTCAACCAGTTTATCCGGTATCTGGCAAACTATCCGACTGCACTATGGGTTCCAGTCTACAGGGGCCCATTTCCTGGACTTTGCTGATATCCACCTACAAGCTGACGAACGCCCCGAAGACTTGTATCAGCGCCTAGTGGCCTTCGTTGAAGACAACATGCTACAAGAGGGAAGTGTCATTCTGCACCACGGTGACGTCATACACGTTGACGAAGAATTGTCTCCTTCCCTAGAGAACATGGTAGTACTGACCTGGTTACGACTTATCAACCCCGCACTGCCTAAGCTCATAAAGCAACGATATGGCACAGAGCTGAGGTCAAGAACACTAGCATCGATCAAGCCAGAAATATCACAGGCACTCGAATCACTACTAGACGAGATTGCGTCTGCTGACACCACAAAGGTTATGCGCACCGAGACTAGGCCTAACCTACGCGGACAAAGACCAGCGTTCTCAAGACGACAACCGGCACCATCTAACAACCCTAGGCGTCCCACGAGCGTGAAGACTTGCCCTCTTTGCAAACAAGTAGGCCGCAGTGATGTACACCACTTCCTCAGCGAGTGCTCATACCTTCCGGAACAAGATCGCCGCTACATGGCTAAGGTACGACAAGTCAGTGATATCATCGACGGAGTCGATGAAGGCGACGACGATACCTACGAAGTTTATGACGAACGCCCTGTAAACACCACTACCGTGCAACGTATCGATGTACGACAATCGCCTTACCTCGACGCGTTCCACGACCATCACGCCGTTCGAGTGACGATCGATAGCGGTGCAACGGGCAATATGATCCGTCATGACACGGCAGTGAGATTGGGGTGTACTATCAAGAACTCTTCCCAATTGGCTCACCAAGCTGACGGATCATCGCCTCTAACCATAGTTGGCGAAATTACCATATCACTCGCCTGCAAAAATAAATCATTCCAGTTCTGTGGACTAATGGTACAGAATCTGGATGTCGAGATGCTGGCCGGGACACCATTTATGGAAGTCAACGACATTACCATCCGTCCCGCCAAACGAACCATCACCCTCGCAGATGGCACCACGTACACATATGGTACAACACAGAGGGCCCTCAACAGGCATGCAGTCCGCCATGCCCACATACTGCGAGCACCACCAACCAACATCACTGTGTGGCCAGGCGACTTCGTGGAAGTCGACCTGCCTTCAGACGCGTATATCGCAGACGCCACATTCGCTCTGGAACCACGTCACGATACCACCGGCAACAAAGGAGTACACGAGAACGATGTGTGGCCACAACCTTCACTAATCACCAGCGGAGAAGGTGTATTGCGCATACCAAATCTCACGAACTCCACTCGCACACTGAAAAGAAACGAACACTTTTGCCAAATCAGAGAAGTGTTCGTACCCGACAAGGCAACATCCATACCAGACAGTCAATGCACCAGCGTAGCCGTAAGCATACGCACACGCAGCTCGAATGCTACTGCCATCAAACACTCAACAGCGGTCACCATCGATCCTGATCACGCGCTCTCCCCCGACGAACGAGCGGCATTCCGATCGATCGTGGAAGAGTATGACGACGTATTCGACCCAAGCTACAGTGGATACAATGGTCACGTGGGACCATTCAAAGCTGTTGTCAACATGGGCCCAGTACAACCGCCCCAACGTAAAGGACGCCTACCCCAATACGCACGAAACCAGCTTGTAGAACTCCAAAACAAGTTCGATGAACTCGAGACGATGGGCGTGTTCGTCCGGCCTGAGGATGTACCGGTCAACGTCGAGTACCTCAACCCGTCATTCCTGATAAAGAAGCAAAGCGGAGGACACCGACTCGTCACTGCCTTCACTGACGTAGGCCGCTATAGCAAGCCGCAGCCTTCATTGATGCCTGATGTCGACAACACCCTACGAAAAATCGCACAATGGAGGTACATAGCGACTACCGATATGTCCAATGCGTTCTACCAAATCCCTCTATCGCGTGAATCAATGAAGTACTGCGGAGTAGTCACTCCGTTCCGCGGTGTACGCGTATACGCTCGCTCAGCGATGGGCATGCCCGGGTCCGAAACCGCACTCGAAGAGCTGTTGTGCCGCGTACTGGGAGATCTACTCGAAGAAGGTGTCGTCGCCAAACTGGCAGACGATATATATTGTGGAGGAAACACCATCGCCGAACTCCAACAGAACGTAAGACGATTGCTCCAAAGCTTCGCCAACAGCGGGTTGCGCCTGTCCGCTGCCAAAACAACGATGTGCCCTACTACGACCACGATACTTGGCTGGGTGTGGAACCTCGGCTCCATCCATGCAAGCCAACATCGCATCGCCACCCTAGCCAGCTGCGACGCTCCACTCACAGTCAAAGCGATGCGAGCATTCGTCGGAGCCTACAAAATGCTAGCACGCGTCATACCAGGATGCTCCGCCTTGCTTGCCCCGTTCGACGAAGTAACGGGTGGCAAACAGTCAAGTGATCGCGTCACATGGACCGATGCATTAAGAGAAGCCTTCAAACACGCACAAACCAGTCTTCAGACTAACAAGGCTATCACATTACCTCGGCCAAGTGACGAACTATGGCTAGTGACGGACGGCGCTGTCAAACAGTGCGGTCTAGGAGCCACCTTGTACGTGATGCGCAATGGCAAATTGATGCTGGCCGGATTCTTCAGCGCAAAACTCCGCGGACGACAGATCTCCTGGTTGCCATGCGAAGTAGAAGCACTATCCATCGCAGCCGCTATCAGACATTTCAGCCCGTATATCGTACAGTCAGCGCACAACACAGCGATACTCACAGACAGCAAGCCTTGCGTACAAGCCCACGAGAAGCTTTGTCGCGGTGAATTCTCCATCAGCCCGCGCGTATCGACATTCCTATCAGTCGTCAGTCGGTACCAGGCAACTATTCGCCATCTCGCCGGTTCAGCTAATGTTCCATCAGACTTCGCGAGTCGCAACGCACCCACATGCCGGGAACAACAGTGCCAAGTGTGCTCCTATATACGACAGACTGAAGAGTCAGTCGTGATGCAACGCGTTACAACAGACGACATAACATCTGGGAAAGCTCGACTTCCGTTCACCAATCGTTCAGCATGGCTCGGCATTCAAGCAGACTGCCAAGACTTGCGAAGGACTCATTCACACCTTACACAAGGAACACGACCATCCAAAAAGGTGACAAACGCGAAAGACGTCAAAAGATACCTTAACGTCGCATCAATCGCTCGTGACGGTCTACTGGTCGTACAACGTAACGACCCACTGAGTCCTACACGAGAGTGCATCATCGTACCGCGAAAAGTCCTAGACGGACTAGTAACGGCCCTGCACATCCAACTGGATCACCCGTCTTCGTACCAGCTAAAGCAAGTCATGCATCGCTATGTATTCGCTCTCGACCTCGACAAGTCTGTCGAGTCCACCTCGCGCAGCTGTCATCACTGTACGTCGTTACGGAACACCCCAAACCTAACTATCGCGCAATCTACCAACGATCCCCCAGAAGTAGTGGGTATCTCATATGCAGCCGACATCATCAAACGAGAAAGACAACTGATCTTGGTGCTACGCGAGTGTGTAACATCATACACGGTAACATGCTTCGTCAACGACGAACGACGCGACACGTTACGGGACTCCATCATTCAACTCTGCATCGGCCTCCGACCGCTTGATGGACCTCCTGCCGTAATACGCACAGACCCAGCTCCTGGATTCGCAGCTCTCGTCAACGACGCACTGTTGAACAAGTATCGACTCACCATCGAACTAGGACGGGTCAAAAACATCAATAAAAACCCTGTGGCCAAAAAAGCCATTCGGGAACTCGAGGGTGAAATTTTACACCAACAACCAACAGGCGGCGCCATCACGCAGGTGCTACTGTCTGTCGCTACTGCCAACCTCAACGCCCGAGTACGAAACAGAGGAATGTCAGCTCGTGAGCTGTGGACCCAGCGTGACCAATTCACCAACGAACAATTACCGCTGAACGACTATAGCATCATTCAACAACAGCATGCCTCGCGCAACGCTAACCACGAACATAGTCAAATATCGAAGTCTCCTCGCGGTTCAGTACCCAGACCCCAACATATCGACATTGGCGACATCGTGTACTTGTACTCAGACAAGAGTAAACTACGCTCCAGGTGTCGGTATCTCGTAGTGAGCACAGAAGGAGAATGGATCAACATCAGCAAGTTCGCCGGTAACCAGTTGCGTGCCACGTCATACAGAGTGAAGCGAACAGAGTGCTACAAGGTGGCAGCTGAAGCTACCCACGATCTTCCAGTGTCGTACCAGTATGACGAACTAACACCCGCATATGACCCAGCTCCTCCAGAGAAACCTCCAGACGTACCAGTTCAACTCTCGTACCCTCCAGTCACAGCAGCTCAGCCCGTAGAACCATCAACAGCCGAGTCTCATCGACAAGAAACGGCGACAGTCAACAACGAATCGACAATGTCATACGAGCCAGATCAACATAGCTGTCCGCCCGAGGAACCCCCGAGACGCTCTACAAGAACTCGGAAGCCTCCTGAGTATCTGAAAGACTTCATCTCATGAACCTTTACCTCTATAATCATTATTGTATGTCTATATGATAGCTATCTCATAGTAGCATACATAATTATGAGAAGAAAGAAGTCACGCCAATGGCTATTAGTTACTATTCCATGATTGTTGTTCAATGGTAATATTGTCGTGACCCCTAGTTTCCGGGTCACAGCCTCGGATGTTTGGATACTTCCTGTTGTGAGTTGCAGTTTTGTGTTCTCTTATTAAAACACTGTTCTAGTTACGCATACGTACTAGTGTTTGTTTGTGTGACTCGGAGTGTGCATTTGATCACCTAATGGCGCTGAACATTTAACATCATTTTAGAGTCTGAATGTTTTGTCTACAACTTGAACTTTTCGCAGTTGACACATTTAAATTCTGAACACTGTTAATTAAGCACAATTTGGCTTGTAGCACACCTTCAACATATTTGTTCCAATATTAAAAACATTAAAACTACATAAAAAATGGGCCAAGAGGCCCTAAAGTCCTTTGGAGTGTGTGGGGCCCTGGGGGTGTAGAATGATTCAATCAAATACAGATTTCTTGTGTATAGTGGCACTACCACATGAAATGTCTATGCAAAATCATCATGGAAAAAGTTACTGAAATATTTGCACTATAACCAAAGTTACATGAATTTAAACAGGGCACCCATCAATAATTAGTTATGGAGAAAAGTCCATTTTAAAGTCAAGAGTCATTATTCACATGAAAAAAAATTCAACCAGGTATAACAAAATATTCATTGTTATTAATGTTACGTAATCACTTGCTACGCAGTAACGCTGTATCATACAATAACAATGAAGGCAATACTCAACACAATGGTACTAGTTCACAGGACTACTTTATTTCGGCGACTGCCTGTTTATTACAGCACATCAGCCCTTAAGGCAGAATCCAGTGCCCCTCAATGACACATCATTAACCTGGCCAATGCATGCAGCCTGTGTAGTATCTACTAGGGTTGCAGTCTCTTAACCATTTCAGTACTACAGCCCTGACCAGCAGTGACCACTGAATAATGCATTCCCAGTGAATATGCAAGACAATGGACTACCTCACTTCAAGTCAAGATTTGAGCAACAAAAATGCATTTTATGAATAGGAATGTTATATATTTTGGGAAAGTATGATAATCAGCGAGCTATATCATTTTTCATTCCGTCGTCATGGTAACTAGCAATCCAAGATGGCCCTCACGATTTCAACCTTTTTGCAGTTGCTGAACACAGTTGTATACTAAGTTCGCTGACATCGTTATTGTGTCGATCGTCAACATTCAACAAAGATTCTTCGCTAAAACTATCTAATAATCTGTCCAAAACATACGGTGATAAATCGTTAGTTGAAGTAATGCCGTCCGCCATTGTGGCCACCACAGATTTTGATAATCCATCATTAAAAACCACAAAAATCTCCGTAAACTATAAAAAGTTACTGAAGAGTTTTTCCAAAAATAAGCAAAAATTTGAAAATTTACCAGTTTGGGGCCCTGGGGGATTAGAATTCAATCAAATACAGATTTCTCGTGCATAGTTGCAGTACCGTAAGATATGTCTATGCAAAATTAGAGAAAAAGTTGCTGAGCGCTTTCTGAGATATGGCAGCTAATGGCGGACTGCACAGGCAGAGTGATGGCATAAGTCTGTTGAACCTTCGGCCCAAAGGTCTAAAAACAGGCCTTGGTTTAAGAGGTTCCTTAACGAGTGATAAAGAACCTACCTCTGGCGCCATAAATGCGATCGTCCCAAGCAGCTGTCCCTGAAACTCCCCCGCTCCGGTCATGCGTGACGCGAGTCTGGCGGCTGCTCCGAAGTCTCCAATGCGTAGCCGCTGACCCGTACTGTCCACCAGTAGGTTGGCACCTGGTGTCAACGCATACAATCAACAATAAAGGTTTGCAAAGTCAAAAAACATCATATCCTACGTGATCATTTCAGAACTTCGATGTCTATTATCGGATGAAATTACTTTCGTTTGGGGGAGGGTTGGTCTGAGGCAGTTTCATCTGGCATTGGACATACATATTTTATACTTCGGACCAAAAAAATGTTAATATATTGCTATCATCATATTTACAAACTTTCATCTGAGTGGGACAGTGGGGGGGGGCTGAGGCCACACAAAAGTAATTTCGTCTGATATCGGACATCGATGTTTTGAGATGATCCCTTAGCATTGATCCAAACCAACCCTATGTGTTGAGGGACTTGCAGCGTGTTAGTAACACAAGGTTCACATTAAAATATTTTGACTCTGACCTACCCATCTGCTTCCTGTGCAGATACAATTCGAATCATTACATGGAGCAATTCAATTTTATGCATCCGCACAAAAAAACGCTTATGGAATTACTCCTATTAATTTTCACTATTAAGATTGTTTTTACATAATACATTCCACATCCTCATGTCATTTCTGTAGATCCTAGCTTAACTGTCATAGTACTACAACTATGACCACATGATGTTCCTGTATAAATAGAATCATAGCTTAACTATTATAATAATACAACTTTGACCATGGGAAAGACTGCTGAAAAAGCTGTACAAGATTATGGCTGTTACTGCCACTATGACCACGAGTTTGGTCCTACCCTCGCTGTGACCTTGGCCACTCACCTTTGAGGTCGCGATGAAGGATGTGATTCTCGTGTAAATGTGCGAGACCAAGCAATACCTGGAGTGTATACTTGGTGATGACTGAGTCGTTGAATCGACCGTACATGTCAAGCAGCGATGACACTGACCCACCTACACAAGGAGATTAACATAAAGAACTGGAACTAGAATTTCAGCCTTGATTTGTTATACATGGTGGCCATCTTTAATTGTTGTCATGGCAACATAGTGATTCAAATTTTAGACTTCCCAGTTTATCTTGCTCATGAATGATAACACAATTTATCATAATTAAAAGATTGAAAACAAATCCTACATGAAGTGTAATATCTGGCCTAAATCCTGCAGCTATAGTAGGCGGCTTTTTATTGGTGTATCTTCATTATTTCAAGAAAAATTCATTGTCATGGTATCACAGTACAATGATTATACAAATAAATGAGCTCAAATTCTACATACCATATACTGTTCATATATCTAATTAATACCTCAAATCTGTTTTAAGATATATTCACAGATATGACCTACAGCTGTTTTCAACCAGTCCTTATGATTAAATATTTGAGATAAATAGGTTTTAATCTTACTGCCTGGTGCAATATGGTGTATACTTGCGTGGGAAACCAGTAAACACATGTAAAAAGGTAAAGGTAAGTTCTTATACAGCGCAGAATCCAGTCCTTGGGACCACTCAAAGCGCTTTACCCTTTAATCTCTGGCAGACCTGTTCAATCGAACACCATCTCGACTTCTCTGGGAAGTATTCAGCCACGTACCTGGCATCCACTCGACAAACATGAAGAAGTGGCACGTCTGACGTGTGGCTCCGAGTATTCGCACAATGTTTGGATGGTTCAACTTCGCCATCATCTGAATCTCCTCCTCGATTGCTTCTACCACCTTCCGTTGCTCCGAGATCGTGTTGCGACAGAACGGGATCTGTCAACATAGACACAATGTCACACTTTCTAGAACATGTAGAATTCTGGTTTTGTTGGTTTGTTTCAGGAGACATTATTTATACCAAACGAAACTTGATGTTCATCTTCAAGAAACATAATGTTCAGATAATTCCCAGCATAAAAGTGTAGCATAACAGTAACAAAAACTAAGTATAAACTATTTTTGTTTGTTTTTACATTAGAGTTGGAATAAACAAAAGATAGCTTGCAACTTTCAATTAATTTTTTTTTTTTTTTACAAGTGGGCAAGTTACCCTTTTTACATTTGTAAGCTAGGCAAATGACCCATGGGCAAATTACCGGTTGGCAAATGACCATATCCCACCTTGGTATTACAAGAGCTATTGCATATACATATAACAATATGCCAGAAAGAAGTCTTTCAATGTGCCCTCATACCTGTTTCACTGCCATGAGGGTGCCTGTCTTGACATCACGGGCCTGGTAACAAGTGCTGAATGCCCCCGTGCCAATCATGAACCCTCGAATCCAGTCTTCCCCCTCCAGGTAGCGATTGGGTGCTTGGCCATCCCCCGAAGGCTCCTGAGTGCACACACCACAGTGCGTCAGCATTACACATTCAAAAACTCTAGTCAACAGTTACCTTGAAAATGCACTTGCATGTTACACAAGCTTTAAATGGAGGTTGTCTGCTCTGTTTGGTAATCATCAGCAGGAAGTTCACCAAGTCAGTTGTATTTCACCTGCCTTGTGGTTTGGTGTATTGAAACCAAGACTTTCAAACGAGTTTTAGAAAACTAAAGTACAAAATATAAGCATACACAAAGTAGGCATCATGTACACGGATCACTCAAAAGAAAGACCGATATAAATGTCAAGTTAAAAACAAAAACAATGTACAAATTAAAACAATAATAATTTTAGTAATATAGATATGTGCAACAACCTTGTTGTGTGAGCACATGTTCTTACCAAGCCAACTTTCACAACGATGTGTGACCTGCGTAAGCTAAGTCGCAAAACTGTGAAATATAGTATCGCATGTTTTTTTATTTCCACTGATAGTAACATTTAAAATGATACCTCATTTGTTTAAATATCTTCAGTAGTTTTTGATTTATTACAAAAAAATACAGCAAACTTTAAAAGTGACGTTTAAAGAAATATTCATTTAAAAATTGAGCTGAGGGCAAAATCAATACAACCACAAATTTAGCATTTCATTAGTTTTTGATTTTTTAGGAAAATAAACTGGACACTGAAAGACAAGATTATACGATATGCATTGCTGTTGAAATCACAAAACTGATGGGGCATTCTGGCTTGGATGCAGAATAGGTTTGTGTAACTTAGTACCCGGTTCGCTGTGGGAGATCACCTATCGTCAGACATCATGAGTGAAAGCTGTCTCATCTAAGAACTACTGCTTCCCAGCGGCAGATGACTAAGACAGGTAATTACAACTGATAAGACAGGTGGAATATAAAGGGGGGCTGCTGGCTACTAGATTAACTAATAGTTCCAAGTCTAGGGGCACACATTAATGACTATCACTGGCACAACTGGTAGTCAAACAAATCGAATAGAACAGTATTAATTAAATAAATGGTTCAAATGACACTGGTTTGTTACTGAAAAAGAAGCTGGTAAATAATCGCTGTGACTGACATGAATGTGCTTCCACGCAAGATGTTCACGTGCTAAAATGCACTTTTAATTAATCAAGATTGGCAAAAAATTATTTCCTACCTCGTTCTGGAGATGGATAATGAGTTCCTCGTCTCGGTTGACTTGCGACAGCCCCGGCACGAAGGGTAGGGTGCTCTGGTGGGCGGACGACTGTTCCAGAGCAGCGACTAGAGCCTTCGCTTCTTCCAGCTCCACCTCCTCCTTGCAATGACACGATGTCGCTGAAATGTGTTCCCTCATCAATTTGATGTTTATTCACCTCCCGTGAATATAATAAATGGGTGAAAAAATTTGATAAATGCCAATTCAGGTGATATTTTTGGCAGGGCGAAATGTCATCAATAAAATGTACATAAAAAGATTTCAGCACTTGCTATCAGCTGCCATGACGTTGTATTCTTAGTTTATTCCAATATATAATAATTATATTATTACAAACATGTTTAATTAAATTGCTAAGGTTCCTTTCAATTTAACTGATCAACATCACATTATTTACTCAATTATTAATGGATTTACCGAGTGGCAGTTGCTTCAAACTTCAGCCTATGTTCACCTACCTGGATGGTCTCTGTGTTTGGGCGAGTCTTCATGCGAGAATGCTACCTCGGTCTTAAACGAGACGTCATTATCCTCGGGTCCTGAGGGCGACAGCGTCAGGTCAGAGAGATCCTCTGTCAACATTGCTGGACTGCTGCTCGCGTTCGCATTGATTGAGGAGGCCGAATAACTGCTTTCCTCATCCGCCGAGCATTCTTCGGCGATTGGGCTGAACAGGGGGCGCTCGACTAGGCAGGGTACACTTCGACCAGGCATCACAGCTGGAATAATATCGGGGAACTTAAGGGGTTAGGACACTGTTAGACTTCCTGCTTGGTTACAGACGAAAAAAAGTGCAGTATATTTTTTAGAAATGACTTTTTACAATATTCACTTGCTCTGACATAAGTGCATTTGAGTAGTCAGATTTCTAGATGTGATTGTAGAAGCTGTTGACAATAAAATGGTGTCTGTTTAGCTGATTTTACTAAGCGGAAGGGTATTTGGCAGCAATTTGGCTAGTTGACACTTTAGCCGGATTACTGCCTGCATCCATTTGTCAATATTGACGAGTGTCATACATACAGGCATTTTGTATGAGCTAGAAATATTAGATTTTGACTAAACTCGACACGCATGTCAATGAGATGATGACAACGGCAGGTGAGAAGTTTAATACATTTTCTAGGTCACGTTTTCTTATAATCAGACAAAATGTTAACATGGTCGCCAATGGGAAAACTATCAGTGTGCTGACCCCTTAAGTTCTGATTTTCAATGAAAAAAATGTACAGGAAAAACGAGGGTGTCCTATCTATGTATGATTATTTCTTCCAGAGTTAAGAAGAAAGCCTAAGTGAATATGTTATTGTGCAAGTGTTTTTGGTTTGACCAGAACTTTAATATGAATCTTTATATCAATGTTTAGGCTGTTCTATTGTATAATTACTTCCATAGTGAACCAGGAAGTTTAAGCGATGATTGTAGTGTTTTCAGTTCGACCTCTTATTATGAATCTTTATATACATGTTTAATCTTGTTCTACATTATATTAAAAAAAATTCAGATTTAGTTTGTGTTAAAAATTAATAATCAATAAATGTCATTATCTCACACTGTTCAAGACATATTTCAAAATCATTACTCAGCATAGAAGTGAAATGTGGATCTTTTTGAGATAATCACAGGAAAAATTCTTATTCTGTACATTATCAGACATGAGATATCATATCCGTGAGACCAGATTCTTGAACAAAACTGACCAAGATTCTTCATCACAAAGGCAACACTATTTCGAGATAACATTACCTGCTTGACGATCCTGGCCACACGCTCCACCGAAAGCAAAATCTGAACCGAAATCAACCGGCCGAGTAGGTTGGCTGGTAGATGGCACCACTGGCAGCGAGCATGCACCTGCTTCATCACTGTCTCTCGAAGAGTCCAGCTCTCCGATCTTATCACAAGTGTTCGCGTCCTGTTCACTTTTCGATCTGGCGCCACCTTCCGGAATATCTACACTCGAAGCATCAACATGATTTCTGTCACTGTCACTAGGCGGCAGTTTCAGTTCAGAATCGTTACCACTGCAACCACTAGTGCTGTCATCAACGCCGTCGGTCAGATCGATCGATTCCGTCGATACCGGCCGCCTTGAGCGATACAACGGTGGAGAGCGATGACGCACACCGCTGACACGATCACGTGCCGTGTTCGTGCTGAGCGACTCATGCTGACTGGACACGCGCCAACGCCGCAGCTTCGTCTTCATCTTGCGGTGATTCGGTGAATTCGGTGGTACAATCGGCATGACCGACTGACTAGCGGACTTCGGGACGGATAGCGACTGCTGCGGCGACAACGTCACCGACACGGGCGAAGAGCTGCGCGGCGTCGAACACGTGCTCGTCGACGGCGTCAGGAACATCTGCTCGTCACCGTCCATCGCGTGACCGCCATCGTCCAGTTGAACCCGCTGGACACGGTAGTTGTCCTCGGCGATACACACCAGCTTACGCTTCATGTGAACCTGGATCATCGTCTGGAGATCGTTGAGCAGGTTGATGATCTCACGAAACACCTCCGTCTCATGTACTTGCATCTTTGATAAGACGTAGAAAACGCGACGGGCCATCCGCGCGACCTTCGCGTGGCTGTGCTGCAGAAACGGCTTGATGAAGTTCAGGATCGCCATGACCCGGTTGTTGTATCGTTTGTCGGTTGTGTCACCGCTGTCATCTCGGCGACTGCTGATAACAAATTCGTCTGGGTATTCCTCAATGAATTTGTCGAGGACGTACAGGCGTCCCAGAAGCCATTGCCACTGGGATCCATCTTCTGGTGGGGTTGTGTTGATGCAGCGCAGAATGTAGGAAAGTCCGCCGATACCCAGGGTTCCTGGAGAGAGAGCATCGATTATGTTATAACAACATTTCGACCAACACACCACATTATTTTGTTATTTATATACATATTCGGAGCGTATTAGTAACACAAGGTTCACATTAAAATATTTTGACTCTGATCTACCCATCTGCCTCCTGTGCAGATACAATTTGAATCACTACATTGAGCAATTCAATTGTTATGCATCCGCATGAAAAAAAAACATAATAATGGAATTACTCCTATTAATTGTCACTATTAACATTGTTTTTGCATAATGCATTCCACATCCTCAAGTCATTTCTGTAGATCCTAGCTTAACTGTCATAGTAATACAACTATGACCGCATGATGTTCCCGTACATGATATAGAATCATAGTTTAACTGTTATAATTTTAAGGTTCTGTATGGTTTTACATTAGACAATTTGAATTAATTTTTAACATGATGAATTTTGTAGCTATAAAGAGTCAGTTAGTCACAAGAATTGGACTGATGGGAAATCTTGGGTTCGGTTCATTCTGGATATTGGTGCAGAAATTTTGGAAAATATATGGAAGGATTGAAGAGATATGTATTGTTATTACATAAATATTATTCATAAACTATCCATAGACATATTAAGAAACGCCTTTCAGTGCGTGGGATGTTGGAAGGTGGAATGTCTGCAGAAGGCGGTAGTTAGGTTGACAGATATTGTGAAGGGGATGGATATGAGAATTAGCAAGGAGACAGGTGGAATGGAGAGAGCCGACAGGGAGAGAGATGGGAATACTGTGAGACTGAAGGAGCAGAGTAGTGACAAGAAGACTGAGGAAAGGATACTGAGAGAAGGGAAGGTGATTGGAGGGGAAGAAATTGGAGAATTGACGGCAGGAAACATGACAAGCGTGAAGGTGACACGGGGAAAGTGACCGTAGAGAAGGAGGTAGGAGGGAAAATGGGACGAGAGGAGAGAAGAAAATGCAATGGGAGGAAAGTTGACGGGATGAAAGAAACTGAGAGTAAATGTGACAGAAGTGAAGTTGATAAAAGGGACAATGACAGGAGGAAAGGTGACAAGAGAAAAAGCAACAGGGAAGAATGGAAGGGAAGAGAATGTGACAGGAGAGAAGTCGACAGGGGAAAGACAACAAGACAGATGCAACCCCGAGAAGGAGCTACTCTGAGGCAGTGATTGATGGGGCAATGAGAAAAGAGAGGATGTTCAAGGGCGACTCTATTCTCAGAAAGACAGATAAGACACTAAGCGAGGGGGAGGACGTCGTTGTTTGTTTACCGGGGGCTAGGGTAGAACATGTGACTGAAAGAGTAGAGAAGGTATTGGGGCATGGCAAGGGAGGGTCGATACTAGTACACGTAGGTACAAATAATGCAGACAGGGAGGGAACAACTGGGATAGAACAGAAGTACAGGTGAGATTCATAGATTTATATGGAAACTTTGTTGGGAGGGAAGATATGTACATGAGAGATGGCCTCCATCTAAGTGGAAAGGGGACAGCAGTTTTCTCAGAGAATCTGCTGTGATCTGTTGACAGTGGGACAGAATGCATTTATTTAAACTAGATGCACAGGGGGATTCACAGAGAAGCCTGAAACTGGAGGCATAGATAAAGACAGCACAAATAAATCAGCAAAGAACAGCCTGGAAAACTGTTCTGAAGCTGGATATAAATGTGTTTGTTGAAATGCAAGGAGCATAGTAAACAAAAGAAGCGAACTAAACGTTATCTAGAAGATATTGACCATCACATAATATGTATGACTGAATCATGGGCCACCACCGATATATCAGATGTCGAATTGGGACTGACAGGCTATGTAAAGTTTAGGAAAGATAGAATAGGAAGAAGGGGAGGTGGAGTTATTTTACATATTAAAGAATATATCCAGGTTTATGAAATAAAATTAGAAAGAGAAGCAGATTGCGAAGAAGCTGTTTGGTGTAAAATAGTTACAGGAAACTCAACGTTAACAGATGAGTTAGTTTATTGAAGTTAGAGTTAATTCTCTGGGTCGCAATCTTGTTAAATCTTGTTAAAGAAGTGCATGTAATTCTATAGAGACTTCTACACTGTTGTACAAAAAAGGCTAAAAGTTAAGTCATTCATACATCAGGATTACAAATAACAATGTTGTGTCATGTAGCACCAGTATTCACCTTTGACAAGGCACTTATGGTTCTTACTCCATTATCTGAGCAAGTATTTCCAATTTCTCTGTGTGGGTTCTTTAACTTCCCCTGTCATACGCACTGGGTAGATGAAACCAATGACTCCCAAAAGACAGACAGAGGGGTGAATGAAATAACTGTAGTTTCAAAATGGCCTTAGGCAGATTCAAACCCCGATCCTCTGGATCAAGAGTTCCAGTGCTCTACCTACTAATGATTAGACCAGGGCCCCCCAATGTGGCTCTGGCGGCTGTAGACATAAACATTCACTGGTTACCTGGGTTGACTATTTCACTTCCGATAGCCAGTTCCCCATCACGTCCTTTGACAAGCTCCTGCAATGCTGATATAGAGAGTTGGCTTGTCCTCCTGAAATTGACAAATGACAACACAAGTTAGGTACAAACTTCAAAACTTGCACGATCCACTGCTAAGGCTATTTCGCATGGTTAATGTTTCATGGACTATGTATGTTCACAAGAGTGGGGGGGGGGGGGGTTACACTGCAGATATGAAAAACAAGTTTATTCTAATTTTAGTTGCGTTGGAAACCGTGTGTGATAGAAACAATTTTTGTACTTAATAACTCTCCAGCTTGGGCAGAAAAACTGCACTAACTACATCAATTACAAAATAATCCTATCTAACTGTTGTGTGTCTCCCCTTACATCTAAAGTAGTAGAAGTTTTATTTAACGATGGTGACCGTGTCAGATGACACAACATGACCTTCAATGGGCCATCACCCAAACCACTCGTACATCCACATTTATACAGCAGACAGCTTTAGACGAAATACAGAATTCACAAAAATAAATTATAATAACTAAAATAAATAAAGTAAGCAGACGAGGGACTTACTTGTTGGAGTCGGCACATTTCCACAGTATCGTGTTAACGACTGGCTGCATCAATGACTGTAGTCGCGTCTGTTGCTCGTCGTTGCGACATGGTGTATACGACAACAACGTACGTAGCTCACGCTGGAAGCAATAATAATAAACAGGTAACTTCTATTGTGCTTAAATCCTTGGAAATCAAACTAAGAGGTGCACCAAAACAAGTTGGTCAATCTCAGAATTGATAAGCAGTATTCAAGTTGTCAACAGATGGATGCGCAAGGAAGCTATGGTGGATAAATAAGGTTATTAAGGTATATGTTTAAATGACGGCAAAACTGTAATATTTTCAACTGATCTAATGCTAAGAGAAGTACCGGTATATTCCAAAGAGTTGGTGCAGCAACAGAAAAAGCCCTAGTTCCAATATTAGTGATATTGCAAGGACAACTCTAAAATCCCAGTGTGTATCAATATGTGGTATAAAATTTTGGAATTTGTTACACTGTTACATAAAATGTGCCCAAACTGTTTTTTTTTTCAGTACAAACAAATATTTTCAATATTATTTATTGCTGATATATATAAAATGTCCAAGAAACCCCAAAATACCATTTTATTAATTTCACATTATTATGTTATAATAATTTAATTTGTCATGTAAAGGATTGTTCATATATTCTGTAACAACACTTTTGAAAGGGCAAAACAGGTTATAAGTAAAAACATTTGCTTTCTCTGTTTCCACAATAATTGTGAATACAATTAAAAATCATGTATTATTATAATATATTATAAATAAAATCTGGACCATACATTAATACACATTGATGCTAATAATTGTGAATACAATTAAAAATCATGTATTATTATAATATATTATAAATAAAATCTGGACCATACATTAATACACATTGATGCTAATAATTGTGAATACAATTAAAAATCATGTATTATTATAATATATTATAAATAAAATCTGGACCATACATTAATACACATTGATGCTAATAATTGTGAATTACAATCATGTATATATTACAATATAATTGTAATACATCATAAATAAAATCTACTATCGTACTGTATATGAAACAATGCACTTTTGTGGACTTTACAGAATTACACGAAGAGAGACGTACCAAGGCGGCAACGAACACTTTGTACACTGGGTCAGCGCACATGTAGGCTAGGACCCGGCATGCACACTCCAGGATACAGTGGGTGGCTTCCGTGCGGGTGGGGGATAGTACAGCCCCCGTCAGCCCCTCTCCCAGTCCCAATAGCAGGCTTCCTTTCGCCAATTCTCCCAGCTGCTTCAGGGCGATCTCCCTCACTGACCAGTTCTTGGAGAACAGGCATGAGACAAGTTCCTCGTTCAGCACCTGGGGACAGAGAGGGGGATGAGTGGGTTGACACTGAAGGTCTTCATGTGTTCATAAACATTCTACATGATAACAGTAGATCGTTTTTTTTTTATAAATGTTTAAAGCGCTCTAAGCAGTCATAAGGGCTGAATACTGCACTATAAAAGAACTAACCCTAACTATATAGTTCTTTCTGACCACTGATTATTTGTTCAGGGAATTGTCTTGTTATTCTAGATCAAGTGAAATGTTAAGGTGGTTCTGGTGGCAAAGACATGCTTGTTTTGAATTAATCATTTCTAATAATAAAAGTTTTGAAATTGTCAGACTCTGCCTAAGACATCAAGCAATATTCTAGTCCAAAAAGAATTACGTTTCTAGGTTGCTTAGTGACATTTCCATGCTTTTAAAGACAATTAAAAATATGTCAAAAATCACCTCAAAATGGCATTTTATTTCATTTTGAGAAATACCCTAAAAGAAACATTTGCATGTTTGTAAGCACAAATATACTATTGACATTCGTATGGGTTTGTTTTGTGAACAAATGCATATTAAGCATGCTACAGCTTCATAAAAATGATACAACAACATCGAAAAACAGCCAAAACTTGAAGTGCAATTCTGGCACAAACCCTTCACCAATCGTAAATCAATCCCATGCAATTTGGCACACATGTAAGGCCAGCTTGCATGCCAAGTTATAGCATCGTAATTATTGCAGTTAAAAAAAAATTACATTAAGTAATGCTTCCTGGTTGTCATTGATAACAGACATGTTACGATAGGCGGGTTCTGCATAAAATATTACATTTTTTCACTGGCAAGCAGTTTATTTTATTCAAAAATTGACGTAGACATGTTTTTGAGAAATCCCAGTGTTTTCACGCCAACTAGGCCCTGCAATCTGTATTGTTAATTACTAAATGTCGAACAACTTCACGTTTATGACTGGCCTATGGCCCCATGTGCTAGTCTGTGGTTTGGTGGCACCTGATTGGTCAGGGGTCAACCTCAGGTTACTGACAAATGGCGGTGTTCACAGCGAGTGAATTTACATTTGAGGACATCTGCGCTGGCGTGAAACTGATGTCATCATTTCTACAGAAATGTTGTTATAGTTGCCAAGAATTTGAAGGGGAATTCTACTGAGACACACAACGTAGTAGCTTTTTAAAGGACGGACTGGTGACATGGCATTAATAATTAATATACACCTACTAATGTTCTATGAAGAAAAAAGTAAAGAAATCAACC
This sequence comes from Paraescarpia echinospica, assembly GCA_020002185.1. NCBI lineage: Eukaryota > Metazoa > Annelida > Polychaeta > Sabellida > Siboglinidae > Paraescarpia > Paraescarpia echinospica. The sequence continues at coordinate 24,189,829 of CM034532.1, forward strand.
GCCGCTCAAACCTTAACTGGAGACCACAGAAATAACAGTACAACATTCTTTTATAGTGACCCATCCAAATATTAGTTCTGGGGCAATTTATGAAAGTTTATTGAATCATCAAAATAATTTAAATGATATAAAAATAATATATATAAATATAATATGAATATACATAATTTAAATACATCCTGTATTTAGAATTGATAAATGCATAAATAAATAAAAATAAAAATAGGTAAGGTGACATCAATAATTAAAATCAATTGATAAGATACACAAATCAACGTACAGATATCCATGGTTCGGCCAATGCGCGGTGCTCTATAGGAATCGGTTCTGCGTTCTGCATCAATACCTCTGCATCACTGGGGGCACTGAGGGGGGAGGAGGCCCGGGTGTTGGGGGGAACCTGCAGTTCTTCCCTTGACGCAACCCTGTAGAGCCTGAGGGGAAGACAAGGAACATTCCCACATTGAAAACAAACGTTCTGTGCTGAAATTGACATACAGAAAAATTTGTGTTGGTGCAATCGTAATATGGGCATAGGAATGTATATTTTGATGTTCAACATACTAACAGCAACACCGAAATTATATAAATTATTTGTTATTAGAACTGTAATATGTCATGAGAAATTAGATTAATATTTCTGACAGTATCCAAATAATCAGTGGCATATTTAGTGGGGTGGGTCATTGAGCCGTGGCCCTCTTTGGCAATTTTCTGAAATGTTTCCCACACAACCTGTTACGTCACTATATTTATGCAAGGAAATGTGCTCCTAGATATGTGACGGCATTTTATGAGGTGTACTGGTGGTGTGAAATATGAGTAGCTCAATCCCGTATTCTAGGTTTAAGAAAGAAGGCCCTAATATGGCTGTGGTAATGACTTAAGTGATTCTCACCCTTCCTCCAGCTTCCAGTTGCATCTGCAGAGAGGACAGATTAGTGGCTCGTTCTGTCTCTGGCACTCCTGGAACCCTGTTAAATATACACACGTCTTACTGGGTCAGTCAGGTAGGAAAAAGAGCACATCAACACAGTAGCATGCATAAACATTGTTATACTTTTATTTTAAACCACACAGAATGTCTTAATATATGGCTCAATGGTTGGACACTGAAGGATTGATGGATGGCTGGGTGGATGGATGGATGGATGGATGGATGGATGGATGGATGGAAAGGTGGATGGGTGTGTGGACGGTTGGATAGATGTATGCATGGATGGAGTGATTTTTGGATGGGCTAGATGTGTTGATGGATGGATGGATGCATGGATATGTGAATGGACGTATAAATAGATATGCCAAAGGCTGGCTGAACAGACGGGTGACTTACAGACAGCGACACAGTGGTGGTGGTACTTGTTCTGACATCCTTCCACACACTCTGTGAGACTCTCTCCCTCCACCATCTCCAGCAAACAGATTGGACAAGTCTCCTCCTCGTCCTTGGCTGTCCTGAAACAACAAACACCAACGCATCTATTGTATAGTGCAACATCCACTCCTTAGGAGTTATAATTCTAAGGTTCTCCATGACGTTACATTAAACAATTTAAATTGATTTTTAACTTGTTTAATTTTGTAGTTATAAAGAATCAGTTAGTCACAATTATTAGACTGGCAGGAAATCTTGGGCTCGGTTCATTCTGGATATCAGTGCAGACATTTTGGAAATACACTTCACACTTTACTCCTTGGCAGATCTTTTCAATACATTTTTCTGGGAAGATTGTACCCAACCAACAACATACCACTTTAATACTACACCATTCCAACACCACACACACCGCTCCAACACCACACACACCACTCCAACACCAGACCATTCCAACACAACACACACCACTGCAACCCCACACACACACACACACACACCACTCCAACACCACACACACACACACACTATTCCAACACCACACACACACACCACTCCAACACATCACCACACTAACACCACAACATTCCAACACCACACCACTCCAACACTGCACACACCACTCCAACACCATACCACTCCAACACCACACACTCCAACACCTCACCACTCTAACACCACTCCAACACCACACCACACCAACACTAAACGTGAAAAGGTAAGTTCTTCTATAGCACAGTAGGTCCTTAGGAATCCTTGAAGTGCTTTACAGTTTACTCCCTGGCAGACTTGGTCAATTGATTTATGTGGGACACATTCAGCTATGCTGCAGGTAGTGCACAAAGACTATTCATACACAAATATCCACCACTGTCTGCAGCCAGGTACTCATTCATACAGCTGAGTGAACTGGAGCAACGTAGAGAGAATGGTTCGAAGTGACAGCACAGGATACTTAGGTTGTATCGATTGAGAGTGAGATGCTCTAAACTCTGGGCCACTCATCGGTACTTAATAAAACACAGTTACCCTCGAGGAAAGTGACCTGAATAGTGAGGTGACCATAATAGCAGGACTAATTGCTGATTTACTATTACAGAAATAATTTGGGACTGTCCTACGGTGACCTAAACTGTGAGTAGACGGTATTACAAAGGTGACCTAAACTGTGAGTAGATGGTATTACAAGGTGACCTAAACTGTAAGTAGATGGTATTACAAGGTGACCTAAACTGTGAGTAGATGGTATTACAAGGTGACCTAAACTGTGAGTAGATGGTATTACAAGGTGACCTAAACTGTGAGTAGATGGTATTACAAGGTGACCTAAACTGTGAGTAGATGGTATTACAAGGTGACCTAAACTGTGAGGAGATGGTATTACAAGGTGACCTAAACTGTGAGTAGATGGTATTACAAGGCGACCTAAACTGTGAGTAGATGGTATTACAAGGTGACCTAAACTGTGAGGAGATGGTATTACAAGGTGACCTAAACTGTAAGTAGATGGTATTACAAGGTGACCTAAACTGTGAGTAGATGGTATTACAAGGTGACCTAAACTGTGAGTAGATGGTATTACAAGGTGACCTAAACTGTGAGTAGATGGTATTACAAGGTGACCTAAACTGTGAGTAGATGGTATTACAAGGTGACCTAAACTGTGAGTAGATGGTATTACAAGGTGACCTAAACTGTGAGGAGATGGTATTACAAGGTGACCTAAACTGTGAGTAGATGGTATTACAAGGTGACCTAAACTGTGAGTAGATGGTATTACAAGGTAACCATAAAGCAAGGTGCAACTCTAGTTGCCAAACTACAGTATGCACAGACTTCTACAAGGAAAAGTTCTTGTTGTCAACAATGAAAAGACGCAAGATCTGTTGGTTTGGCCACATCATTCAACGTTATCTCAAAAACGATCACCCAAGGCATACTAGAAGGCAAGAGAAGACACGGACGCCACAAGAAAACCTCAGGGCATTATACTTAGGTCATACAAACCTTTGTTCATATAAAAACAATTTATTTGACAGTAATGTTCTAATGTATCATGAATGCTGTGCTGCTTCACTAATGCTGCTGGATGGGCACATTTAAAATAACTTTCCATTAGTCGAACCGGATGTTACCGTAATAAAAATACACGTAAACTAACATTAATGATCCAAGGCATACTCACTCTTCAGCGTCGGAGTTACAATTGTTAGTTAACGCTGGTTCCTCTGTGCCTCCATCTTGACCTCTGTCATTCTCCATCTGTGGCTTTCTCTCAGATTTGTTCCCTTTCCCAGGCACGCTGATACGCAGCGTGCGACGGGTGTGGAAATTACGAAACAGACTCTCAACCTGCAAGTCAAGGAGCACGGTTATATCAACATATTTGTAGAGAATACTGTACACTTTCAAGACAGGTTTAAACTTAAACACGCACCGTTTTATCACTGTGCACACTTAAATAGGACCCCTAACTTCATTTTATAATAATAATATATTGGTTTTTCATCATTCTTAATTTAATTAAAGCAAACTGAAACTGTTTTTAACTGCTTGATGTAGATATTTATTTTAAGTAAACCATATATTTATTTATTATAGCAAGAAAAGTAATTTGTTTTAATCCACTGATGTGTATTATCTTAAGTTACGTGTTCATGTGTTATAAATATATTAAATACGTCACATCATTTAAATGGCAGCCTGATCGATGATAAACGATTCACCTATGTTATGCATTGTGGCAATGTTGCTTAAACAGAAATGCCCTTGTTGTGACAGCTTCAGAATAGGTGCAGTTTCAAATTGAAGCAATGACCTGTGCAATACAGAATGGCCTTGACCTTTTTCTATTGATGTAACCATTGTCTCAGTGTGGTGACTATTTTGCCTCACATAAAACTTGGCATAACAAAACGAGATTTTCAAAAAATACCAAGGCTTATTAAAAGTAATAAACTAGCATAAAGAAATATGAACAGACCTCGTAGTTTTTGAGAGTCCTGCTCCAAAGTCGTGCGTCGGTCTCGGGAACTTGGAAGACACGCAGCATGACAAAAAGCAGGTGGACACAGTGGGGGCTTCGACCACAGCTACAACGCTGCAAGACACAAAGTCCACATTCAAAACACCACAGAGAATACTCTCAACTGTGTCAACTTCTGATCGTTCTTCAAGCTATTACTACACCTTCATTCTGGTCTTCTCTCCTTCTATTTGGTAGTATCTCCACCTGTCTCTTTTATCCCATAAGTTACATACAAGTTGGAACCGGACAGGGCTACAACACATTACCAACCAGATGTTTCTTCAACTTTTTGTACCACATTATTCATTCTAGTATCTTCTATGCTGCAGCTCCTGCTTGCAACCCCCCAGGTCAGGACTCACCCAGAGACCCGACCACTCGTCCTGTGGATGGGCAAAATTCAAAACTTGTGTTTTTGGATGGACTGAAATTGATCATGGATGGGTCAGACAGGCTGGCCCGTTGACACCAATTTATGTTACCCTGCCCTCACCTGCGGTCCAATGATGACCCTGTACTTGTGGTCGGGAGAGTCCCCCCCAACCATGAATGAGTTGGGGCCCATCTGTTGGAGTAGATACAGCCTTGCCTTCTGCACCTTTGCAACCCGTCGCTGCATCACCTCTGCACTGTTCACAGCGCCCTCTGCTGGGTTGTTTGGTGATGCGGGACGCCGGCCAACTAGCGACGAGTTTGAACCGAAACACTGCTTTTTTTCCTGATGGAAAAATACACTGTTTAAATATCGTGGATTTTGTTTAAATATTACGTAATGTTAAATTGTTATATGTGTAGGTTTGTCCCAAACCTTGTGGTTTGTATTGTTATCATGTGGTACAAAATTGCAGTGACAACTGTTTTATCAGATAGATAAGAATATAACATGACACCAAGTTAGTGAAAGATAACCTACAAACAACAATAATAATTTGACACATTTCAGGAAATCAATCAATCAATCAATATTATATTTCCAACAAACTTTAAATTACACAGTAATGATACAATACCAATCATACAATATCATACTCAATGTTTTAAATTAATGTATTTATACGTACTAGTGTTTTCGAAAGGGGGTAATCACACATAATACATATGTAGAATTCACTGACTGATTTTAATCTTTAAAATATGTTAAGCATTACATATGGGGGGGTTATTTGGTCCTGAACATATACCGCGGTGGGAAACAAACTTTTACAGTGGCACTGCTTAGTTAGTGAAAACAGGGCCACTGTTGCAGTTTGTTTCCCACTGCGGCACTGCTTAGCGAGTGAAAACAGAGCCATTGTTGCAGTTTGTTTCCCACTGCGGCACTACTTAGTTAACGCAAACTGGCTTCCATTTTGGATCGTAAAAATCACAATTCCTACTGGTGGGGGTACGCTGAACCGATGATAAACGCAAAACTTTTTTAACTTTGCGAACTGATAAGATCGTTCCTTACGGCGGCAAACAGGTTTATGCGAGCCGAGCAGCTGATGGAGTTTGACGGTCGTCTCCGGATCGAGCCAGGTGACGATGACTTGTTGACGACCTGTCTCGCGAAAGGTGACTCGGGTCCCGATGACATCGCAGCCCGCCGCTTCAGAGTGCAAGGCGACGTCGTGTCGGAGTTCTATCATACATGGGGTAGAATCATAATAATAGTAATTAAGGTAACTTCTATTGCACCTAAATTCTTGGAAACCAAGCTCAGAGGCGCAATAAGACAAAAGGGTTGGTCAATCTCAAAATTGATAAGCCGTATTCAAGTTGTCAACAGATGGATATGCCAGGGAGCTATGGTTGAAAAGCAAGGTTATAAAGGTAAGTTTTTAAATGATGGTGGACTTGTGTAATATTTTCAACTAATCTAACACTAAGAGGGAGCATATTCCCAAGTGTTGGTGCAGCAACAGAAAAAGCCCTAAATCCAATGTTAGTATTTTATTTCCTATGCTTTTCTGACATACTGATCATTTTTCTAAATTTATAAATACTACATGTGTGATGCCATTTCTGCAAATGTCAGTAATTATCAGGAGTAAAGTAGATTTTTACATGTATTTTCGTTAATAAGTATGTTTGTTTAGATGCCAAGATGTGATGTTTTACCATAATTGTATCCTTATATATCATGTACATTATTTCCTAGGTACACTTTTACTACATAAAGTAGATTAGTACTTTATTTACGACCAGATTGTTATATTCAGAGAAACTTACAATGCTTGACATAGAGCTGCTGAGATGTTTCACAATCTGAAAATAAATCAAAAATGTTTAGTTACTAGTAACTTACTATGTAAATTAAACAATGTCATAGTTCAATATGGCGAAAGTGACCCGAGTAGAGAGGTGGCCATATTAGCGGGACTAAGTTTGTGCACTTAAGTACAATCAAATAAGTAAATATTGTTAATGCTGTACATACACTGTTACAAATCATTTAAAATGGTAGTTTAACTCAGTTTGCAACTGCAGAACTTCACACACACACACACACACACACACACACACACACACACACACACACACACACCCTGGTAACATTTCTAGAGTAGGTAATACATCAACACCAATCACACTAGGACACGCCCTGGGGCTACTGTAGTATTGTATAACAACAAGAATTAACCCTTGTTGAAAATGCAGTGCTCTCCATTCACTGTGCTACCTTGCCCTACTTGGAACGGAGCCACCTTCCAGCATCTGCACATACAAGGTTCCAATTGGGTTCCTGACACCCGCAAGCACTTGGACGGAGCATGGATATTTGGCACATGTATCCTCCCTAATTCCTGGGATCACGACAATGTCCCAATCCTTAAGAGGGAAGCTGCATACTCCACATTACCAGAGACAGTAATTAGGGGATGTCTATTACAACACCCACGAAATGACTTATACCTCAGTGTTTCCCTGGGTAGGCTATATCATGTCAACTTGTCAACTGAAGTGGGCCAACTCACTGTTTTCTCTCTCCCACATCATCAGGCATTTGCAGAAATTGTCAGGATTAAATCATGATTTAAAATTAATGTTCTGGGTTACACTGGGTGTTTACGATCTTCAAGCTCAATTGAACCAACAATGAGTTGTTTACGGAAATTAATTATATATGCCCCGTTGGTGTCAATGGATGAGCCATAGGAGACGTAGAACTCAAGGAACTGAAGATACTCCACATGGTAATTTTGTTTATAAAATGTGCATTGTGCTTCCAGCACCCAAATTGTCATCGTCCCCCACCCCATACACCATTTCACCATGGGAAAACACTGTACTGCATGACGTCTTATCAATGGTCTTTGTAAACTCCCATATGTGACCTGCCACAGTGAACCAGATATTAACTTGCATGGGTCTATTTTGCAGATGAACCAAAAATAGCTGTTTAGGTCATGTTCCATCAATATTGTGATTTTGGCAGAAATGCATACCTGGTACTATCATATAATCTCATCTTTCAATGTCTAGTTTATTTTTCTTTCATGCATTTACAAACCAGTAGACAATCAGAGTCAGAATGACAATGTTTCTCAAAATTATTATAGATAGAGATAAATATGAAACAAACTACTGAAGATATTTCAACAACTGAGGTATTATTTTAAAGCTCGTGATCTGTGGAATCCAAAAAGGTATAAAACTCAATTTCACAACTGTGATGCACAGAAGGATTAAGGACGAAAGGTAAATATTGTAAATCAACAGACCATTGGTCCCCTCTGTTTCTTCTCTACAAGATCTTTCCTCCACCCCGGCATGGCCTTGAGACGCTCCCTGATTCTCCCCTCTTCTAGCCTCTCGTCCCGGGAGAGACGTCGTTCCCGTGGCACCCTAGAAGTAGGAAAAAAGGCTTTATTCAAATTCAATTAATTTTGTATTCAACTCTAATTCAATAAGCACATCAGAAACATTTTGGTGTGACTTCTGACAAAATAAATTTACTGGGACTTCTGCTATTGGTTGTTTTAGTTTGGTCTTTAACCATAAAGGTCTTTAGCCATAAAGACACATCTGAAAACATTATAATTTAACATATATTTTGTAGTTTATAAAGGGTTGAGCACGGATGTTATTATAAAAATGCCATTTTTGACATAATACTTCTTAATTAATTGCTTCAATCTAATAATATTACACATGTCCAAGGACACTAACACATACTATAAGTCTACATAATATTAGACGGATGTGAACGATACTTTTAGAAATGTCTTATTTTGAAAATGAGGAAATCTATTGTTTTGGCAGTTTGGCACCTGGCAAGAGATACGCACAAAATTGAAAAATATAACTTAGGCAAATCAAAATATGAAAAATGGAAGATACATGGACAATAAAACAAGTTTCATTAAGCTATGTCATGTTATTTGCTTTTTATATGACTTGTTGTAACTGGTTTTCTTTTCCCTGATCGCCTGGACTCAGGGAAAATTTCCACACCAGGGCAACTTCTTGCACTGGAGTGGATCCGAAACCAGAACAATCATTACAACATAATAGCGTTTTAATTTCTAATGTACCTTTATTACCTTCTGTAAGAAATATAGCTTACTTTGTATAACTACAACAAAATAATATTAAATTGAACAATATGTAATCGCATATTTAACACAAACACTCTTTATAATCTTTGGATATTCTAATTATTGTACATTTCAAAATGATTTGGTAATATAGCAAATGGAACTATTAAAATATGTTCTTATCAAAATGAACTGAATTACGTAGTCATCGATCTTGACCTACGTCGATCTCGGTCAGCCATGCATCCCACCATCGACAATATATTATTATATTATCTTATAATGTATATGCACACTATTTCTAAAGTACAGTAAAATAGTTATACTAAATATGATTTTCCACGCATAGAACGTAAACGCAGGTTCAGAGTCAGCGTAAATAGCAATGACACGACAACGTCTCATGGTCGGACATGGGCGTAGCAGCACCGTTTGCTGACATTCCTTTTATTTACTATGTATTTTGTAATTCCTTAATTAATTTTTTACGATAACACATATGTTACAGTACACTAAAACATATCCGATCATGTAAAACGGGATAACAAACACCAAAAATATCATAAAGAACGTTTAGCAAACTGTCAGTTAACGACAAGCATCGCACGCCCCTCGCACCAAAGATCGACTTGTAGTATTAGCATCCATTGCGATAGCCATGTGGATCAGCCTATTTTATCGCTATGGGGAGATCCACTTGTAACGATAAACAAATACTAAAGTTATTCGCTACAAGTTATCAATACAATTTTATTTGTCTTGTAGATCATATTCAGGGGTAGAACTACCCACTAGTCCGCACACTAGTAAAGATTACGGCGGACTAGTAAACCTGTCTACCAACTAGTCCGGCTGTCTAGTAAAAATCAGCATGTTGCGTGGCGCCACCATCCGTACCATTGACCAACTAATTCTTTACCTAATGAGGCGACAGTGAAATGGTGCTTTTGTGTGACACTGAATTCTGAAACAACAGTTGTTTGGTTTAGTGTATCTGGTTGAGGGGTACAGCTAATGAGTGCAATTGGTGGCCATTTTCAAATGCACTGTTTTCGAATAGGGTTTACATCTACATTGCTTGATTAGTCTACGTTTATGCATGATGTATTGTTACATGACTGGGGTTGCGAAACCAGCAGTAAAGCGCAGGCTGGAAAAGCGTCACCGGGACACGCAGTACGACCAGCAGAAACAACAGCGCGGGTACTTGAAGGTTTGGGAGTGCGACCACACGTGGCTGTCTTATGACGAGGACAAGGGTTTGATGTTCTGCAGTGTGCAGGACACACAACGTGACTGTTGTTCATGGCAAGAATGCCTTCTTGACGGGCAGGGACAACTTTTGACTCCCTATGCGCAATTGAGCTGTGGAGTGCTGGTGGCGCAAGGAGGCCAGATACTCAGCCACTTAAGGCCCATTTACACGAACAACTAGTATCGGACTAGTTGGCCAACTCAGTGTTGCCCAACTAGTCTGGCAACTAGTTGCTCGTGTGCGCATTGGTTTAGGCACGATTTGTCACGGCGTCGACGGAGTCGTCCAAATTGGAGCTAGCCCCAATCTGACCGACTAGTTGTTCGGAGTTGTGCCTAATTATCCAATCAGCACGCAATACGGTGATGACGTTGATAGGTCAACGGCGGGTTCATATACTTGTAAACATTTTGTCCGCCATTTTTTCTTCCACTTCGAATTAGAAGTTGATCGGAATAACGAACATAATAAAAGTTTGCGAAATATACACTCTAGGATCTACACTTGCATGACAAAACAACGACGAATAGTAGAAGACTGCGATGTCCTTAGCATAACAAGTTAATGTGTATTCTAGATTTTACGTAAATTTGTTGCGATATTTACTGCTGTCCCGACCCGAGTCCCAGGTCCATGCGGGTCGATCACTCGATGCACTATCTGTTGAAGTTAATTAACGCCTAGCTTGGCGACCCTAGCCTAGGCTAGACTACCAGGTACTGCAGGCAATGGTTTTAAGCGAAATAAATAACATCTGAGAACTGTAATCGTTGTTTCAGCAAAAACAATTCCGTTTGCTGTCAACTACTTTTCTGTTTCTTTTACCCGAGAGCTCCAAATCGTAAGCAGTCGCAGTCGAGGTCAAGGTAGCAGTTGTTCGCTGTGTCGAGACATGTCACATGTGTAAATGCACACGTAAAAGTTGTCGGACTAGTTGGACAACATCGAGTTGGTCAACTAGTCCGCCAACTAATTGTTCGTGTAAATGGGCCTTTAGGCCCTGACCTAAGTGACAGTAGTGCCTCTGACACTGAGTGACACTGACTGACTGGCACTGTGGCAGGCAGTGTTAGCACCAGGCCTGGATGACACTGTTTTTTTGTGGTTGAAATAAAATTGTTACGATTTAAATTTGTGTTATGTTTTGATATTTGCAGGATAGTAAACCTTTTTGGCGGACTAGTAAACTTTTGTCTTTATTAGTCCTGCAGTCCAGTAAATAAATACTGAAGTTCTACCCCTGATATTTTTTTGCAATTAGGAACAATAATATGCCGAACTATCTTTCATACGCATCAAATAAAACATTAACAACTAAACTGATGGCATGTGCAGCAAGCGGTAGCGTATTACCAAAGCCGCGCTAAGTGTCAATACTCGGGGAAAATTTGCTAATCTTTCACCTTTTAAGTGTTGGCGCGGTCACAAATTAAACGTAATCTTCACAAAACAACATGTGTTTGATTCTAAATTTAATGCTGAACTGACTGGTGATAAGCACTAGCCGAACTGATATGAAATAGTGAAGTGGTTAGCAAAAGATGACAGCTATGCATAGGCTTATGTTACATGCGTGCTATTTGGTTTAGAACTGCACTTATTTAACAAGATTCCCATCCAAAGCTACACGCTCCAGATAGCAATTGGATGACTAAAAAAACTTTAGTTTATTACAATCAACTTGCTAGATCCATTCAAAGTATCGTATTAGTATAATGATATATGACATGTAATTTATTAACATTTGACTATGCCTAGCGGCAAACACAATGTTGCAATCTCGTTATGTTGGAAATAACATATTGATGTTAGAGGGAAACAAAGGGCATCTTTTTGAACCCTAAAAGAAATGGTAGACTGACATTGTACAGTTATCAACTCAGTGAACAGGGAAGGGAATTCTGTTAGCAGTTATTCTTACGATGGACATGTTTCAATTATAAAGCTTATGATAACATTTGTGAAACATTTAAATATTACGTTAAATCTGTATTTTATATTTATTATTATGAAACCAATTTAAGAGCACTTGAGGAAAACAACCCTTTTGCATTTCGACTTGGAGCTAGATTAATCTTGGCGATTCCTGGATGCCTGGATTTCATTTCTACCATAGTGGTAGGTCACAAAGGAGAATGAATGTCCTCCTAGCAGTGTCTACAGATAGTAGTGTCTGAAAACTCACAGATACGTAGGATTTGTTTTTAAATGAACACAGACGGAACAAAAAAGGGAACTGACATAAGTAAAAATAAATTCTTTGACTTAATAGTGTTACATCACATTATGGTCCTGTTGTATCCATAGTAGTCTGCGACTGCCACGCGCTGTGACTTGGGCAGAGCATGTTATGTGGTCCCTGCTATGGGGGTCATGGTCCTATCGGCACACTTAACAAAAACCCTGCATGTTATAAACGTATGCTTTCATTCAGGGCATTGTGATAGGAGGAAGAACTGAAGCAGACCATGGAAGACCAAGGATGATGTGGCAGGATAACATCACAGAATGGACAGAGTTGTCATTCAAAGATCTCCTCCAGACAGCATCAGATAGAGACCAGATCTGCTCACGGCAACACTGGATAAAGACCTCTAGCAACAGCAGACAAGTAGTCAACCAAGCATACAGTCATGCTTCCCAACAACAGTCTCGGTCAAGGGTTGAGTGTGTGAGTGATAGGCCATTTTAAAACTTAGTCTATATGTTGTATACAGTGCATACACTAGAGGTATTTGTTATAATGCCTCATTATGTCAACAGTGGAAGTTTTTGAGTTCACACCGTTTTAATATAATATTTTCTATAGTTGGACTTGATACAGATGGAAAGAACTGTGATGCAAGAATGGTCTAAAAAACACTGCCACACTGGCATATTCTAAAGATATATCTTAGGAAGTCAGACGAGCATCCTTGATATCTAATAAGTCATTTATATAAGTTAATAACCAACTTGCAGTCAACACAAGGCATTTGTAAGCTAATACACATTGCTCATGTTATATAAATACTGGGTATATAATGTTTTTAATAAAACACCTACCTGAACAGACAGTCTTTGAAGGAAACAACTCTATTTAGAGGTGGTAGTAGCATGTTCTGCACTGGTGTGTGTTTTTCTAACATACCAGTATTCACACTGGGAGTTTATATTTTTTTCTTCAATTGGGCTGATGTTCACATAAACCCGAACACCTACAAACTTACATAATTCATAGTGCAAGCATTTTACACTGCACAAATGCGTAAAACAGTAAACTATTGAGCCATTCTAATCGCCCTTCTTGTGGTTGACTTCAAGGGGTTATATTTGATTGTCAGTTGTGTTCTCTATTCCTTCTGGTAAATTGTATGGAACAACAAACTATTAACTCCAAGCCTTGTAGTCTCTATCACCAAATCAACATATTGCTGTCTGTGATTTAGTTCTGATACCTTGTTAAGAGGCCTGGATTGCTGCCCCTGGCTATTTCACCCCTACCCTGACTAATGTGGTGAAACAACCCCCCAGGGTATAACTGACTTCTTTCAGTGGCTACATAGTGGACATACTGTTTGGGGTCACATACTGTTTGACTGTGACAGTACAAAGGCACTGTGAAAAGATAAACAATGTACTGACAGTGGTTTAGGGCATAGTACAGTTCCACTTTGTACATATATAGATCTATACATGCGGTATGTGGACAACAAAGTTACAATCACAGTATGTGAGAAAGCAACTAGAAAGAGAAACGCAAAAATTCAAAGCAGCTGTTAGATAATCAGACTTGTTGATTGGAGTAAAAGGGGCCAAGTCAGCCATTTTCATAACTTGTGACTTGAGTTGGAATTCAAAGAGATGACTGGCACAAGAATAAATTTTGAAGTCACTGAATCAAAATTTGACTTGTCTTGGATGTGACTCAACCCTCGAGTCGAGTTTGTCCATTTTTCAATAGTAATCAGAAATCACCTCATTGCAATGCCTAATTGATTAAACAAAATAAGCAAAGCATAGATCAGGAAAGATTATCATCTGAAACAATGTTCAGCATGAACCAATGACTTGTAATAATTATCATAATAGTAACAAATAATGAATGAACGTTTATTCAAAAACATTGACGACAACATATACAGTATATACAAGACACACAAGTTTTATATATATATATATCTATATTATAAAAAGTTTGTTCTCTGTTTGTTTGTGCACTCACATCTCCGTTAGTTTAGGAATTTTAAAAATTTGTCCAGGGGTGGAGAACTTGGGGGCTCAATATTTCAAAAGGTTCTACGTGGAGTTCCACCCGTGGAATTTAATGTTTTTCTATATCATCGTAAAGATAATTATGCCATCTACAAATATGTTGTTGGATGTATGCTGAAATTTTGAATAGTTTTTAAGTTATTGATGTTTGAAAATCCTCAGCGCTTAACATGCACCACGTCTACCTGTCGATGGTCACGTCCGCATGCTTACAAGTAGCGCCCTGTTTTGATTTCATATATTTCCTACAGATGGAGCTATGTGTCATTTTGACATTTAGCGTTGAAATTATCGCCCGTCAAGTTAGTGTATTATAAAAAGTGTCAAAAGTTATATTGAAAAACTAGAAATACGACATATCTATATTATAAAACAGTTCGTTCTCTGTTTGTTTGTGCACCCACATCTCTGTTAGTTTTGCATGTACTGGGCTGAAATTTCAACCCAGCATCGGCTGTTGCTGGTTACGTCAGGTAGACGGGTGAGTGATTGAGATTGAGATTTAGACTGGAAACATTTGGGATGGGTTTGGGGTGTCTGGTACATATGACTGCCTTTTTTCCCCAGGTAATGATGTTAATAAATTAGCGAACAAATAAATTGACTGTTTTATCACTGATATTTCTATATGAAGTGAAAGTGTCTTGTGCTTGAGTACGACAGGACATTCTAAGAGATGACTGGAAACTTCACTTACAGGTCATTGACTTGCCAAGTATGCAGATACTCTGTGAACTAAGGGATCATCTCAAAACACTGATCAATGTTTTAAACGAACCCCTGAGTGTGAATTAATCATGTACTTACAGGAAAACAATATCCGTTCAGTAAGTACTGCTGTGTTTTAAAATTACCTTTCTCCTTTTCCTGATGTTTGCTATTAGGCATCTAAAACTAGGTGGCATTAAATTTATTATTTATTATATTAGTGAACAACTGTGCTGCATACTGCATTTGCTGAAAATGTACTGATATAATATGAAATAATTATATGTACAGGTGCTACATGTACACAATCCATGTAGCACCTGAGGCTAACCTGCAAATTAGGTCTGGCCAAACTATTAATAATTCAATATTAAAGCAAGATTGATATAAGCATGTCTGTCCAACAAAATAAAAACTGCTGCTATTGATACTAACTTCACTAATATTTTGCAAACCTGTATAAAGAAAGGGTCACGCTAAAATCTAATCTCTGTCAGAAACTTGTGCCAGAAACTGATACCAAAATTCAACCAACAATACTCTTTAACACACTGTCAATACTTTAACCCACTTGTAAGACTCCACAAATATTTTATTAATTAAACTATAACCTATCATCTCTGCAATACACAAACTTCTGATGGTAAATGTCATTACTGGAATACACAAAACACTGACGAAAGTGTTTAATCTGTCATCAGTGCAATACACCAAACTCTGATGAAACAGTTTAATCTGCCATCACAGCAATACACAAAACTCTGATCTATTACTGTAAGTGTTTATGCTGACAGTCATCATAGAAATACACAATACTCTGATCTATTACTGTAAGTGTTTATGCTGACAGTCATCATTGAAATACACAATACTCTGATCTATTACTGTAAGTGTTTATGCTGACAGTCATCATTGAAATACACAATACTCTGATCTATTACTGTAAGTGTTTATGTTGACAGTCATCATTGAAATACACAATACTCTGATCTATTACTGTAAGTGTTTATGCTGACAGTCATCATTGAAATACACAATACTCTGATGAAACTGTCTAAGCTGTCATTTGTCAAGTAATTACACATGATTAAGAAAATAACATAAATTTAATTAACTATGCTGCCATCACTGTGTTAGTGTTACATACAGACAAGACTCAGAATATATTCTTTTTTAAAATTAATGTTGTCACCATTGTACATATTGTGCAAGATTCGCAATACACAGTTGTCACTGCAATACAAGATCCACTCAGAATCTGATACCCGTAAGGGTGTTATCAGGTGGTGTGTCTGTACAGTATTGCACAACACTCAGAAGATACTGTTTCAGTTGCCATCACTGTAAATGTAATACCCAAGATACCTACGCATAGATCTGTCAAAAGTTGGCCAATAAGATTAAATGAGCTTACAAAAGGAAGGGTTCAGATGTTATTAAATAAACGACTTAGAAATGTTTGCGTGAGTTTAATGGCAACAAATAAACTGGATGTCGTAACTAAATACCAAAATAAAACAACTTGACCAGGATGTGTTCGATGACAGTATAATTAATCATTGTAACATGTTAGTGAAAATGAGTTATGCTGTGTGATCTATATTACGTATTTGGAATTAAATCAAAAGGAATTTCAATATATATGGGCAATTTCACAGTGACCTAGGCCATTAGTTTCTCACACAGACAAATTTTTTTCAAAGTCACTTGATTACTCCGATTTCAGTATAATTTGAAACCATGTGTCTTATAGTTATATAAGAATATGTTATATACAGGTAAGCATAACACTAGAAGGCTACAACTACTGCGTGTATTACACAATAACATATACAGTT
This sequence comes from Paraescarpia echinospica, assembly GCA_020002185.1. Taxonomy (NCBI): domain Eukaryota; kingdom Metazoa; phylum Annelida; class Polychaeta; order Sabellida; family Siboglinidae; genus Paraescarpia; species Paraescarpia echinospica. Next base: position 24,206,807 of record CM034532.1, read on the forward strand.
ACAGCCCATGGTAATTTTTTTTTTTTTTTGATATTGGAAATATTATAAGGCAACATGCTTTGTTTGTAATGCAATTTGTTTGTGTTTCAGCACAAAATAAAACAACAATAACATAATTTTATGGTAAAACTCTTACATATTATCCTGGGGTAAATAATACCACATTTGTGCAACTGATCATCACCATTTAAAAACAATTTAACACTTAATATCTTACTAGCTAAGCACATTACAACAGAAATATAAATGTGGTTTATAACATTAATCATCAAACATGTTAAAAACTGCCACAACAGCATTGATAGCTGTTGCTTCAACTAATGGTATTATCTAAACTCTTACAATCTGGGTCGGACTCCGAGTGGACATTTATTTTTGGACATCAAAGAAATTCTACTATGCTGTTCAATAATAAGCTGAAACCAATTTTATTATTTTATGGCATCACAAACGCAATGTTCTATTGAACAATGATGCTTTGTGTCTTGAATGAAGTGCATGTACATATGTAGTTAATGTTACGAGCTAGTGCATGAAATATAGGTTCCTGTTTAAATATATTTCTTTACTTTGTTTGCTTAAATATATTTGTGTTTACAACAGGGTTGGGGCCGAAGTACTCGTTACTCGTACTCGTTGGTACATGAGTACTGATTTTTCACGAAGTACTTTTACTTGTATATATATATATATTAAAGTACTCATTAAAAATATGAGTATTTACGAGTACTTTGGGAGTACTCTGGGAATACTCTGTATGTATTTTATCATAACATCTTGTATTATGATCTTCAGTACAAATGTATCATATTTTGCACTGATGTCATGATATCCTCATTGTATAAGAGCTCTGGGTTGCCATGAACACTGTTTACTGACTGGTTCAGATCAATTAAACAAGACTGGGAGACAGGACTGACCACCACATCTATGACCTATACTGGCATTTGAATGTCAAATAAACCCACAATGGCTTCAAACAGTCTCCACACTGTGTAGGCCTGACCAGCTGGTGTTGTTGAATCCAGTCATACAGTCAGAAACTGGCTTCCTTTTGAAGATATGCCACAACTCTTGAAAGGCATACATACATTGTCAACAGGGTCAAAGCTGCATGAGTGAATGAAATAGGGTTAGGTGGAATGGGGACCCAGGTGGAATGCTCAGGTGTAGGTCAGTCCAGTGACCAGATTTCTACCAGTCCAAATTTGTTTTGGTGTTACAAAATTTAGTAGAATGCGTGACTGCACAGCAGGAGGAGCATTTGGACACATGATTAACGAAAATTATATTAAGTACATGTGCTTGACTACTTTCAAAAGTACCCATACGAGTACTTTCAAAAGTACTCGTACTCGTTACTCGAGTACTCTCTTGGATGAAGTACTTGTTACTCGTACATATCACAGGATTTGTACTCGTTACTCGAGTACTTTAGTCGGGTACTTTCCCCAACCTTGGTTAACAATACACAAAGCTCACTTTCATACTGCTATGTTTACAAGAGAATCTTGGTAATGTATCAAAAGTAGTTGATTGTTTATTCAATAGTTGCACAAGCTTAATAAAATAGACATCATGTGTGTCCGAGTGGACAGGAAGTTGGACATTTGCAACTCCACTGGATACAAGGGACATCAATAAGGTACTTGTCAGGTATAACTAGAATATTTTAAAGGCTGCCAATAGGGTATGTTCCCTAAATGGTAAATCTAAACACTTTCATGTATTAGAAACCTTGTTTTCATGCTTCGAACACTTGAAGACATACAAATATGTACAGTTATTAACTCTTGTATTGTCTGCAAAGTAGCAAGAACCTAAAGTAACATGATCAATATAACCACACATACATATCCATTACGTCCAGTGTTCCACAAATCACAAGCAGGATTTAATGGCAATAAATTCTATGTGTCGGAGTGGATATTGAACTGGACATTTCAACTTAGCGAGTAGGGACACAATCAATTACAGTACACTGGTTTTTTTCTAAAAGGACTAAAAGGGCCCATCCAATACTAATCAATACAACTATCCCAGAAGTGTTGTATAACACTTCAGCAGCTTAGACTGTTGTGCAATGTCTTGCAGTGTTTAGGATTAAGGCTTAATGACCAGGTGTTACCCTACTTGAGTACAGGCAATTAACACATTATTGGCAGTGGTAGCACTGGATTACACAAGTAATCTGTAATCAATACTACAGACCTGTAATAAATAATTTGTTGTTGACTTCTGTGCTACCCGAAAATTATAAGATCTCAAAAAGTACATTTATTACAAGCAAATTGTTTTAAAAATTTACCAATTAATTCCTGGTTTTCATCTTCCAATTACTAGTAGCTTGGTATAAAATAAAAAAATGTAATCCCTGATATTGAATATAAATAAAATTACAAATATTGTTATGTACATACATGTAACAGTTACTATTATGGACATTGGACATGTACATTCCGACAGAAACATCAAATCCAATAAACAGACCAAAGTATAAAGTTAATATAAACGTAAACATCAAATGTGTTTCTATGATATTTGCAATTATTTACCAACTCGTAGAATTGTTTACAGAATTTATTAGTATAACTTTTCCTCCCACAATTTAGAGTCATGTCACATTTATGTGTGTTCTCCCAATAATCTGTCAGTTTTTGTGAGAACAATCTCTATAGAGACAGGATACAGTAAATTACATCATTATTATGTGATTTCCTAATCTGCATATTTTGTTAATTCATCCAAACTCTTGGGAACCACAGGTGCAAGTGTATATAAACAAGACTTGACTGTATGAACCTATATATCTAGCTTTAACTGCTTTTAAAAAGGGACACAAAACAAAGGCTTCAAGATAACTAAATTAGAGTATACCCTTGGCCTGGGCTTGGCCCTACAGTTGCAGCTTTTATTTTTGACTATTTTCCGATAGACAATATCAAGCTATATTATTTATCAAATAGCATAAGTTATAACGTTAACTGAACCCTGTAGGCATAACCCAGCTTATTTTTAATTTAGTTTATATTTATAAATAGAAGTCAAATATAAATTCTGACATAAACAATCTGCGTTCATTATGTAAATTGACATGTTACTGGTGCCAGAAGTTTACCTTTCAGTGACAGCTTCATTCGGAGGGGTCGATACACCGTTGGTGTCAAAGAATTTGTTAGTCCCATCTGCTGTCACAGTCAGTGCCAGTGTCACGTCGTCCACCAGTGCCATAGTCATTGTTGACGAGGGGGACAGAGTTCTAACAGGGCTCAACAGTTTCCGCCAGTTATGTGGGCCCTGTAGGTTATCGTCAGTCCCGTCGCCGACACCGTCTTCTGCTTCGTCGGGCGCACCCGCGGGTGCCGGCAGCATTTCATATGTTTCCAATGTTGTCAGGAATGTAGCGTTGTCGACTGAACTTGAAGCCATCGTGATCGGTGAGCACTTCGAGTTTCGACACTCTCGCTCTCATTCGCAGATGGGATCGCCTCATCTGATAAACTGGATTCGTGAACTTGTTTGAGCTGCAGAAATGTACAACTCGAACGACGTGCCAATAAACAAAACTGCACACAACAAATTACGCTGACGTTCCGAAACGTTTGGATGTAAAAGAAGACACAACTTGGTCACAAACTCCTGTCTTCCATTCCATCGGGGTCTCGTTCCTACCTCGTTTTCATTTCCAAATATGCGCGATGTGCTAAATTTAGAAAAGGGGAATTTCTTTTGTCTCGAGCGCTGTTCATAACGCACTGCACGCTTCTCTGGTGGTGCAAAGTTAAAAATCTGCTAAACTTTTTACCCATTATCATTATGCAAGAGTTCGTATTAAACGAAGCAGATACCCGTATCACAAAATCGGTAAATGCTGTTAATTTGCGTTTGACCTAGTTTCGAAAAAGAGGCTCCTGTTGCGACAACACAGCCACGCAGCCGGTGGCGGCCGGAGCTGATTGCGAATGTAACATTGTCTCATTGATTGAATGGTCGATCTGAGTATCAATCGCCGATCTAATTAGATGCACTTCTCTGGAAGCCGATGTAGTTTACAGCTTTCATTGCAAGGTACGTCGATATGCAGGTGCGATCACTGTCGATATTATTATATAACTGTCAACTTGCCCGCCCTGGCACGCGCGCCGCTGACAGTGACATGTCATTTGACTTGTTGTTGGCTTTGCCTTGGACCTGGTCAGATAGCGGGGTTATACAATTATATAACAATAGGTCCATATAATCTTTTGAGAACAAAAGCTAATAACAGCAACATGTTTTCTGATCGAGTAGAAGTTGGGACGTGCCCAAATAGGAGCAACACCACTGGCCGGGATATGTTGTGCCAGTATTGCAAACAGAAACAGTTGGACAACACGTCAACAGTGGGTCGATCTCATAACGAACTCTATCATCTGAACTTGAAGAGACATCTAGACTATAGACATGTATGGCTGTAGGTGAAGATCTAAGCTCTTCTCTTCATTGTGTTTTCTTGTTTTGCCTCAGTATCATGGCAATGCAATGGCAATGCCAAAGAGGTGGCTTGCCTTTTAAATAATTAAATGACCTCATCACTAATGCAATACGTTATACGGTGCTGTCTGACCTGACAGCTATAGCCTATAGTGACACCAGACATGTCCAACAGTCATGCCAAACTAAAAATCAAGTTGTCTTAAATAAAACTAAACTCACATTAAAAAAAAATATATTATTTACATAAGGTGGTCATTTTAATTAATGCCAATAGGTTACAGTCTCTAATTGTCTGATTTTTAAAATAAAATATTATATAGGTTATTTATATATATATATATATATATATATATTATCATGTGGCACATAAAATTAAATAAACAGCTAAAACGAAGTGTGGAAGCCTGCATGGTGCCAGCATGTATAGATATATGTATATAAGGATTAGGAACACTGGTATACTGATAGAGAGACAGGAGAAGACGCTACAGGTGGTAACTGAAAACAATTGGGTCAGAAGAATATAAAAATATGTAGAGTAGTGTGAGAAGACAGAATGAAGGAACTGAGAGAAGACATTGGCATGGAAAAAACACCTAAAAATGAAATTGTTGAAAACAGAAGGAAATGGGTAGGACACATGTAAAGAATGAGCAAAAAGAGCATGGAAAGCAAAAGAGGGTGGCAAACGACAAAGAGGAAGACCAAAGCTGAATGGAATGACAACACAATAAGGCGTAGGCGTGAACAGCCAAGAATGGAAGGGGCATTACGGCCCATAGACAGATATGGAGGGAAATAACGAGAAAAGCAGAAGAAGCAACTAAGTGACCTGGACCCCGCCCCACAAGGGAGCAAGGTGAAGAAGAAGAAGATAGGACTCTGTATAATTGTTAAAGGTTCTAGATACATAATTATTTCATCAAAATAGCTGAGCGTTAACTTGACTAAGTATATCTGCAATTTTACTATGACAGAATGTTATCATGTATGTAGCACATTTAATGCAAATTTACTGTGTACATATATTTTGATCTTCTGACAGCAAATGATGTGGATATCATTCAACAAAGTAGCCATGATCTACACATTTTGCATCAAATACAAACATGTTACCTGGACCAATCTACTCATGATAATTTACCACAATCATGGTGCAAAATGACTATCCATATGTCAGAACTTTCCTCTTTTGAATTATTGATCGTCATGCATTGACAGCCATATTGTGTGTCTTTCTCCACTTACCAATATCCGCTGCAGCAACTATATGCCATAGTAGTACTATCTGATCAATAGTAGTAGTACTATCTGATCAATGTGTCTGAAATATATTATGTAATTATTAATGTTTGGAATGGGATTGGCATATTCCATCTTGTCTGATCAATAACTCTGCTACCAGAGATACTGTCTATTCAGTGTTAATGAATTCATTACATTATTATATTGTTCATATAACATTCCATGTATTGATCCATTAAGACATTCATGTGATAAACCCATCCCTTGAGTAAATAGTTTTAAATGGAACATATATTCTGTGGACTGTCCCTATTCAGTATTCATGAATTGGTGTGTACACTGCTGGACAGGCCGAGATAAACCAGTAGGTGACGTTTGACAAAACAGAGGTACTTCAGCTGAAATCAGTCTGTGGTGCAAATACATAGTGTACGCATGTTGTCTTTAACCTGATACATTATACCTGGTTTGTGATTTCAGATTCTTGATATATTCCAACATAATGTACACGTTTTCCATTTGAAAGTTGAAGTTGGAACACAAAAATAAGTTTTACTCAAAACCAACGAAATGGATATGGTGTTTTAATTGCCATGAAAACCTCTACATGTTCCTTCAGTAACTCTGCACTTATGTGATTATGTCTGTCATTTTACTATTTCTCTGGTAATATATAACTTTTATGGCTATCATGTTGTGTAATTAATCATCATTTATGTTTTGTCGTGATATGAGTCAGAACTTTCTTTAGCATACAGGCATTTCTTTGGTTACACAAATATGGCTGTATGCATATCAGTTAACATGTTAATGTGTGTACTCAGAATGATTAAATAACTTATTTAAATTAAGCATCAACACGCAATACATACAGTGAGCTATCTAGAAGATTAATTGTGCAGTGAGTTATCCAAAACTTCATCTTATCATAGATCAAAGCTCAACAAAATTTTAAACAAGTTCAGATGAAAAGGTATCATGAAAAAATATGATTGTAAATAAATTTACAATCATGAGCAGAGAAAAGACACTCATGACTCACCATCATGAACACTCAATTATGAAAAGACAAACAAGTAACTATGGCCAAGAAAAAAACAATCAAGAAAAAACAATCACAAACAATTAACAATTATAAAAAGGGAATCATGAAAAGATAAAAAAATTGTGAATATACAATCATGAAGACAGTTGTGAGTGAAAAGGTTATCAGTTCATAGCACATTAATTCCATCCCAGTCACTTGATCTGTTGATCACATGTGATTACTGTTAAATCAGATAATCCCATCTGAGCAGGTCTTTGGAGAAGCATCTCTATCATAATAAAGGCAATTGTCAGGTGTGAGCAGGTGTCTGAGATAGCTTTAATAATGACATGCTAAAGTGGTCGTGCAGTGTCCATCACTGACAGATTCAACTAATACGATTACCTGCGATATGGTCACCCTAGAATAATAACTCTAGTGGTGGTATATTTGTGTGCATGCATGCATGCGTGCATGCTTGGTGTGCATGTGGTGCATGTGTGTCTGCGTGCATATGTGCATACGTGCGTGCATGACAAGTTGTTTTACTTGATAAAATGTACGAACAATTGTACACACACCTTTTGTATTGATCAACAGAATTGGCGAGACAGTTATCTAAAATGTGATGTCAGTATAAATGGTATACATAAACCCTTCTTTATTAATTACTGTTTTTGTTGCCGTCAGATTGATGTATAATGCAAATTTGTACCAAAATGGCCTTTATCCTGATGGAAAAGTATAAATTTATACCAGATTTATAACCTGTTTGCTCATAAGCTTTCATATTGCTTATGTAATGGATATGATTGATATCATGCCTTTGTTGACTGTTGCACATTCTCTCATTCCTATTGCCAACCTGGGTTGTTAGATCATGTGTATTGAATTACCAAGGGGAATATTAATGTGTGCCAAGATTGCACACATAAAAAGGATTGATGCATCATCTATTAGGTCTGTTAACCTTGTTGCAATGAGGAAATGCCATTCCTGTGAGAAAACATTTCATAGCAGTCAACCTTTACCCAGTTTCTTTGTTGTGAGCATGTAAAATGTATTTATAGAGATGTAAATGACAGCTGGTGTGTATGAAAATCAGTCCTGTATTAATATTGTTGTTTAAATTATGCTTTGAAGGATGGGTATACTTTCTATCGCAAAAATGCTCTTACCGGGCTTGGATATACATGCATACATACACGCATGGATAGTTGTGTGCATGTATGCATGTACAATCACCCACACATGCATACAAGCATGCACTCCTAAATGCACGCACACATGCACACACACACACATGAACGCATGCACACACACACACACACACACATGAACGCATGCACACACACACACACACACATGCATACACTCACACACACACAAACGCATGCATGCACACACACACACACGCATGCACACACACGCATGCACACACACACACGCATGCACACACACACGCATGCACACACTTGTCACACTCACACACACACACACACATACACACTCAAACACACACACACGCATGCACACACACACACGTGCACACACACACACAGTCATGCCTACATGCATGTAATCATACACATATACATGGTTACTAACATGCATGAACAATTGCAAGCACACAGACACATACATATGTACATACGCATGTCCGCATATATGTCTAAATATTAAAGATTTAAAAGAAACTGATAACTAGTCCTATATTCGTATTATGCTTATAGCTTGATGAGAGAATAAAGTGTGAGATCGATACTCACACACTATGCACATAGACAAGTACTTTTCAATATAATCCCCTCTGTAGCAAACAATTACAGAGTATATGTAATTTCCCCACCATATTACTTTAAACTGATTTACCCACATGTATTTGTATTACCTGACCTTTGAGTCTTAGAGTACTGGAAATAAAATGATTGCCCCCTCCCCCCTCTCATAGCTGATTTATTCTGCTGACACCTGGAGCTTATCTTGAACACTCACTACCCTGGGAATTCCCAGTGGGGGGGAGGTGATTCATCCTTCCACAAAGGTTTTCCCCATGGGGAGCAATATGGGTGGTGCTGTACACATATAGATGACACAAGCCCAGCCTGTTGGAGGGTCATTCCACACAAATGTATACAATTCAGTATATATATATTGTGTCCTGTTCATTTGTTCAATCTATTATCTATGAATTTGTGTATTTTAGGACAAAAAGAAACATATATATATATATAATAGTGATGTAAAAGTATTACTTTTGTATGGAAATGTCTGTAACAGAGATGAACAAATAAAATGAATGTGTTAAACTATTGTTTTTTGTATGCCAATTTATCTGTAAGTAGGCTATGTTGATGTCTGGTTGCTGAAGTATTATATTTTTAAATAAAAAAATTATAGCGAAAGTATGCTGATGTATAACAAATCTTGGAGTTACACATTATACCAAATTAGAAGAATGACCCAGGAATGAGTTATGCAGTGGTTATTTAGACAGACTAGGATAATGTATTTGTTATTTAACTCCACTAACATACATACATGTTCTGCACATTTATTACATAATAAAAATCTTTTATTTTTATTATTTTATATGACTATCTACTGATAAATAGGACACTTATGCTAGGCACATACCAGCCGACTAACGCCGACTTGGGTTGCCGGTCGGCGTGAGTTGGTTGGTGTGTGCTGGCTGGTGTGTGCTGGCAGAAGTTGGCGCTAGTCGGCGGAACTAATTGGTGTTTAGCGCCAACAAGAGCCAACTTCTGCCAGCACACACCAGCCAGCACACACCAACCGACTTGCGCCGACCGTCGGCGCTCGGCGTGATCTTTGTGGAAAACAAATCCTCTATAAATACGCGTGTTTACCCCTTTGGTTGCCGATCACTACGGATTTAACAATGTGTTTCGATACGTCTACAATAGACACACAAAACGTGTAAAAAGTAGGCCAAAACGGCTATAAGAAAAACGAAACTTGTTACATAGTAAGTCGGAGCTTTGGCCTTCGTCGCCAGCCGTCACGACGATATGGCTTGAGCATTTAGCATATCCTCCATCGAAGAAACGCATAGCGTCAAGCTATGTTTTATATCAGTACACAGAATGTTATATTTAGCCGTTTCAGTTAACAGTTATGTTGAAGTGTAATCAGTCGCACCCGGCAAATTCCTCAAAAACGTTTTCCACCACTCGCACCGCTTTGCGGGTTTTTAAGGCTAAATATATATGCGCCCGATAGCGGCGCCACTGAGGTAGCGTTTTTCACAAGACAAATGGCGATTCTTGTTGGAAGCGGGAAACAAAGTCAGGTGGAAATTAGGTTTATTTGTGGCGCCTGTTTTAAGAACAACCGATAAAAAACAATGATGGTCAATGGCAATAGGATAAAAATAATCTACCACTTCCTGAAACGTTGGTTACCCGCCAGGTCAGTAAAATATGAAAGTAAAAAATAAAAACTTGTGGCCCGAATTAGCTTGAAAACTCAAAAAAGACGCCAGGCTTAGCGTTATATCGAGGCCTATCACATGATCGTGCTATGATTTCTTATTGGCAAAGTTACCTCCTTGTTATGACAAAAACCTGCACACACCACCCGTCTCATCATCGGATATGCGCCGACTTGTCTGAGTTGTCACCGGATACCTCCTTATCTAACGCGGACTGCTGATTAACGCCAACTGCCGATTCAACATTTGAATCGGAGTTAGTCGGCGCTATAAGCCTGACCGTCGGGCTTAAATTCGGCACACACCAACCGACTACCGTCGGCCAACGGTTTTTACGCCGACTAGGCGGTTGGTGTGTGCCGAAAATCGGCTGCATAATGTAATATTAGAGTATATTCAGGTTTTTAGTCCTTTGGCCGAATAAATCGGGCACTTTACATACATGCACACGTATATAACAGTATTTTACATAAAAAGAAATGCTAACTAAGAAATAAATATGTAAAAAATATTCTATTGCCATCACTCTGCGTCCGCCGTCTGCCGTTAGCTGCCGTATCTCAGAAACCATTCAGCAACTTTTTCTCTAATTTTGCATAGAAATATCTTAGGGCACTGCCACTATGCACGAGAAAAAAGTATTTGATTGAATCATTCTAAAGGCTCCCTAGGGCCTCCAAGGACCCCAAAACTGGTAAAAATGTAACATTTTGCCTATTTTTTCAAAAAACTTCAGCAACTTTTTCTCTAATTTTACATAGACATTTCATGTGGTAGTGCCACTGTACACAAGAAATCTGTATTTGATTGAATCATTCTAAGGGCTCCAAAGGTCCCCTAAAATGCTAAATTTGCTAACTAAATGGTCTACTGTAGCAGCAGATCTAGCAGGCTTCCAGTCATTTTCTTCAACTAATCCCTTTTCCCACAACATATGCCACACCTCACTGTGTCAACACACTGCTGTACCAGAAACAGAACACTATTCCCCTTCCCAAAACATCTGTCACATGTGGAGAAATGGCAACAATAGGAAATACATGCCATTGATAGGCAAACGTGTTCTTTTTATAGAAAACGTCAGTTTCTTTCTGTACCTGTCTACGTATGATAACCATTTGTCTGCCCTGCTCACAATAAACATCACATGAATGATAAAAGAAAGATCACTGCCACTTAACTTGTGGATTATTATTATTATAAACTGTTCTGCTACTACTTGGTGGACAGTTAATTAATGGGTCAAGTTCAAGTACATCAGCACGTTTTTCACACCTGCATGGTAGTTTAGGCTCAGTAGTGTGCTGGCAGCTAGTAAACCTATAGGCTTGTGTGAAAAGGATAGTTGGCAGAAGAACTAACTTCAAAGAACCATTGCATCCATTTAGCCAGGCAGCAATCACACTGTTCCAGTGTCTGCTGCTATGTTTATATAATAATTATATAGGCTTAATGGTCCCAATACACAAATCTGTTGGCACAATGTCAGATAATAGAACTAGGTTAAACATTCTTAACAATAACTATAATTAGTTCTGTGGGGCTGTTTTTTTTCTTCAAAAAAACTGGTCAGTAACTTTTTCTCTAATTTTTCATAGACATTTCATGTGTTAGTGCCTGCTATTGTTTGATAGACTCCTGTTAAACTGGACAGTTGCCTGTAGGTTTTAAACTGTGTCAAACAATGAGTCTACCTTTTGCTCAAAAATAATCTGTCCTCTTAGTTTTACACATAATCTAGCATAAATTGAAAAGTTTTTGTAGCAGCACATTTGTACTTCCAGTGTAGCATTGCAACATAACATACATACTGTGTGCCACATTTGAATGTCATGCATGTAATATTTCCATGCAGTCCATTTGCATATATAATGTAAAACATCAACAGCCGTTTTCTTCATTTTCCCTTTTGGACCCCTACCATGTTCAATGCTCCATAACTTTCTTAAATTTAGGTAGCAGTCATAATTTTTGAAACCGTGTAAAGCACCCTACCGAACCTTTACAAGAATGTAAGAAAACAATGTTACAATTTTTCTGACATATCACTCATTTGGTCAGGGGTCACATATAGACGTATTAGTCCAAAGGACTTCAGGGCCACTTGGCCCATTTTTTTCTAATTGCTTCATGTTGTTGGGTGTATTTGGAAAAATCTTTCACAACAAAACACAATCAGTGGAACCTGCTCGTTAAACTCCAGCCATTCATCTAAGTAATTATCACAAAACAATGTATGTCCTGTATTTTTTATGGAGAAACTTAGTACCCACCCAAAGTGCAGTTAGTTTTCTTGCTGTTAAATACAAGCATGCAGTGTTTTCTCTCTATCACTCTGAAAACAAATCTTGAAAAACAACACATCAATTAAATAACAGGAAATACATACTCGTAATTGTGTCTTATAAAATTACACCAATTATTGTTTTTTTATAGCGTGAAGGCCAGAAATGACATTTGACTGTTAATGTTTAGAAGTGAAAGAATTAAGTTGATGGGCATGTACCTTATTGTACACTCATGCACACATACGCATGCATGCACACACGCATGCATTCATGCACACACGCACGCACACATGCACACACACATACACAAACATGTTCTAACACAAGCATGCATGCATACACATACATACACATAACATGTTTATCAATTTAAGCAATTAAAACGCAAATTTGTATAACTGATATTCTAAATAATAATATTAAACAAGAATAATATTAAAATTAAAATCATATACCCTGTAGTGCCAATTATATATTCCTTGCAGTCTCACTCTTATATTACGACACTTTACACATCTAAACAGCCAGCTCCAATTGGAAACAACACTGCATACACAATATGCCTACAATAAACACAAAACACAAAAAACAAAAAAAACAAAAAAATCTAAGTGAACTTCAGTTTTGAAGCCTCGATTAAAACAACTTGCAAGAACCAACCAAACAGCAGTGGGCCCTCAAGAATGATTAAACCCTTTGGGAGACTGGGAGCTTATACCTTATCAGTAGGCCCCTTGAGCTAATGCCACTCACTTCCCCACTCATTATGGGACCATAGAATCCAGGCTACTAGACACAGTGGGTGCAAGTATATTTATCACCCTGCTCTATGTGGGGGTGTTAGACAGCTGTTGCCAGTTATCACTTTTTTACCCCCATCTAAGGTGATAAGGCATGGGGAGGCAGTGTAGACAGCTGCACCTTGTACAACAGGGGAACAGGCCACCCACCCAGGGCTATGGGTTTGTATGAGTCACTCCCATACGTGTGTCCAGAAATGAATAAAATCTGTCTGTTCTGTTCATTAAAATGTTTCGGAACTGGAGTTGTCAAAATAAAGAAATATGACACTGTGGATTATAATTAAACAGCTTTACTATAATCATATTTTTTGTTAACAAATTTGTTTATGAATTGGAATTATAAAAACATAAAGAAATAAGTCACTGTATATTATCATTAAACAGCTTTATTATAAAAAAATGTGTCTGTTTCATTCATCAGAAATTTTCTGAACTTGAGTTGTTAAAATAAAGAAATAAGTCACTGTGTATTATAATTAAACGGTTTTTATTATAACTTACCATTCAGTTAAGTATAAAGATGCATGGCCTAGCCATATAAATTTACTAGAAGCTAGGCACACTGTAATTAGTTAATATTGTAATGACTATTATCATAATTATTGTCAAAATGTTCAACCTTTATTGGTGAACTATATTTTGGCATTAATTAGGTTTGCCATTTCAAAGAGTTGTTCCATTTCAACTTAATGTTTCCTGGTGTGGTTAGGGCTGACTCTTTGGCATTTGTTTCTGTGAAATTTCCGGAGCTAGACCATTTGTTTTTTGCCCTGGATGTTTTGCATTGTCCTCGATGGGGCATCCCGTGGTTATGCATATTAATCACAAATATTCAGTTTAAGAGCCCTCTGTAAACAAATCAAACTCAGGTGAAACCCAAAGTGATACAATTATAATAAGTTATGAATTTCTCCATCCCCGCACTGGATACTTTAAAGCTGTTTCAAGTTGATTATATGCCCAATTTTATGGCCCAATTAAAAATCAGCGCAATAAATCTAAACATCGGAGGAATATAAAAAATGAAGTTTGTGCAATAGATCATATGTTGCGCTATTAGTACTCTTTAATTTCTTGATTGCTCTAATTTTCGTGGAAGAAAAACATTGCGCCATGGTAAAAAGTCTTATCACCTCTGGACAAGAAATCAATATGTCTCCTGTTTCCATATCCATGCTGTGGTTTTAAAAATGATTCTACACAACACCATTGAAAAAGCTAACAGCAGCCGCTGCATTAGTCCTCATGAAGTATAATCACTTGAGTAAACCTTGTCCTTGATAAGCCCTTGAGAGTAGAACAGTGATTGAGTGTGTGGGGTATAAACAGGATGTGGTTTACCCTGAGTCTGTGGAGGAAGTGGAAATCTTCCCACCTGTCTAAAGATCAGATTTACCTTGCTTTGATTTAACATCTGTCGATGTTGTGCAGGGATGGTGACAATACGATAATTGCTAATTTCCTCATCTGGTTCGAGCTGACTCTTTGGCACCTGTTTTCTGCAAAACTTTATTTCCAATCTAGATCGTTTGTTTTTGGAAGGTCCTGGATGGGGTGTCCCAGGGGTATACTTGGTAGTGTGTTTAGAATATTTGTTCTGTATCCCTTCAGATTTCATCCTTGCAGACTAGAATTAGTTGAAATAATTTAACATCAATTAGGCTACATCTTGTCATGTGCATAATGTGTATAAATGAAGATGACAAGTTAAAAAAATAGTTAAAGTGAAAGAATAGCTGTGTATTGAAGTGAGACAACAGTATATGTTGTATTACTAAAAAAACATGATTGATATGTTACGTCTTTATTGTGAATTTGTAAAGCTACTGGTGTGAATTTATTACAACAGTTGGCACACAATGAAATTTGTCACAAAACAATAAAACATCACAACTAACAATTAACCTGATGTCTGCACATGTTTATGTATGATTTGTTTACATGTCGGACATAATCAAGGCACTGTCAGAATTGCATTTCCTATACTGCACTATTTATTGTATGTATATTGGCTACTATTCATTGTATGTATATTGGCTACTATTGCATATATAATAATATGTTGTGAGTGATAAAGAAATATGTGAATCGGCCGCCATACACGGATGAAGGCCAGGTGTTAAGTTGCATGCAATGTGTATTTAAAGCTGTTATTATGATAGATTACTCTCTTTGACAGTAATGTATATTTTATGTTTCTACTGAATGTATTCGTAATTGATTATAGACCAGAATATGTGATCTTGATGTTTATCAAAGTTAATTAAAAGGATGTAGTCTTTTCCTAGTTTTTCATGTATTAATCAATATAATGTCCTTAAGACTAATCTAACTTTGTTGAAGGTATACTGCCCGCCAAATTGTGTTTAGTAAGCCTGTAACAACAGTCACAATTTGAAGGCACAACCACGGGTGCATTTTCAAATAGTAAACAAAACATTTTGTTTCAATACACACTTTATTGACAATACACCCAAAGCGGGCTGAGTTAACTGCAATGCCCTTTGATTTTCAACGTTGTTCACTTTCTCTTGATCAACACATCAGACTTCCAGTTAGAAATTACTATGCCCGTTAATTCTGGGTAGACAAACAGACTGTGTCCCTTTAAAACATTTATATTCATGTAATCAGCAACATTTACAAAGCACATGAACATGTCTGTGCAATAAAATAAATAATACACGTAATTATCACAGAATTACATTAATATATAAAAGTTATGCTGAGAAAGAGTAAATTATAAAACATAATTTCAATAGTTAAATTAATAAAATAAAACAAATCTTGTAATTATGATTTACCAGTGTTACGTTTAAAATGAAAGTAACAAGTAAGTCCCACTAGGAATATGGTAAGTTATATGTAGAATAGCATATCTTTTATTTTAGTGTCTCTTCTGTTTCAGCCACCAGCCTGTGCAGCTGTGAAAGATTGAACATGTGGCGACATCTAGGGAATACAATTGACATTGCTAACCACATTTAGTTCTGATACAATCCACATGATGGCGGCAGAGGTTTGTCTGGAGATCTTGCCACAGCCTGTGTACAGCAGACACACAAAGGTAGCAACAATATTGGAATCTGACATTTCACAACTTTGGCTTTGATATATGCCATTTTAATAGTAAATCTGCGAAGTAGTTAGCTTGTGATCCTTACAATGGTTGAATGAAGTTTATAATTACATGCAACACAGTGATATCAATTTGGAATCATATTTGTGATATACTCAAGATCTATCTTGTAATCATAATGTATTATGATTTGTACAACAACTGATCTAAATTTGCAAAATAAGTATCTGACCTTATTATTATAATCGTAACATTATGATTTGTGCAATAATTTACCTAAATTTGCAAAATATATATCTCGCCGGAGTAACTTACAAATATCAAATTTGAGAGTAGGAATTGCTCCATCATCACATGTATGGTTATAGACACCACAGACCAGGGTTTATTGTGCTGAATTATTATATTTTCATGCAATAATTGATGACTTTTGGTAATCGCTCATGATGGTTCAGACTTTAAGGCACTTTTTGGTGGTATTGAGTTATGAGAATCATGGTATATATAGGGCAACATTTCAGTTCTACAACGATACCAGAGTCATCCATGTGAGTCAGTGTGTTGTAAAGTTAAGTAAAGTCGTTGAATTGACCCACTCGAAGAATTCAAGTTTTGAGACAGACACCATTAAAGTTAGGTATTTAAACATCAAATCACATTTATAACATTCATTCTAAAACATGCACCAAAGACACTTTTCAAGAAAATAATAATAAATTTATAATTTCCAATTGCATTATTCAAACAGGTGTCAAATTGCTCATTGTATCTATAAATGCAAAAAGCAAAAATTTACACTTTCAATCCTTCCAAGTGTATTTTTTTTCAGTTTTGTGAAATGTACCTTATGGTCCAAATCGTTGTAGTCTGTCACATTTATTGTTCACCAATAGCAGTTTTCTTTGAATGGATAGAAGATCCAGTTTCTCGGTTGACACTGTACATGGTTACCGCTCAAGAAACATGTTTTTGGTGATCTGTATATTTCGGCCACTTCACGTGGCCTTCTTCAGCAGACTGAAGTTACAGTTGTGATGTAGGTCATGTGACACAGCGCTAACTTCTGTCTGCTGAAAAGGCATGTGAAGTGGCCAAAATATACAGATCACCAAAAACAAGTTTCTTGGTAGATAAATTCATACAGTAGTACCATTTTTGTTTCGCATTTTCATCATTTGACTCTACAGCATCGCCCTCTAGGGGCCGTTCCGCCACAACAACGACGTCCCAAGAGTAGACGACTCGTCCCCTACGCGGCACAAGATGGCGTTGACGTGTGTGTCAGTAGTCGCAACTGTCACACCAAGACGGCCAGCGACATCATTGCAGAGCAGCAGCGGCAAATACACATAAACTACTGTGCCAATAACAGGTTCGTGAACTCGCAGATATTCTTGTTCTCCTCTTTTCCCCAGAAAGTCCAGGGTGAGTTTGGCCTCGATACTGTTCTTCATTTTCTTTGTTCCCATCTCCATCTGTTTCCTCTCCCCTCCATCTTTTACCTTTTTCCACTCCTCTACCTATCCCTTTGAATCTCTACTTACACACTGTGCATGTCACCGATTCAAATTTTGTAGGTTGATATTTGTAAAATGTGTAAAAAGTTAAACTTTAAGGTTGAATTATTCTGAAAGTGTAGTAGAATAAAAGTATACACCTATGAAAAACTAAAGTTTATTGTATTGCTAGTATACCTGACAAATATAGCAGCAATTAGGACATTGTATTGTAATATAACAATAAAATGCAGGAGCCCTGCTGAAATAACTTTTGGAATTAACATGTTTCAGATATAATACTTGTAAATTTCTAATTATAGCTGTAGACACTTGAAAACAGGTCAAAGTATTGGACAAGTGCAGTTTTGGGTGTTCACGTAATAGGTTATTACAGACACAATTTATATGTAAATGTTTAGTTTACTGCAGAAATGTTCAACTATATATATCTAGACAATTGCTGAGAATTGAGAAAGGAGTTTTGTAAGATGTGAATCCTGATGAAAAGTAGGCAAGTGCTGAGGAAAAATATGAAAATTTTATTATGTTGAAATTTAGTCAATGTATTAAAATGTCTTACAATCCTAGAGTTATTTTATATTTGTTAATTTATTTCTTGACAAAATGTGTTACTTTCTTTCTGTTACTTTCTTTCCTCTTATTGTTTTCCTAGCAAAACCTTTTTATTTTTATCCGTTACTTTTTTCCTGGCACTTGCTTTCTGCTTATCCTGGGAACTTCAAATGGTTTGTGGGTAGGGATGTGTGCCTCTGCAGTAAGTACACATTCTGGTACATGTAACACACCTACACACACTTATTTATATCCACACACCGCCAGCCATTTATTACAGAATTATGCATAGGAATCTGGCATAAATCAATGTTAATTGTTGTCACGATCGCATATATCAGTAATCAGTGCTACTTAGGTGTGCAGTTTGTTTACTGTACAGCTCTCACACATTACTGGATTACAACGCCTTGGTAGTAATCATGAAAGGAGAATTCTACATAACAAACACCACAGTAGAATCAGGATCAGCTGTGTTATTCTAATGGACTGGACTGTGTCCATTCATTGGAACCCCTGTTGTTTGTATCCACTAATGCACCATAGGCTTATAATCGGCAGGAGCAGATCGTTGTGCTGATATCTCCAAAGTTTTGCATGGTTGTCTTTTGTGTCGCCTTGCATTTGGAAGTTATTAGGTGATAATAAGAATTGTGCGATTGTTTTTCTGTGGATGACTGACAGGTCTGTGGATTCAGTAACAGGTGGGATTAGTCAATTGATATACCGGTAGGCAATATACTAGTAGCGACATTGTAGTTGTACAGTAGCCATAGAGCTACTTGTTGAGGACCGGAACGGACAGTGAAGTAAGCATGCTTTGAGTTTTGTTGATTCTGTTTTCTTGGTGGAAGGAGATATCCAAAATATATCTGAGGAGTTCATTTTAGTCATATTCAGTTGGTGTTCTCACAACATATACTGTGCTATGTAGTATTGGTCGTATTTGTGACATGATGAATAGTAAATGTTCACTAAATAATTTAAACCCGGAGCCTTGTAAACATTGTATGTCACTTGGACGATATGAATTATGAATGTATTTAATTTCTCAGCAAGTAGTAAATAGCGTTTACATTTTCTGTTACCCTCATGCATTAATTGAATATTGGAAATAAAACCATTTATAGAGAATAGTTCACAAAATACATTTTGCAGCTTATTGGGGTGTAATGTAAATGGGGATGTGATGTCATTGGATGATATATGTGACATCATTGGTGTCAATGTGAGATGTAATATCAAAGGAGGCTGTTATGTCAGTGGGGGATGTGATGTTATTTGGGAATGTGATGTCAAGTGGGGATGTGATGTCATGAGATGTGATGTCAATGGGGGATGTGATGTCATTGTAGAATGTGATGTAAATGGGAGATGTGATGTTAAATGTGATGGCAACAGGGGTGTGATGTCAGTGGCAATGTGATGTCAGTGGGGATGCGATGTCATTGGGAATGTGATGTCAGTGGGGGATGTGATGTCATTTGGAATGTGATGTGTGTGGGGATGTGATGTCAGCGGGGAATGTGATGTCAGTGGGGATGTGATGTCAGCGGGGAATGTGATGTCAGTGGGGGATGCGATGTCATTGAGAATGCGATGTCAGTGGGGGATGTGATGTCATTGGGAATGCGATGTCAGTGGGGGATGTGATGTTATTTGGGAATGTGATGTCAAGTGGGGATGTGATGTCATGAGATGTGATGTCAATGGGGGATGTGATGTCATTGTAGAATGTGATGTAAATGGGAGATGTGATGTTAAATGTGATGCCAACAGGGGTGTGATGTCATTGGGAATGTGATGTCAGTGGGGGATGTGATGTCATTTGGAATGTGATGTGTGTGGGGATGTGATGTCAGCGGGGAATGTGATGTCAGTGGGGGATGTGATGTCAGCGGGGAATGTGATGTCAGTGGGGGATGTGATGTCAGCGGGGAATGTGATGTCAGTGGGGAATGTGATGTCATTGGGAATGTGATGTCAGTGGGGGATGCGATGTCATTGGGAATGTGATGTCAGTGGGGGATGCGATGTCATTGGGAATGTGATGTCAGTGGGGGATGTGATGTCAGCGGGGAATGTGATGTCAGTGGGGAATGTGATGTCATCAGTGGGGATCTGATGTCATTAGAATGTGATGTACAGTGGGGATGTGATGTCATTGGGAATGCAATGTCAGTGGGGGATGTCATTGGGAATGTGATGTCAGTGGGGGATGTGATGTCAGCGGGGAATGTGATGTCAGCGGGGAATGTGATGTCAGTGGGGGATGTGATGTCAGCGGGGAATGTGATGTCAGTGGGAATGTGATGTTAGCGGGTAATGTGATGTCATTTGGAATGTGATGTGTGTGGGGGATGCGATGTCATTAGGAATGTGATGTCAGTGGGGGATGTGATGTCATTGGGAATGTGATGTCATTGGGGGATGTGATGTCATTGGGAATGCGATGTCAGTGGGGGATGTGATGTCATTGGGAATGTGATGTCAGTGTGGGATGTGATGTCAGTGGGGAATATGATGTCAGTGGGAATGTGATGTCAGTGGGGAATGTGATGTCAGTAGGGGTTGTGATGTCATTTGGAATGTGATGTGTGTGGGGGATGTGATGTCAGCGGGGAATGTGATGTCAGTGGGGGATGTGATGTCATTGGGGGGGTGATGTCATTGGGAATGTGATGTCAGTGGGGGATGTGATGTCATTGGGAATGTGATGTCAGTGGGGGATGTGATGTCATTGGGAATGTGATGTCAGTGGGGGATGTGATGTCATTGGGAATGTGATGTCAGTGGGGGATATGATGTCAGCGGGGAATGTGATGTCAGTGGGAATGTGATGTCAGCAGGGAATGTGATGTCAGTGGGAATGTGATGTCAGCGGGGAATGTGATGTCAGCGGGGAATGTGATGTCAGTGGGAATGTGATGTCAGTGGGAATCTGATGTCAGCGAGGAATGTGATGTCAGTGGGAATGTGATGTCAGCGGGGGATACGATGTAGATTAATTTGAAACGTCCTGTGTTTACATATTCTTCATTTAGTAAATATTGACATTATGCAATTTATGTTTATTTAAAATTTATGATACTTGTAAATATAAGCTATTATGAATAAATGAAAACAGTGTACACTTTTTTAGATTTATCATCTGTTTTTGATTCACAACACAAATTTTCAATTTGTACGCTACATGGCAATATCAGTTGTTTGGGGGATGGTTTTTGCAGTTGTTCGTGAGTACGTGTTTGTAACTGTGCCTACTTCGTAACGATAATGCTATTCATAGCAGTATTGACATCAACTCAAAGGGGGCCGTGTACTCAATATCGATTTCAAGCATATCTTGTGAGAATCAATTTATAGAATCTAAAGTGGTAATCATTTCAGGAATTTGCTCTCTCAGTTTTTCTGCCAGTGTGCAGGAATGCATTTTTTTTATGAATAAACTAACAACAAACTCCACCCATAGTTAGGGCTGGTCTCATAAATTCACGAAGTCCAGAAAAGTTATGTGTAAAGTTAGAATTGGTTTAAGCCCGTCTCCATCAACATTATACATGGTGTGGTAATTGTGATGAAATCATGAATACTTTTATTGTTTGATAAATTGCTTACAGCTATGTTTTCTTTGTCCTTTATCTATGTCTAACGGGTAAAACCAATTTATACATGGTAAATTTCCTTTGTTTTTTGTGGAAATTATTTGTGGGTATTTACTACCAACATACAATTGAACCAGGCAGTTTAATGTAACCAGTCGGTGTATTTATATTTATTGCTTAGTCCTGTAAGAAAGCCTATCCAGCTTTGAACGTCTAGTTCTGATTTACTTTTTGTTCCTAGAGTCAACACTATCATTGGAAGTAGGGCTTTCTCTGTTGCTGTATTAACTCTTCGGAATATGCTCACTCTTAAAGGGGCACTGCATAGATTTCACTATTCCACTGCAGAAGTATTTTGTTGGCTGACGCTTGGCATCTGCGGCTATTTATAGAACAGTTTGCCGTCGTTAATTCGCGAGAATACAAGACAAGCCTGTGCTGCATATAGTGATTGTGTTGTTGATAAGGATTTATTTATTTAGTGTTGTTAGTTTGCAACAGTATATGTAATAAATAAATCCTTATCAACAACACAATCACTAGATTCAGCGCACAGTTGTCTTGTGTTCCCGAGAACTTTCGATGGCAAACATATCGCCTGCATGAGACTGTTCTATAAATAGGCTCAGATGCCAAGCAAGTGGAATAGTGCAATTTATACAGGGCCCCTTTAATGTCAGATCGGTTTAAAATTTTACACAATTGTGCTGTCATTTAAAAAACTTACCTTTATAACCTTGCTTATCCACCTTAGCTCCCTATCCATCCATCTGTTGACAACGTTTGTATGGGTTATTGATTTTGAGATTGACCAACCCGTTTTTGTATGTGCCTTTGAGCTTGGTTTCTAAGAATTTAGTCACAAAAGTCGTTACCTTAAATAATGTTATTGTTCTTATTATTTGTATGTTTTAGGAAAGTGAAGTCAGCACCAGCCACATCTAGAAGGCGACAGTCACAGAATGCAACCAATGAACAGGCTGAAAAATGGGCTCTCAGATCCCTCTATGGTATGTGTGCATGTGTGTTTGTGTGTGTGTGTGTGTGTGTGTGCGTGTGTGTGTGCATGTTTGCATACATGTGTGTGTGAGAAATTATATTACGTAGCTTGTGGTAAAAAGAGGCCACATTGAGGAAACTACTTTTGAAGACAAATTTAAGGCCAGACACGGCAGGTAGATAGGATTATTTTTTAATTTGTGCAAACAGTTCAATTTGTTCTGCCCAATGCATGAAATGGGTCTTACTGAGTAAAATATATCTTGAACTTTTTTCAGCCAGATCCCCCGTTTCCATGGTAACAAACAAAATGGCCGCCATTTTGAGCAAATATTGGCAAATTTGGAAACACTGCCATTTTTTATTGAATCCATATATAGTTATAATTCTTGCAAATCCATGTTCTCTATAGATTCTATTGTGAAATAATCAGAGTATTTTTTGAAATGTGTTTTTATTTTTTATATAATTTTTTGGTCAAATACGAAAAAAATATTGTTTTTTTGCAACAAATATGCCTATATCTTTCAAACTATTCATGATTTTAAAATGATCATTGCACACAGTAGAATATGCTGAATGCAACACTGAAAACATTATTTATATAGCATAATTATTCCAAGAGATATCCTGTTTCCAAATACAGAAATTTGAAGAAAAATGTTTTTGAGAAAATGGCTGTCAAAGATTGCATAATGGATTTCATTACATGATATTGACATGCTTGATCCATAACTAAAACTCACTTAGAGGTATGTAATTGTCATATTGATAGTATGCATACAAAGGTATAATAATCTGGCAGAAAACCATTTTCAGTATTTTTTGTCCAGAAACACCATTTCACCTGGGGTGTCTGGCCAAGGCAACAGTGTATTTAAAAAACACAGATATAATATAACCCTGTATTTAGTTTTATTACATCTATGCAACTCACCCAGCAGTGGCCGAATCAAGTAGTGAGCCACTCTTTAGGGGGCGCCACTGTGGCTTTATGTTTATGGTTGTAAGTTAGTATGCATTAATGAGATAGAGGGGTGCCCACTGCCCAGTCTGTGGCCAGTTTATCTAACCATAATCGAGACAGCATATATGTGTATGTGTGGGGGTATGTAAGTTTTTCTCTTAAATGATTTGCGTCATGGGCACCAAACTGTTACGAATTAATCTATGATGTTTTGGAAGAAAAGTAATACCTTTACATTTTATGAAATTCGCCTTTGGTTAAAGGCCCTTAGTACTTGTTTTTGTTTTTTTTCAGACATTAGACATAAATTTACTACACATATTTCTGCGATTGTTCTAAAAAGCGCCAATCAGTTGAGGACATTATACAATAAAACCTGTCCATAATGGTCATCGTCGGGACTGCGCAAAATTACCATTGTAGGCAGGTTGCCGTTATGGAGAGTTTCATGACTTGGATACTCACTAGGTGGAGCCACAGTATTATGAATGGTTGTGTCGACGTTCGCTAGTTAGTACTCTCGTGAACAATACAAATCTAGAGTTAACAATAATATTAAATAATACACTACACAACTGGCTATATTTAATTGATGTTCCTTTTTTCTTTTGGGCCATGGTGAAATCAATCACGCCCTCCAAGTAAAGACGAATAGAAAAAGCTTTGGTGTCCAAAAGGAAACACGAGGGTGTGTACGAGTGCAAGGCAAGCATTGGCCCAGATATGCTCAGGGGATTATCAATACAATTTGAACTGTGGGCCATTGTAATATTTACCTAGACAGTCTCTCCAGCTATGCCAAGTCGCATAGGTAAATATTACAACGGCCCGCTTTCATCTGTAGCTACATGCTCATGGCTTCTCTGTGCTCACTTTGGACATCAAAGCTGATTCTACTCCTCTTTGCTGGAGTAAAGGCTAAAGGAGCCACATAGCGGCTGCAACAAGCTGATGATGTCACTAGTGACTCGATTGCAATTTGATAGTCATGCGTACACGCGATGACACCGATGCGATGACGTTTTATTCAGGGAAATTATGGATTCCCTTTGACCTGACTGCAAGCGGCAGGTTGACTATGGATGGTTCGGTCCAAATTAACTGACTTTCAAAAGTGACCGTTATATCCAGGTTATCGTTATGGACAGGTGGCCGCTAAGACAGGTTTTACTGTACGTACCATGAATTATTGTGAAAATTATGACATAAAACCGTCATTTGAAAATAATCACAGTGTGTAGGTTCATCTGGAGTATGGTAATTTTTTCTAGTATTTTAACAGAAATATTAATAATTTTGAGGAATGTGAGCTTTTTTAAGACATGCCAGACATGACTAAGAAAGATCCTTTAGAGGGCGCGCGATAGTGTAGTGGTTAGCACATCCGCCTGACATGCCGGCGCCCCGAGTTCAATACCCGGACCGGCAGGTATGGTATATTTGGTGTAAAAACCTGGCTCTCAACATTGGGGACTGTGTATCCCTCGTGAATCGGAGATCACGTTAATGTCGGTCCCGTCTCAATTTGGGACGTAAAAGAACCACTGAGGACGACAAGCACCCTGGCAGTGACCACCCTCAGTGCCAGCATAGAAAGGTCGGCTTGGCAATAATGTTCTGAAAAAGGCTGGCTAGTTGAATGAGACCTCATAAGACCATAACATTGTAACCACAATATATACAGACTAGTCAGTTAATAGGACGTTGCCGAGTGCTGGAAACAATTAGGAAACTAGGAATACAAAAGCTTGCCTGACAAGGTTTTTACCCCCCCCCCACCCGCATAACACTAACAAGGAATAAGATACTTATAAAAAGCACAAATACACAGAAGTCTTAAAGCAGTATTTCTTTGTCACTATATATATGTGGTTGGCATGAGGAGAAGGATCACTTTGTAACGACAGTGTTGTTTACTTGTAGTGAAGGGCGTAAAGAGTGGAACACAAGAGTTAATCTACCAGTCTGACTCCAAACCAGGCACTGAAGCGACCAAGCAAACACCCAGGATCATCCGTGAGTTGGTATTTCATCAGAGTTATTTAGTTAATCTAGTTTGTTTGTCATTGGTTCAACCCTCCCCTGCCAATAAAGGGTGTGGGACGTTTACTTTTAATGATCCAAAATTTGTATTTACGTATGAGTACACACTTTGATACGGTGCGGAGACATAGACATTCACCAACCTGGCAAAAAACAAGCTAGCAGGCTCACAAACAAAGATGGAAAGTAGAATGTTAAACATCACATATCGGGAGAGAAAAGCAAACATCTGGGTAAAAAAGAAGACAAAGGTCATAGACGTGATAGAACAAATCAGAAGACAGAAGTAGACTTGGGCAGGGCACATCACTAGACTATGAGGACATCGCATATCACTACCTTACGAGACCTTACGAAGGGAAATGATCTAGAGGAAAACCGGTGAGATGGTGGAAAGATGAACTAGATGAGTATTGGAGAGGCACCATCTTGCAGAGATTAGTGCAAGACAGACAGATCTGGAAACTACGCCTTCGCCCGACCACGGGACTACGGCTGCACAATGATGATGATGACACACTCTCAGTGGACACATTTTAGAATAACATATTAGGAATGTGCAATATATCGATGCAAAGCATCCACATACACAGACTCTAACTTATATAAGTGATATCATATGAAAATTATTATTTTCATATTAAATTAAATTTTATTGCCATGTATATTTATGTCAGATGCATATGGCATAACTCTGCAAGGGACCAGTGTGCATGCAGAAATATTCATGTGATTTTAATGTTATTCTCATCTTGGCAGTGCATAGCTACTGCCACCTAGTAGCTGCAATGTTTTGCAATTTCATTTGTATAAAAGTATCTATAAGCGTAAAGATCTTACCTGATAACGATCTTACCATTTATAAAAATATTGTTTTGATTTGCTTCTGCTCATTTATTCTCATATGACATTCACGTGAAACCATAACAGTAATCTCACCTGGTTGAATAAACAGCCAAGTCTTGTTCACATAGAGATAGAAACTGCTATACCCAGCAACGTCAATTTCAGATCAATACATAACTTAACACCAGATTACATGGCTTATATGAAATGAATCTGCTATACACCAGAAATTTATCTACTCAGTTGAATAACATTTAGAATCACGTTGATATTGTTTGATGAACAATAGGGATTGGAGACTAAGACGTCACTTAATGTTAACCAAGATTTTTATGTGGCAATATTGCCAATAACTTTGTCATTGATGCTCTTCATGTGCCTTAATGTCCTGTCCTCAATACATTTTGAATGTTGCAAATTGGTTGCTTTGATATTCAGAACGAGAATAGTTTAAGTAATATCTGTGGTTGGTCTAATATAAGAGTGCGTACTTTTGTTTAAATCGTCTTTGTCATCTTTGACTTTGATTGCTATAACGGGTAACTCTGTGGACAGCCTTACGTGAATAATACTTCTTGGCCCATTCATCTAATATGGTCTAGGCTTGGTAAAGTAATGTAATAGTTTGATGATTTCATTAAAACTAAATAAAACGTTTGCACAAACAAGTTGGCATGTAATAGTGGATACTAGAAGTAGCCACAAATGCACACTCATACATGCATGTACGAAAGCATACACATACACACACACACACACACACACACACACACACACACACACACACACACACACACACACACACACACACACACACACACACACACACACCACCACCACCACCAACTACAACTATAACAACAACTACAACAACAAAAATTAAAAATGTCCTCCAATTTACTACTCACCATAAAACATGTTAATATCGAGTGGACATTGCTATTACGATTCCCCTATATCTCCACTAATGCAAGCATAATCCACATTGAACTGTCAGAATGACTACACGTCTATACTGCAGCCATACTGAAGGTAAATACCCATGTCCTTACCCAGCATTCCTGTATGTGACAAAGCCACCAGATATTGAGTACTAAATCACAGTGGTGAGCAACAAATGTCTTGCCAAATATTCCCACGCTGGTAAACATTGTGGTTATCAGCTTTCACTGCGTGTTCACGTTAATTAATACCTGCTGCCGAGTTGTGTGATACATGGCAGATACTGAGATGTCATATAGTCTAGTAAAATATGTGAAGCACGAATTCAAGAGTCTAAACCCAGCACACACTGCCAAACTATTATTACTTTCTGCCCAAGAATTAATTCAAGTGATTCGCAAAATTGGAAACCTCACGAGAATGCACAATACTATTATGTCCATGTTTCTGTGTTGATGTTGTC
The DNA here is from genome assembly GCA_020002185.1 of Paraescarpia echinospica. Taxonomy (NCBI): domain Eukaryota; kingdom Metazoa; phylum Annelida; class Polychaeta; order Sabellida; family Siboglinidae; genus Paraescarpia; species Paraescarpia echinospica. The sequence continues at coordinate 24,235,119 of CM034532.1, forward strand.
GACTTTCCTTGCTCTCTCACAAACATGTCACCAACAACATCAGTGGGTTGAAGGGTGATATCTGCCCAGCAATTGGCATTGGCAAGTTACAAGATGCCAAAGTCAATTCTTTCTAACATTTAACAAATTACTGTACTTTTTTCTAAAACTTAATGTGGATATTATTAAAACTGTTGACACATTACATATTTGGACATGAAAGAACTGAATTCATGATTGGCCAAACCAGTCTAGGAAGCAGCTTTAAAAAATTGTGGCAGTGTGTACTGGGCGAAAGACACAGCACAACACTTTTCTGATGGTCATTTGACCGGTTTGGCCAAAAATCAAATCGCAGCATGAACTGTTATACAGAGTTGTACAATATGTGCCTGCAATAACTTGTGACTCCTGGCCAGTCAGCGCATGGCATTTTATGAAATGACTAAACGTACACTATGATCATGATGGGACAATCATGCATTCACTCAAAAAATGGTATGTACTGTATGCCGTTCCACTCTTTGTACAATGACACAAAAACCGTTGTAGTAAGTCAGACGAGTGTCATACAAGGCTGGCTGTGCATGTCTAGCCTTACAACACTTTGCATGGCATGTTTTGGATCAACTCTTCTCCACAAGGACAGGAAACATTTTTGTTACGTGGCCTTAGTCTGCAGTTGTAGAACCATTCATCATATATAATGTCTTTCATACAATGCAACAACACTTTATCAGATAGATTATAGACCATAACTTCTGTCTGGCATGTATTAATTATTGAACTAATGAAAAACATATCAGTAAGCAAATAAGGGCCAAAGAGTTCTTTTGGGAATTTTGCCCAATAGTTATAAGACCAAATTATAATGTTGTACAAGCCTACTTTCCTGATTCAAATAACGCAGTATATAAAATACTGTCTGAGACAGGTGCAAACAATATTTTATGCACCCCTGACACATACACCCTCCTATGCAAAGCAGCAATGCAAAACAGGCATAGATTGAAATTGGCCAACTTAATGATATTTAGTTTTATTCATTTACATATATCATGTAAACGACAACATAGTTACATCAATACATGTTCTCAGCAAGCATGCCGGCCCCAATGGTATTACTAACCAATACCTACAAGTCGTAGACGTATTACCAACCACCAGTACTAACTATCTCATGAAACTATATTTATAATTGACACCGTATCGGTGGGGGTCACTCTGCCCGTATCGGTGGGGGTCACTCCACCGCCTTCATCCTGCCTGTACCACTGACAACCTACTTTATTTACCGCACTAAAAACGCTGAGCACACTACTGAGACTCAGTAAGAGGAAAAAGCCAAGGCAAAACCTTGTGTACTTATATAACAGGGAAAAGCGTCCAAGAAACTACATTGCATACAATCATACATCAAGTGTGGCACAGGGTGAAGGGTGGGAGACAAAACAACTTGATAACAATAAACCAATAACTAACTATAAAACGCAAAATTTAAGTAAATTATTTGGCAAGCGAAGACCACGCGCAGAACAGCTCAATATCTCAGTGAACGGCGAATGGGACGAACCAGTTCTTTGTCACTGATCTGTATTTATAAATAGAGATCAGTGTTCTTTGTCCCTGCCTATATCTGATGATGGCAAATTACTGCTAATTACTGCTATGTAACCTTACAGGCACGTGTAAGTCTGCTTCATATATTGTTCACCAGGTTACTGCTGGCCTACTCCTCTAGGGGGCACCACCTTCCGTCTTACTCTGGCACTTCACATAGGATATATGTATGCGCCCCTGACACATACACCCTCCTATGCAAAGCAACAATGCAAGACAAGCCTAGATTGAAATAGGCCAACTTAATGACATTTAGTTTTACTCATTTACATACATCATGTAAACGACAACGGAGTTACATCAATACATGTTCTCAGCAAGCAAGCCGGCCCCAAAGGTATTGCTAACCAATACCTACAAGTCGTAGACGTATTACCAACCACCAGTACTAACTATCTCACAACACTATATTTACAATTGACACTATCGCGGGGGTCACTCCGCCACCAGGTCACCTGAAATCAAATGCACTGTATGCACTAGTAGCAACATAAGGACTATATGAGGAGATATATACCGGTATATCTATGAATGCTATTTGAATTTTTAGCCTGCAAAAGTAAAACAAATATGATATATATATTATAAACAATTTAGTTAGCCATATAATGTAATAATGGACATCAGTGGACGTTCTGTTAATAATTACCAATGAGGCTGATTCTGGGTCATGGAATATACAAGAAAGCTTTAATATATATATATGAAGCAATTAGGTGGGACAAATCTCCATTTAATAACAGAGCAATTCAATTCATGTGGCACAACAGTGACATACAAAGGATACACCTCCCGACTGTCTATCCTGAGCCAGTGGATCTCTGAAACCCCTGTCATTCAAGAACAAGCAACAACAATTTACAGCATATCTTAACAGTAGTATTTCTTTCTTCCAGTATAGGGCTCTCTGTGAGCATCTTTAGCTGTGTTTTTAATGTTGCTGAATGCAGAACAGTTGAAGTGTTTCCCCCCGTGGGGCCTTCTTCTGGTGTAGACACCAGTTAGAGGGGACCAGCATCTTTAAGGGCTTCACTGGAAAGGTACAGTCAAAGTGGGATGAACAAAATTGTCCCCAACTTTTGAAATGACTGCAGGTGGAGCTGAACTTTGGTTTGTTTGAATGTCAGTCTGGTGCTCCCAACACTGAGCTGTCATGTCTAGTCAGTGAAGCATATATGCTTCCCCATGGCTAAGGGGCTTTGTAAATATAAAAAAATTCCACTAATTGAAAAACAATTTGATGTGGGTAGAGGATTGTTTTTTGGATTACTGAAATTGTCTATATTTATAAAGCCCCTAAGGGGCAGTCTTATGTGTTCAAGAAGTCAAAAAAATATACAGAGGGGGTGGGCTCAAACCACCGCTCACCCCCACCGATACGTGGCATGAAAGTTCATATTTTGGGCAGTCCAAAATGGCTTCCAACACCACAGCCAACAAACGACAGATTCAACGATATTACCCACCATGCAACCTGGATCTGATATCTTCAGAAGTGTCAATGTGCAGTGGTCCCACCTATTCAGTTCCACTCAATAGGTGGGGCCACTGTATAAATGTATTTCCCCCGCAATACATGAAGACGACTTACACACCCATATGTAATTATATAAATTGTTTAACTTCCCAAGCCGCCTTAGTGTAGTTGCTTCTATTTAATCCAGGTGGCGCCACAAAAGTCAAACCAACCGTTGACCCAGAATTAGAATCACATTACAACGCCTGCATCGAGCTCAATTCACTTATACAAGACGAGTGGCAAACTGGTTCCCATGACAACCTCGGGGCAGATCAACCCGCCCTACGCCCCAAGCCCTACTCAGCGGGCAACGATGCGATTCGGAGGCGAGGGTTTCACTGGATGAGTGAAACAGGGGCGACAGAGAGGAGCAAAAGTGCAGGATACATAGATGACTACTTAAACTGTGAGTACTTAGGGATGAGAGAGAGAGGGGGGGATGGGGAGGGGGAGGAGGACGGGGGGAGACAGGGAGACGGGGACGGGGACGGAGAGAGAGAGAGAGACGGAGAGAGAGAGAGAGATGGAGAGAGAGAGAGAGAGACAGAGAGAGAGACGGAGAGAGAGAGAGAGAGAGAGACAAAGAGAGAGAAATAGACACGACAGGCGAAAGCAGAAATTAAATTGGTGATAACTGATGTCATTGGTGTGTAGCTGTTATTTGAGTGGGTGGGTGGGTGGGTGGTTGTTATCTAGTTGTTATATTAACATATGCAGCATGTCAGAATACCTTTTGAAACTATCGCCAGTCTTCTCAAATTGACACGGTCTTGTTAGCACAAATGGTGTCCTGGTAGGATGATATCATAAACGTGAGTAAATGTGCCGTTTATAAAGGTAAGTTTATGATGATTATCAACTACCCCACCAGGAGATCAGTCACTGATGAAGCCATTTCATGAAATAGACAACAAATCTCTAACGGGACATGTTTTTTAAGTTGTGGATATTTGTTAATAAAGTGAACTATCGTGTAGAATGTTCACTAATCTAAATTGACGTATTTAACATAATTATAAAGTGAGATAAGATGGTCTCATGGAGGAAAAGAGACTTGTTGATTCCATCCATGTGTTGGCGCTAATGGTCTGTTTACGGACCAACATGGTCTTGGGTGACCCAGTTTTGTATTCATTAGTTCTAACTGAACATTATAAACTGTGAGACAATGGTCTACTATGAAGTATGAATGGACAATCAGTGGTGTACAGCTATGTCATTCGATCACCAATAAATGACTTCCCTCAATTGCTGTTATATTTCCATGTCTGCGTGGCTAGCATATGTTGTCAGTGTTTTTTGCTAAGGGAAGATTGACCTGTATACAAGAATCATGTCGATAGAACAAAACCGTTTCAACCAGAGATGAAGTGTCATTAATTAGTGCATATGGAGTTCATTCAATAATTGTGTATGGAAACTGGATGAATTGAGTAGTGGGTAATTCTTCTGATGGCACCACTGAACTAGTTTAATATCAAAATATTGTAATGCTGATTACTGATGCCCTTTGTTTTTAGCTCCGTGACTGGGTGTAAGCTATTGTATGATAAAGACAAAGAGAATGTATACTTTTAACATACATCTTTTTCCTGCAGATGCCACAATGAATGAAGAGCCTTTGGAGTATTACTCAATAGATCGACAGAGCGGCATTCACACACCAAAGCCTCTCAAGCCAGACAAGTTAGGCAGCCGTTTCTGGGTTGGCGTCAATGGGGCCATACGTTCACTCAAGCATAAAGTCTCAAGAAGGTAAGTATAGCTAAGTAAGGATGCAGAAAATATTTTAAAGTTTTCCGTAGTCTTTTTATTAACATGTACAACGTAGAATTTCAGATGTTGAAGGATGATGATTAAAGATAAAGATATCTTTGTGTGTTGGTGTTTGGGTGGTTTATAGGTAATTTGATTCAAAGCTGACATGCACTGTTTGTAGAAATGTTGTCAATAAAGTTAATTGCTTGCTTAAACCTCTTCACTTTGAGAAGAGCAGAATGACATTTCGCCTCCAGCTGTTTTTCGGTCTTTCTGTTTTTTGTTTTTGATGTAATTAAATTAATATAACAATATTGTAGGCATTCAATTGGTTATGATAATTATATGTGATAAATATGACACTGCTGTCTCACCACAAGTGTACTACAACATATGCAAATTCTGATGTATAAAGAAAACAAAAACAAATTAAATAAAGCAATCCAATCACTATCTACTACACTATCATACAAACATTAATATTTTATGAATATAATTTCTTAATTATTATCATGGCATTCTATTTCCTTCAAAAATTCTTACATTTAAATTGGTTATAATATTGGTATTCAACAGTAAAACTAACTGTCAATATCAGATTTTTTTTAATTCCTTTGCAAATTATGCATGTCTTCATCATTTTGTCAGAATTGACTTCACACAGTAATTGCTGTGTGACTGTGTTGGTGTTGGTGTTGGTATGAACAGGTTTGTTGGTGTTGGAATGAACAGGTGTGTTGGTGTGTTGGTGTTGGAATGAACTGGTGTGTTGGTTTTGGAATGAACAGGTGTGTTGGTTTGTTGGTGTTGGAATGAACAGGTGTGTTGTTGCATTGGTGTCTTGGTGTGTTGGTGTTGCAATGAACAGGTGTGTAGGTGTTGGAATGAACAGGTGTGTTGGTGTTGGAATGAACAGGTGTGTTGGTGTGTAGGTGTTGAAATGAACAGGTATGTTGGTGCATTGGTGTTGGTATGACTATGAACAGGTGTGTTGGTGTTGGAATGAACAGGTGTATTGCTGTGTAGGTGTGTTGGTGTTGGAATGAACAGGTGTATTGCTGTGTAGGTGTGTTGGTGTTGGAATGAACGGGTGTACTAGTGTGTTGGTGTTGAAATTAACAGGTGTGTTGGCTTTGGAATGAATAGGTGTGTTGCGGGTGAAGTGTACGGGTGAAGTGTAAAGCGCTTTAAGCAGCTCAAAGAACTGGCTACCGCACTACATAAGAACTTACCTTAACCGTTTTATTTGCACACTAATGCACACCACTTAAAACTAAAAGGTGCTCTTTGATGTGATCATAGAAGCAAAATGCAAACAACCACGGTGCTACTTAAGAAAAAAAATAAAGCAGAACAACAGCACTTTGCAATTTGAGTAACTGTGGAGCATAGTAGCACTGTGTTTAGAGAAGTGGTTTGAATCCAGTGGTGCCATATGTTGAATCTTGGGCAAGTTTGTTCACTCTCCATTGCACCAGTTCACATACCTGTATTAATGAGTACCTGGCTATAGACAGTGGTTGATATTTATGTACAACTATTCTTCACACATTAATTGCAGCGTGGCTGGATGCTTCCCAGAGAAGTCGAGATGGTGTTCGATTTAACAGGTCTGCCAGTGAGTAGAGTGTAAAGCACTTAGGACAGGATACTGCGCTGTATAAGAACTTACCTTTACCTGTACTGACTGCAGGAGGAAGATTGGAGGCAGTACTGGGGATGAGGAGGAGGACACTTCCTGTGAGGATGGAGAGGTGAGGCCTCCCGCGCCAGTCCCTCTCTGCTGGTCCGACCAACTCTCTAGACCCGGCAGCAGAATCATTGAAGCGCGACGACCACATACCTCACAACCATCCATGGTATGTTACGTTTGCTTAGCCTCCCTGTAGTATTTGTCCACCTGTTGATAACCGATTGTGATGTTACGGTTAATTTTATTGCACCCCTTAGCTCCGGTTTCTGAGGATTTGGGTGCAATAGACATTTTCTTATCATTATTATAATATAAATATAGGCGGATCCAGGGGGCCTGGGGGCACAGGCCCCCCTAGACCTTTGTAATTTTGCATTCCCATAGACCTTTTTACGTGACCATGTCCCCCCTAGACCATTTGAAATGTGTCCAAGTTACAATAACGTGAGGTTATGGCAATACGGCGCTTCCAGTGTCACAGTCTAGCCAGGTGAGCCAGCAGAGAAGGGAGAGAAGCTGAAGAAGAGCTGAAGATGTGGCCGCGCAATGACAAACATTTTCAACAGCACACCCTTTTTACGATGTTCATCATGTTCCAACACCTGTGTATCAACTCATGTCACTTAAGAAAAAACTTTTTTTTGTTCCCATCTGACGTAGAAAATAAGCCAAAGGTTTTCTTGTTCACTTGTCACCTCCGTGTTTTGCTTTGGATAGCAGTCTTATTAAAACTGGTTAAAGTTGTATTTTGAGTTAACCTACTTAAACTACTAAAGTAAATGAATGGCACGCGATACATTTGTTCATCTTTTGTGCTGTTTCATCTTAAAATTGCACATTATGTGAAACAAAGTTCATGTGGCTTTGGGGGAAGTGATATATAGTGCATAGGGCATGTTGAATCACTGGAAATTTGTATATAAAAGATGATTGATCTCCGAATGCAAATTTAAAGAGAGCCGTCGAGTGGCCACTGTTACTATGTCACAAGTACCTGGTGGATAGGTTTAACACTTTAGCAAGATAACAAGAAATTTGAACCATATTGAACTAGATTGCCACACATAATTACCTCCAGGTGGCAAATGGACAAGACAGCCTTTGACTTATCGAGAAACCACTTTTATTAATTGTGTGTTTCCCATCCCTCTGAGGTACACATCGATTCTGTTTAAAGCATATTTATGCTGCTAGCACCCACACCATCAGAAGATAATCTGTTCCATTCTTTTGTAATCCTCTGTGAGAATTAATAGTGTCTGATATCTAATCTACACTGCTCCTTTACTAATGTAACTTCATGTCCCCTAGTCCTTCTATGTTTCTTAACTGAGAAAACAATATTTCTATCAATATTTTCATAACAATTCATTATCTTTAAAACTTCTATCGGATCTCCTCTTAATCTCCTGGTCTAACTATAATGTTGTAAAATTCACACATTCTTTTAGGTGTATTTCGTAACTAAGATCTCTTAGTTTTGGAATTGTTTTAGTCACTTTCTTCAGTACTCTTTCTAATATATCTGTGTCCTTCTTGCGATATGGTCTCCATGGTTGTATACAGTATTCTAAATACAGGGGTTTAGCCAGTGACCCATCTGCCAGTCTTGAAGACTGGCTGATGACTGGCTAAGATGGGTAATTACAACTGATAAGACGGGTGTAATTTAGAGGGAGTCAGCTGGTTACTAGATAAATTTTTACTTTTAAGTCTAGGGGGCTCACATTAATGACTACCATTGGCACTGTTGGTAGTGAAACAAATAAAATAGATCAGTATTAATTAAATAAATGCCGTTCGCGTGCTAAAAGGCACACTTTTGTCTAATTCAAGACTGGCAAAAATTAGTTATGGCTAAGGGCCTATCTAAATGAGCCGTGTGTGATTGCAGGGCGTCTACGAGCGACATGCTGTCGTGTTCCGCAGCCAGCACGTTGAGCCGATGCCACGGTCGGTGTCCAACAGGGACGTCACCAATGGCTACCGGGTGAAGTCGAGGAGCAACTCGTACCGGGGTCTCCTCGGGCGAAGCTCCAGCAAGATCGTCCACATCAGCATCGACCGTAAGACGGCTGACGAGGAGCTGGAGATCGAACGACTGCCGTATGAGAAGATCATCGACACCTACCGCAGCAGCGGGCACTCGGAAGAGGACAAGACGGAGTCTGGATCGACGGGGTCTGCGGTGCCTGTCTTCCCCAAGGTCGAGTACGAACCACGGGAACTTCTATTCGGAGAGCTGCCAGATTCGGACTCGAAGAAGACGTCGACGTTTGACCGCGGCGGTACGGCTAATGGATGGACACCTCGTCCGATCAGCGTACCGTCTGGTCGACCGACAACAGCGATGTCACACATGTCGAGCTACGACTTCGAGTCGGAGATGTGGATGATAGACGGCACGGGATGTCACACGCCGAGCTCGACGGGAGAACCGCGTGGATTCAGCGGACGAGGGCAGCGGTTGGTGGGCGTGCAACCGGCGCCGGTGAAGCCAGTGAACATACATAAAACACCCGCTATCAACGTCAGCGCTTACCCCGCTAACGGCACCACCGAGTATATTCAGTTCGCGCACAAGATGCAGGTACCGAAAGAGTTCGTGCCTACGAAGAGCCGCACGCAAACCAAACCGGCTCCCCCGCAACCTCGGATCAGGAGCCCGACGATCCCACCAACTGATCTGCAGATCCGAAAAGGGAAGATCATGACGCCGCCGTTGGTGGTACCACCGCCGGCTCCACCGGCGTCGGTCCAAGACATGACAACCGCATCTCCGGAGATGGAGAAACGAATGCCGTCAACTCCTCTGGTCGTGGAAGAGAGATCCCCGTCACCTCCAGCCGCCCCACCACCGGCGGTTATCACGCCGGACGTGAAATACGCCTTCAACATCCCAACGGCTGAGCTGGTGGCGGAATCGGAGACCAACTCGCTTGCGGACGCCGAAGAGTTCGCCGTGAACATTCCTGTCGAGACGGAGTTGACGGAGGACGAACAGATGGAGCGAGACATCGAGGACATAGCGACTAGACTGGTCGATGACGTTCTTTCTCGGCTGGGTAATGAAGGAGGCGATACGTGGAGAAGCACAACATTTCTCACTGCAGACGAATGAGGCAAAACGCGATGATATCATCGGTGTTATTTTCTCAGAATTCCCGTTGTGTTTGAAATTGTACTGTCGTTATTCTCTCCAATATCTGTTGCTGTCTCGCGGTACACAACGTTCATATATTTGCGTAATCTTTCTATATTTATATTACAATCCTTATATTTTCAAAACATTCAGATATTTTAAAATACTTGTTGAGATGTGGAGGTTTCTTCTGATTCATCGCTACATAGTTATTTTTGCAGTAGAAATCTGTGGATGGGAATCTTATCATGGCATGGTGTTACACAATCAGATCGGTAAATTTCGCGGTGATTTTGTTAAAATGTTCCAATATTATTCCTATATTTTTACTTCTGAATATTTCCTGTATATTTTAGACCAGAAGCAGATTGTCACATTGCGATCACTGCAACGTTGTTGTTCCTCGTTAAGGGTCGCTGTATTGCCACGAGCGTACGCCACTTGTTGTCGAGTTGCGAACATCTGCAAGTTCTCTCTCTTGTATCAGGGATCCGTTTTTTTCTGGTAGACGCTTCGCAGACGCAGCATACTTATATATACGTTGTTGCTACCTCTCTTTCGTCGAAGTTTTTAATTGATACCAGATTGTAACTATATCGTTCACCAGAAATCGTGATACAAGTGTTGTCACACATCAAACGATGCATGACGTGTTTAAGGGGTCGATCATAATTAGACAGTTCTAGCTAAACGTTCAAAACCCCGACCGTATTGTAGTCCATGGTTAAGATAATATCAATTCGTTATTCCGTACATTAAATCATTATTGTTCTAATTTTATGTTCTACATTTTAGCTAATAATGCATGTGTGGTTTACCTGCTATTTTTGTAAACACATTATTTCAATTTTGAGCTGTAGATATTTCTTTTTTGAAAATTGTGCCGTTTTGTTTTATATGTGGGTCAAATAAACACTTCCGATTCGGTCCTGTTAAGTTATAAATATTCTTGAATATCTACCGTACATAGTCTATAAAACGAAAGTATGTATGTTGTGAATTAGAGTAAAAAACAATAAGTAGCGTAGTCACTCATGAGTTATTCTATCCTTATTTACGTATACGCATCTAGGCACATATGACCGGCACATTCTGCTGACGTGAGTGCCTATAAGTTACGGAATTAGCGATGTGTAGAGCGAAACACCTATAAATGAAACTGTCTATTGTCGACATTTACCTACCGGTACAAATCGTACTAATTAGCAAACCTCATTCGTCCCCTGAATTAGTACTTTAAAATGTCGAAAATTGTCCAGATCGAAAGTCGTGTAATGATGTATGTAACAGTGCTGTGACACTGTACAGACAAATGACACACAATAACAACCAGCGTAATAATGTTTACAAACATTTGTTTACAGACGCTATGGTTATGCAAATCACTTGCGATTGTTCTTCTTATAATTAGTATGCTGGCTTTGAAGTTGAACCCCTTCCTTTAGTGCGCTTTGTAAGAGTAGTTAAATATCGACTATGTTGACGGAATGCCTACCGGTGGAAAGTGTAAGTTAAAATTGATCATTTGTTTGCCTATGTCAACTGAATTAGACATGCTTTAACAAGATTTAACAAGATTGCTATCCAGAGAATTAACTCTCGATGGCAGGTGGACAAGGAAGCCCTTTGGCTTATCGAGAGTCCAACCCTTTTATCTACATATATCCAGTCCTTCTGAGGTATGTGTCGATTTTATTTTTAAACATATTCACACTACTAGCACCCACACAATCATCAGATAATCTGTTCCATTCATTCACAGTCCTTTGTGAAAATGAGAACTTTCTTACGTCTAATCTACACTGCTCCTTTACTAATGTAACTTCATGTCCTCTAGTCTTTCTTAACTGAAAAAAACATTTCTATCAATATTTTCATAACCATTCAACATTTTAAACACTTCTATCTGATCTCCTCTCAATCTCCTGGTCTCTAGTGTTGTTAAACCACATTCTTTTATGCGTTTTTCATAACTAAGATCCCTCAGTTTTGGTATCATTTTAGTCGCTCTCCTATTAATGCATATACGATTAGGCAATGCAAATTTGTTTCACTACCATCTGAAAGTGGAACATCAAAGAGCTTTGCTGCTCAACCAAATGGCGTTCATTATAGAGTTGTTCTATATGCTCTTTGTTTATTGTTTGCGGGCAACAAAAAGCGAACAATGTTTTGGGCAGTATACCTTCAACATGTGTCTTAAGAACATTAAATTAATATAAAAAAACGAGGAACATACAGCTGCCCTTTAAAATATAACATGAATTTGTCATGAAGAGATCATACTTTGTATATTTAAGTTTGAAGCATTGTCGTTGGTTGTCAAGATAATACAGCAATATTGTCCAGGTATTGTCCACCGTATCATTACGTTCATGTGTTTCCTTGTGACATTTTGGAAACGTATGTTGCATTGTCTTGCCTTATAGTTTAATTGGTACAGTGTATATTTACGTATATTTGTATGTTGTATAGGATCGGTGTGCCATCTACCTCTTTCTGTGTAGTCTTTCTATGTACACAATCACCAAAACGCAATAAATTAATATCGCCAGTAAGTATTGTTCCGTATTAATTATTATGTTATGAATAGGTAAGTGTAATTTCAGTTTGTTGAAACTGTTATCGTGAAATAAATACACGGAAGTTATGTTGTGTCTACGATGTCCGTTCTGTGGTGTTACAGTACACCTGCCACCTTTTTTTGAATTCCAGGAGATTCATCAGCGGTTCAGCACGCTTCCCGTGTCGCGCTGTCTGGTTGCGCTGTCTCGGAAATTGACATCGGAAGTATGTTAGAGATTTTTCGCCGGAACTTCAGCGGTTCGCAGTCTCGAAGATTCAAAGACGGGGGGAGTACTGTTGGAGACTTTTCACCGGAAATCCAGCGGTTCAGCACGTCTCAACACGTCTCCCGTGGTGTCGCGCTGTCTCGAAGACGGGGGCGGGGGTGCTGTTGGAGTTTTTTTTAGCGAATATCCGGGATATTTGCCTGTATTTTGGGAGACCGAGATATATTCCAAAAATTCAGTAGACTCCAGGTAATTCCGGGAGAGTTGGCAGGTATATTACAGTAGAACCGGTCTTGGGCGGCCTCTGTTTTGGGCAACCACCTGTTCATGGCGATCTCTGTTTTGGGCAACCACTTGTCTTGGACGACCTCTGTTTTGCCAACCACCTGTTTTGGCGACCTCTGTTTTGGGCAACCACCTGTCTTGGGTGATCTCTGTTTTTGGCAAACACATGTCTTGGGCGACCTCTGTTTTGGGCAACCACATGTCTTGTGCGACCTCTGTTTTGGGCAATCACCTGTCATGGACAATAACTTTCTCAGTTCCCTTTGACCACCTTTTCAGAGTTAACTTATCTGCCATGGCTATCAGCTGTACCACATGTCTTGAGAACAAAGTTTGCTTGGTTGATGGGATGTTTGTTCAAGGCAGGTTCTACTATACTGAGTTTGTGGTGTGATATCATGATTATAATGTCACGATATTTGCATAAACAATTAAGGGAGGAGTACACTTTAACTTTATGTTAACGTTTTATTCGAAATGTTAGAAATCATAAATTGTTTTAAGACATGTAATATTTTAAACGATGATGATGTCAGTCGCATCATTACGGAGATCACTGTATTTTAAAGAGTGCATTTATAATTGTTATCATTAATGTGCGAGAATAAAGATTTTATTATTAACCGAGATGCATGTTTGGTATTCCCGTTTATCATGAAGTCAGATGTTACATTTTAAAGTTGCATTCTTAGTTATGCTGCCATGTTTAACTGTCTCTACAACGTGACCAATATAGTTACCTATTCTTCTTCCCAGAGAAGTCGAGATGGTGTTCGATTGAACAAGTTTGTAAGGGAGTAAAGTGTAAAGCGCTTTGAGCAGGACTGGATACTGCGTTATATCAGAACTTACCGTTTTACTTTTTGTGTATCATACTTGCTACTGTATATGTTACTTTCAATAAATTATGCTTTTCAAAAATTAGCGGTAGCTAGGTCAGGCAAGCAGAATACTATACATATTATATATAACACGCGGTTATAATTTTTCGTTTTTGCGCCGTTGTATAGGGCAAATTATGTCAAAACGTATATGGAGTTGAGGAAAGTTATATATAAGATTTATTGTTTAAACTTTAAACAATACAATGTCACCAATAAGATTTAATAAACATATATAGTTCAGAGACACGTGACGTTTGTACTGTTAGTTGATGTTCACTAGATGGCGATACCGTTGGCCAGTATTACTGTGTAATCGTTTAGACCAGGGGTCGGCAACCTGCGACCCGCGGTCCTACTGCGGCCCGCGAAGCTATTTCACGCGGCCCGCTGACTAAACGCGAGATTGCACACAATGCTGCCCGCGGAATGACAATATATACATTTGCGTGGTGCACCTTCCATGGGAGGAAGAACAAAATATATTGTTTCGCCGATTGGAAAGGTTTGACACGATGCAGGTGCCACTGAGGATCTCTCATCAAGCCCACTGCATCATCTATCTCACAAGAAAGCTGGTGTAGCAAATCAACGAAAATGCAAAAGATACTGAGCGCCATCGTGAATACTGTGAACTACATTCGTGCTTGTGGCCTAAACCCCCAACAGTTCAAGTTCTTACAGGTGTCGTAGTTCGTATTTGCTCTTATTTCACAGCCCATTGTAGTCAACGACGAGCCGGAAGCTGTAAATGAAATTTACCAAAATGTAATGTGGATCTGTGGCATTCAAAGTGACATTCAGTGAGGTGTATCTTGCAACCAAACGCATATGCTGACGGAACAGTTTCTTAATCTGATCACACACAGCAAGCTCACATGGACGTGGAGCACTTGCTCAAAATATCATTTGCATAATTGTAACGCGGACGTTGAACAATGGGTATTTTCAATAGGAAATTGTTCAAAAGTTGTCATTAGTATTTTATCATTATAACAACTCCAAAATTCGTAAGTTCAGCTTCGACGTATATGAGCGAGAATGTCACAAATATTGGGCTATTGATAACCAATATTAAAAAATAAATGTGTGGCCCGGTGACCTAGCTCAAGTCACCTAATATGTTGGCCCTCCATTCAAAAATGTTGCCGGCCCCTGGTGCTCGATCTTCCGTCGTTCTCTCCGTGTGCACCTTGAGTGACTTCGAAGTCCGCCCGCGATTAGTTAACCAAAGCCAGCTTTCAGCCAGAGATATCTCTTGAAGTTTGCTTCACGACGGGAGTTAATCCTCCTCGCGAGCCAGGAACAACTGACTACACGAGTAGACCTACCTATTACATACCATACCTATCAGGCGTGTAGTATGGTTGATTTTGGGGGTGCGGACTGTAATTTGCATTATGACGAATCAGTCAATCTTTTCCAGCACAAGTCAGTTTCAATGAAGTAACATTTAATAATGCATGACCTAGTTAAACAGAGGCACAACGCACCATTTTTGTAGGCAGTCCATATAAACACAGACTGCCTTTTGTGTTGTAGTAGCCAACTCGAGTGAGTTTGTGCGTGAGTGTGTACGTGTGAATTTTCTACAGGTGACTGTCTTCAACAGAACGCCCAGTTTTCCACCTAAGAAACATTAGCTTGTATCCACTTAAAAATGCTAAGTCATTTCCATTTGTTCGTGTGCACTGTCCAATTTCCAAGCCCACCACTCCGTTGGAACAACACGCATATCAAGTTTCCCAACTTGCTAAATATACAACTGAATTTTATTTGTGCTGTGTTAAATGCGTGTTCTTGGTAGCTGTATGTTTCTTTTATGTTTCCTGCAAATACAGTCTATTTCCAGACACGTTCGTGACGGACAGTCCGTCCTTGACCTTGATTTCGAGGTGTTGGATGCCCTTTACGAAAATCACGAAGCCGCATTCAGTCCTTTTTACAAAGGGTAGAAAGGAACCATTTACGATGGTACAGGGCACAAAAAATGGACCCTATCTTGTCTACTGATGCTGTAAATTGATTGATTCGTTGTTGGTGAATGGAAAAGAAGTAACGTAAAACCTGCCATAGTGAACATCGTCAGAACTGTTCAATATGCCCAATATGGCCAGATTATTACTGAGCATCGTTAGAACTGTTCAATGTCTCCAAAATGGCCTGATTACCACTGAACATCGTTAGAACTGCTCAATGTGTCCGATATGGCCAGATTACCACTGTGGTCAAGTAATGGGCAATGCAAACTAGTCAATCATGACTTTCAAAAGTGTCCATTGTAAACAGGTATTTGTTATGGACAGATATCCGCTGTATATAAATGAAATGTGTCTGCAAAATAAATTTACGAAAATACAAACATTAATTACCATTAGGCATTACTTGATCCTCGCTGTTGGAATGTGTCGTGTTATGTCTACGTTGATATTAAATGTATGAAAAAAAATACATGACTACGCACCTTTAATTTATTCAATTACGCATATGAGCCACGAATGAACCATTTTTCACCACACCGCCTGCTGCCAAATGTGATCAGAAGTCATCTACTAGTGAAGCGTTAAGAACAATGGAATTCTAAATTATTCTAAAACGTAAACACTTTATTCCAGTAATCTGGCAAAACGTAATACACCGTATATAAAACATAGTATTCACTGTGGGTACACGTGCCCGTTTACCGGTTCACATCTTGCGAGAATGTGGACAGTGTTCTCTATACCGAGACGATAATAATTATAGCCCCTACTGTATCCATGTCTAATGCAATTTTACAAAAATGCTTCTAATACCAAACATCTGAACATAGGGCTTTGCTAGAGCCCTTAAGTTTGCCCGTTTTTTCCACGACGTTATTCCACCAACAGTTCGTTTGTTGATGCCCCTTATACAATATACTATTGGGTCATTAAACCATTTTGAACTCTGAATATACACTTTTGAGATCTTACTAGAGATATACTAAACTCGGTTAGTAACATTATTCATAAATTAGGCCCTTGGAAAGTGTGACGACGAATATGTACGTACCGCAACCCCGCTGAGATAAAGGAGTTCAGCGTGAGGATCTATTTCCGCTTGATTTCAAAGTCATGACGTATATAGAAAATGTATTGAGACGGCATAGCGAAAATGCCAACACTACTCCCCCTCGACACCAAAAATCACCAATACTACCCCTCCCTCGACATGAAAATCTGCATATCTACCGTCACACACACACACCTAAAATGTGCAACCCCACACAGAAAAAGCACCCCACCCCAAAAGTCCACCTCGCCTCGGGACTGTATACAATATGTGTTTCGTTCCTAGAAAAGACTTGTGGTTTTGCAATCTATTATAATAATGGTAATTGAATGTACATGTCAGCACTGACCAGATGACCGCTGTAGAGTTAGTAGACTGTGCAAACTAATAGGCCATACATAAGAATTGTCAGAAGTGACCGTTATATATTTAGGTGTCCGTTATGGACAGTGTCCGTTAAGGCAGGTTTTACTTCAATTTAGTAGACGCAACACATAATGTATTGGGTTGCGCTAATGCAAACATTGGCAGCTGCTTGTGCGTTGTGATAAATGTATACAGGCAACGACACGTTAAATATGTACACAATCATTATTGACATGGTCATAAGCCTGCAGTCTTGCTTCACCGGTATGTGTATCAATGCGGTCGTCCAAGAAACGCATCTTCCTTGTCGATGACGATGACCTTTTAAATGATAACCAGCTATACATTTTACGATTGTTACAAATGCTGCATGCTGGGATAGTTTGGAATAGTCCGTGCATCCGGTGCGACGTGCTGGTGTTTCTGGCCTTTGTTACGTGCACAATTTCACTGTCTTTTGTCATTGTTCCAGACAGATGAATATGTATCCTCTGAAGACATGATGGGTCAGTGTGGCGATATATCTTGCTACCCACTAGCCCCTACTTGTTGAACATTATCGTAATTAACAGAACAAAACAAAAACACGTAGAAATAACAAGGAATAAGAACAATCCATGTCAAAAGTCCAGCATTGTTTCGACATACGTCATAACATCATTAATCCCAGAATTCAACGCGTCACACGCGCTTCAACCACATATGAATGTGACAGATAAGAGGTCAATGTTCACAGACACACAACCCACAATGCAACGCGGGTATCATCAGTGGTGCAGTAGAGTAAACGATAGTGCTGCTACTGTCAGCCAGCACCATGCAGACATCGTCAACAACGATGTCGCTGTGCCTGTTGAAGGTGATTCTTTGTCTGGCCGTTGCTCCAGTTCTGTAGACGGACATAAATGGCGTTAGGAATGTATACCGGAAATGACGTCATTAATTATTCGGTCATTTCGTTGGTCACTTTGAAATACTACGTTCATACCACAGAGAGTACGTCTTAAGTATTAAGTGTCGTTTCTCCATATAGCCCCTTCTGGGAGTTGTGCAGTGCGCTTTGTGAAGGGAGAGTGAAATTGAATTTGGAAAATAATTTTAAAAAGAGTAAAATAAATAATTGTGTAAACCAAGGACAATTAATAATTTGTGCAGATTAAAAACACAATCTCTATCTATAGTTTGGTAAGGTTGGCTGGGGCGACAAGGTGGATGGTACTCACAGCTTGTTGAAACTGATGTAATGTAGGTAGGCTTATTATTTCTGAGGGAGTAGATTCCAAGCTCTTGTAACTCTGGGATAGACTGAGTATGCATATGTATTTATGCGTGCATATAAATGTATGTATTTGTTGGGATCGCTGTTTCGTTTACGGGAGCATGGAACTATACAATCTGTGGTAGGGTAATGTACAGGAGGTTGTGTTTTATTGTATAGAAGAAGGTACATTGGTGTTGTAATCGTCTCCTTTCTAGTGTCTGCCAACCAAGTTTGTTTATGAGGCCGGTTACGTGGTCGATGATTGTCTGTCATCTACTGATTATGATTCGCGTAATATTGAAAAATGTAAAGTAATATGAGTAATTATACACACAATCGAGCAGACATTACAACATAATGTACTTAGTCGCCAGTTACATATACAATTATTCCGATTTTAATCGTAAATGTAACTGGTCTTTCCATTAACACGTCTGAGTACATTTATATAACATCTAGTCTTTTATTGAACATTGCGAGGACAAGGTATAATTTAGGCAACAAAACTGAAATATTTTCATTTATCTACTTTTAACACAAGGCAACTTGAATTTACGAAATATGTGCAATTTATGTATGTTTTACTAAATGGTAAGAATTCATGTCTGTTGTGCAAATACATGTTTTTATCACCCTCACTGAATTACTCTACTCTGTACTCACTGGTATCGTATTTCGTAGGTAGAGAATGATCTTTCTTCTTTGTGTCGGATTTCGTCTTTCCACTGTACTCCTCGTCAGTAAGTGTTTTTGGTTTTCCGGACTTACCTAAAAGACCAAGACGAAAAAGACCCTGTTGATTTAGGACCATGCTTAATAACTGCGGCATTTATATAAGTTCGTTTCACGCGAGTTTTCGACATTGTTCCTTCACTAAATGTACTTCCTGACCTCTAGTTCTTTGTCTTTCTTTAGTGAGAAACACATGTACGTCAATATTTTCATAACCATTCAATTTCTTTAAACACTTCTATTTTATATCTTCTTAATCTCCTAGCGGTTAGGTTTGTAATATTACAGTAAATTAGTGAACGAATATGTCTCACAAAAGCAAGAGGGTAATTGTAAACACAGAACGTAAGTAGAACGAAACGTGACCAGCCGCAGCAAGGTGGACATTACGTTGCAAAATTGTGAAATGGAACGTTCCATTTGTTTGATTCTACAGATCATGAGCGTTAACATGATACCTCATTAAGAAACGTGTTCAATTTGACCGATATTATCTACTGTTACGTGATAGAACACATCAGAAGGCAGAAGTGGACCTGGGCAGGGCACATCAGTAGACTACAAGATAACCGATGGACATCGCGTATCACAGCCTGGAGACCTTACGAAGGGAAACGATCTAGAGGAAGACCGGCGAGACTGCGGAGAGACGAACTAGACGAGTACTGGAAGGGCACCATCTGGCAGAGGATAGCGCAAGACAGGCAGATTTGGAAACGACAGGATGAAGCCTTCGCCCAACCACGGGACACTACGGCTGCACACTGATGATGATGATGATGATGATGATGATGACGTACTGTTTTTATAAGTAAATGCTTGTGTTTTATTAATTTTGGATATAGTATCGAAGAAAATAAACTTGACACTGAAAGATGAAATTACAAGGCGTGCATTTCTGCCAGAATCACAAAACTGGTGGGACATGAACTAGACAGTTATTTTTGGCTCGTATGCAGAATACGCCTTTGCGACATAATATCCAATTCGCTGTGGCGTATCACAAATAGCCTCCTCACCTTCCGTACACTGCCACTCGTAATAATCAACATTCGGATCGGACACGAAGCTATCCTTGGTAGAGCCCCGTACACTGTACGAGACCGCGCACTCCCGCGTCGTCGTCACGTACTCGATGGATCTGCACTTGGAGTCTTGCAGGCAGAGCCGCTTGCACTCGCCGGCTGACGTCACATCCGGTAGCCTCGCGTAGTTGTGGCCGACCAATAGGTGTTCAGCTTCTTTGGTCCACACGGGAGGGTTTCCGTCGTCACAGGTTGCTGCAACCAAACCCGGGCACGCAAGCTTACGACACTTGCAGCAGCTGTAGCCACGTGCACCGACGAAGCGACAGTTGTTGAACCAACCATAGCTCATCACAATCCAACATTTTAAACTCGTTTCTGCTGACTATCTAATTTCGGCAGCCGCCAAATAAATGGAAAGCGAACATA
Organism: Paraescarpia echinospica; assembly: GCA_020002185.1. Taxonomy (NCBI): domain Eukaryota; kingdom Metazoa; phylum Annelida; class Polychaeta; order Sabellida; family Siboglinidae; genus Paraescarpia; species Paraescarpia echinospica. The sequence goes on from CM034532.1 coordinate 24,255,634, forward strand.
GGGTTATAGTGGCGCCCTCAGGAGAGTGGCATACCAGCAGCTACGGACACGTATATATGCATATAATAGTAAGTCGACACATCAGACGAGATAGTGTGTGTGTGTGTGTGTGTGTGTGTGTGTGTGTGTGTGTGTGTGTGTGTGTGTGTGTGTGTGTGTGTGTGTGTGTGTGTGTTTATGTTTGTTTGAGTGTGGGTGTGTTTGTTTGTGTGTGTGCGTGTGTGCGTGTGTGCGTGTGTGCGTGTGTGCGTGTGTGCGTGTGTGTGCGCGCGTGCGTGCGTGCGTGTGTGTGTACGCGTTGCCTACCTGGACCACCCTCCACGTCGTTGCAAATCTTCCATATGAGCCGACTGGTCAGTTCTTCGACCTGTCCGAACTGGCTCACGTACACCACGTGGTCCTCGACCGGATCTGACGCAATCGCCTCCAGCTCGTTCGTCTTGACGAACTCCGTGATGCCGATGGCGAACATGCGCACTCCGTCTCGCTTCACGCGGTCTGCTTCCGGTAGCGTTCTGTTCGCGTCGACTGTTGCCTCGCCGTCCGTGATGATGATGCCGATGTTGCGTACCCCCGGCCGGTCTCCGCGGGTCGGCTGAAACACCTCCGTCCGTGCCGTCGCCAGCGCTCCTGCAGTTAAAGGTAAAGTAAAGGTAAATCTTATATAGCGTCGTATCCAGCCTTTTGGACCTCTCAAAGCTCCGTTACACTTTACCCCTTCTTAGACCTGCAATTAATGCGCGAAAACTATTCGTACACAAATATCGACCAAAGTCTATAGCCAGGTACGGCTCCTATTCATCCGGAACTATTCGTGCGGCTGAGTGAACTGGAGCAACGTAGAGAGAACGAGGTTCGACACAGCACCAAAGGATTCGAACGTGTGTTCTCTCGATTGAGAATCCGATGCTCTAGGCGCTGCACCCCATGCTCCACATGTCATTATTTGCATATGTGATGATGGCAGACGAAGAAGTATCAGTTATTTCGAGACGGCACCGCCTTTACATGATTTGTACACCCTAAAACAAGTTTAAACAAGACTTCACAGGATTGCCATCCGAAGTTACACAACCCGGGTGGCATGTGGACAAGGAAACAGTTGTCTTATCGAGATTTCAACAATATTTTGTGAGTGTATAACCTTATGAGTCAATTGTGTTCTACTATTCCCAGTTTGTTGCCAGTTACAGTAAATGCTGTTCATATGGTATATTGTCAGGATTGTGCAATATGGCCGCTATGACAAGATTTCTGCTATAGACAGGTGGTGGACAATGGAAACTAGTAATTCGAGACTTTCAAAATGAGTTATTGATGGTCTGTTATCGTTATGGACAGGTGTCCGCTGAGACAGGTTTGACATTATATTGATCTCAATGGTGCAATATGGGGCTGAAAGGAACTCTACACACTCCAATCAGCAAAACCATTCGAACGTCCTCTCTCTCTCTCTCTCTCTCTCTCTCTCTCTCTCTCTCTCTCTCTCTCCCTACGTCCCTCCCTCCCTCCATCCGTCCCTCTCTCCGTCCCTCCGTCCCTCCGTCCCTCCGTCCCTCCCTACCTCCCTCCCTCCCTCCCTCCGTCCCTCCGTCCCTCCCTCCCTCTCTCCCTCACTCCCTCCGTCCCGCCCTACCTCCCATCCCCTCCCCCTCTATCTCTATGTATATATGTGTGTGCCTGTGTGTGTGTGTGTGTGTTTGTGTGTTTGTTTGTGTGTGTGTGTGTGTGTGTGTGTGTGTGTGTGTGTGTGTGTGTGCGCGCGCGCGCGTGACTTCATACTGTAAAAACCATACAACATAGGTTCTATGCTACTATAATTTATATTATGTATTCCAACACCACCTACCGGATATATTTGTTTTGCCTTCCACGTACTCGAGCTTCTTTATCTCGCCAATGACGTCATCGGCCTCATTAAAACGATTGAGCGTGAAAATTACGTTAGCTTCGTCGGCGTAGCGGATGACAGCAATACGTGTCATATTAGTGGCGACAGTTAGACGCTCAACCACCGCCACGACGAAGTCCTACGGCAAGCAACAAACAACGACTGATGTAACCAGCCATTTACGACCAAGAATAGTCTATTGGTGTACGGATGAGTGTGTATACTGGTGAGCGTGTGGCGTGATTGCGTGCGTTCTATTTGTTTATTTTATGAATGGGTGGGTGGATGGATGGATGGATTAATGGATGAATTGATGAATGGACGGATGAATTGATGAATGGACGGATGGATGTGTAGAGAGCTAGGGGTTCCATTAGCACCAGATAAGACAGTTGGCTCGTGTACGGAAATACAATTCCTAGGTATTACTCTCGATACAGTGTCAATGGAGGCCCGCTTGCCAGAAGACAAGTTGGAAAAGGGCAGGTCATTGTTACAGTCATTTCTTGGTAAGCACAAGGTCACACTCAGGGAGTTAGAGTCTCTGATAGGATTACTCAGTTTCATGTGCTGTATATGGCGTTTTGCAAGGGCCTTTTTAAGAAGAATGATCGATATAACTCTTGGATTAAGCAAGCCTAATCACCACGTTAGGCTAACAAGGCAGGTCAAGTTGGATATGTTGGTCTGGCTGGAATTTCTTGATAATTTTAATGGCAGGTCTTTCTTTATAAACGATGAGATTCTCACAGGAGATTATCTGCAGTTGTTCACGGGTGCATCGGGGGGCATAGGGTATGGGGCAGTATGTTGGCCTGAATGGTTTTATGGTGAATGGCCCGTCTCTTGGCAAGCTCACAACATTACAGTATTGGAGTTATACCCCATTATGGCTGCCGTGGAGATGTGGGGGGAGGCCTGGGCAAACAGTAGTGTCTGTTTTTTTACGGACAATGAATCTTTGGTCTCGGTGCTCAACAAACAATCATCCAAAGAACCATCGTAAGTTGATTTTAACATGCTTGCGTTTGAATATTAATTTTACAGCCCGACATGTGCCAGGTCGGGACAATACACTTGCTGACAAATTGTCCCGTTCTCAGATCGACGAATTTCACAAGCTGGCACCAGGGGTCAATCACGAGCCGACCACGCTGCCATTCCACATCTCCCCGGCGGCCTTCGGGACACTGTAGAGGTATTATTGCAAGCATCATTAGCTCCTTCATCCAGGGTACAATATGGGAGGGCTTGGACAAAGCTGGTAGGGTTTTTGCAGTCAGTAAACATAGTTCCCATTTTGCCAATTTCGGTCCCAAGTATGATGGTCTTCATAGCGCATTTGCATAACACCGGTTTCGCCCCAGCATCTATGTCCACTGTATCGGCCATTTCATATTTTCATAAGATCAATGGTTTCCAGGACCCTGGAAAGAATTTCATTATATCTAAACTTTTGACAGGGGCTCAGAACTTACGAGCAGTGCCAGATGTGAGATTGCCTGTAACTTTGCCAATACTCATCCAGCTAGTTAACGCGGTGCCTTCAGTAATTACTTCGCATTATCAAGGTCTGATGATGCGAGCCATGATGGTTCTAGCTTTCAGAGCATACTTGAGGGTAGGGGAGATGGTCCCTCGTTCTAGCAAGGTAGTGCAAGGTTGTATACAGGTCCAGGACGTTACAGTCAGTGGTGAAATAATAACCGTTTCTTTCAGGCATTTTAAAAATAGTGGCAGACAAGGTCCCCAGCATGTGCAGATTGATGGCGAGTGTTTTTTTGGCACTTCCATTCACACAGCTAAGATAGTCAGGGAGTTTCAACAAGTCAGAGGGGTAGCGCAGGGAACGTTCTTCGCACATACAGATGGGAGGTCTATGTTGCGAAGAGAGTTTGATGGATTGTTCAGACGTCTGCTGGTATTCTGTGGCCTCAGTAGCACAGTTTTTAAGGGTCACAGTTTTAGAATCGGGGCTGCGACGTCAGCAGCGCTGCGGGGGGAGTCTGATGCGCAAATTAGGGCAGCCGGTAGATGGGCATCAGATGCATTCAAGAAATATATCCGTATAACATGAAGAAGGGATAACGCAGTTCCAAGTCTATGGAGGGTTCTGCCAAGCTTTGTCTTAAGTTAGGTATGTGTATGTATAGCATAACACAGGTAGCAATGTGGTTAGGTTGGTAAAGGTTTTGGGCAAAGTCTAGTCTATGGTCAGGGTTCGGGTTATACATTGGGAGTTCTGTCAGGGGCGAAGCACTCAGTGTTATATGGCGATATATATTGGTATTCCGTACGTGTGACTAGAAGCAAGTCGCATGCAGCAAGGTAGTTAAGTAAGGGAAGGGGTAATGAAGGCTAGGTGAGCGGGATTCTGATTCAAGTGTTCCAGAATGGATATTGGGGGCTCTGTCAGGGGCGGAGCCCTTGGTGATATTTTGGGGTGCTGGGTCAGGATCCAGATTCTGATTGGGGGCTCTGTCAGGGGCGGAGTTCTTGGTCGTATCTTGGTTTGCAGGAAGTTAGGTATAAGGGTAACTCTGACAGGGGCAGAGTTATTAGTTAGGAGGTTAGCTAGGTTTTGGTATAGAGGTAGGTGGGGGTCGGTTACATTGGATGTTGGGTAACCTGGTGGCGGAGTGACCCCCACCGTTACGGTGGTAGTGGGAAGTATAGTGCAGTCATGTAGTTAGTCATGTTAGTAAGTAGATGTCTCGGAAGTTATATGCTTAGAAATTGTAGGTATTGCTTAACAATGCTGTTGGGGCCGGCATGCTTGCTGTGTATTGATGTATGTATATATGGTGTGGTTTTATGTATATATGGTGTTGTTTAATATGTGTTAGTGAATAAATGTCATTAAGTTGGCCTGGTTCAATCAACATTGGTCTTGTATCGTTGCTTTGCACAGAAAGGTGTATGTGACAGGGGCGCATACACATAATTTCCGATAATTATTTGAATATTGGCGATGCCATTCATCGCCTTATGCCGCTCTCCTCCACCTCTTGTACCTTACCTGTAGCAGGTACCAGTTGAATAATTTCGACTCGTTCGTGGGGCTTTTTTCGCCGATGCTGCCTGAAGCATCCAGCATGAAGACGAGGTCTCCTCTCAGCTCCGTACACGCTGTAAGAGTAGCGGTCAAACGTACGTAAACCTGCTCGCATGTGTGTATCTATTTGTAAGTTTATACGCAAACTGTACGTGAATAATTAACAACATGTGTCAAAGGCATATTAGTGAGAGCGTTAGAAAATAAATATTGTTGGAGATGCATTCAAGCAATGGGATGGTCAAAAGCGAGGACAGAAGGACATGACGGAAAAGTGGCACACATGGGAGATTAATATGCACTGCAATGGGAAGAACAGGATCGTAGAAAAAAGTCGTGACAGGTAAAATACGAGGACAATGAAGAAGCAGAAAACGACGATGACGACGACGAAGAAGAAGAAATATAAGAAGATTACAAACAAGCAGAAGAAGCAGAAAAAGAACAAGAAGAAGACGAAGAAAACGATGACGACGAAGAAGAAGAAGAAATATAAGAAGAATACAAACAAGCAGAAGAAGCAGAAAAAGAACAAGAAGAAGACGAAGAAAACGATGACGACGACGAAGAAGAAGATATATATAAGAATAATACAAACAAGCAGAAGAAGCAGAAAAAGAACAAGAAGAAGACGAAGAAAACGATGACGACGACGAAGAAGAAGAACTATAAGAAGAATACAAACAAGCAGAAGAAACAGAAAAAGAACAAGAAGAAGACGAAGAAAACGATGACGACGACGAAGAAGAAGAAATATAAGAAGAATACAAACAAGCAGGAGAAGCAGAAAAAGAACAAGAAGAAGACGAAGAAAACGATGACGACGACGAAGAATAAGAAATATAAGAAGAATACAAACAAGCAGAAGAAACAGAAAAAGAACAAGAAGAAGTCGAAGAAAACGATGACGACGACGAAGAAGAAGAAATATAAGAACAATACAAACAAGCAGGAGAAGCAGAAAAAGAACAAGAAGAAGACGAAGAAAACGATGACGACGACGAAGAAGAAGAAATATAAGAAGAATACAAACAAGCAGAAGAAGCAGAAAAAGAACAAGAAGAAGACGAAGAAAACGATGACGACGATGAAGAAGAAGAAATATAAGAACAATACAAACAAGCAGGAGAAGCAGAAAAAGAACAAGAAGAAGACGAAGAAAACGATAACGACGAAGAAGAAGAAGAAATATAAGAAGAATACAAACAAGCAGAAGAAGCAGAAAAAGAACAAGAAGAAGACGAAGAAAACGATGACGACGATGAAGAAGAAGAAGAAATATAAGAAGAATATAAACAAGCAGAAGAAGCAGAAAAAGAACAAGAAGAAGACGAAGAAAACGATGACGACGAAGAAGAAGAAGAAATATAAGAAGAATACAAACAAGCAGAAGAAGCAGAAAAAGAACAAGAAGAAGACGAAGAAAACGATGACGACGACGAAGAAGAAGATATATATAAGAATAATACAAACAAGCAGAAGAAGCAGAAAAAGAACAAGAAGAAGACGAAGAAAACGATGACGACGACGAAGAAGAAGAACTATAAGAAGAATACAAACAAGCAGAAGAAACAGAAAAAGAACAAGAAGAAGACGAAGAGAACGATGACGACGAAGAAGAAGTAGAAATATAAGAAGAATACAAACAAGCAGAAGAAGCAGAAAAAGAACAAGAAGAAGACGAAGAAAACGATGATGACGACGAAGAAGAAGATATATATAAGAATAATACAAACAAGCAGAAGAAGCAGAAAAAGAACAAGAAGAAGACGAAGAAAACGATGACGACGACGAAGAAGAAGAACTATAAGAAGAATACAAACAAGCAGAAGAAACAGAAAAAGAACAAGAAGAAGACGACGAAGAGAACGATGACGACGAAGAAGAAGTAGAAATATAAGAAGAATACAAACAAGCAGAAGAAGCAGAAAAAGAAGAAGAAGAAGACAAAGATAACGATGACGACGACGAAGAAGAAGAAAAATAAGAAGAATACAAACAAGCAGAAGAAGCAGAAAAAGAAGAAGAAGAAGACGAAGAAAACGATGACGACGACGACGAAGAAGAAATATAAGAAGAATACAAACAAGCAGAAGAAGCAGAAAAAGAAGAAGAAGACGAAGAAAACGGTGACGACGACGAAGAAGAAGAAATATAAGAAGAATACAAACAAGCAGAAGAAGCAGAAAAAGAAGAAGAAGAAGAAGAAGAAAACGATGACGACGAAGAAGAAGAAGAAATATAAGGAGAATACAAACAAGCAGAAGAAGCAGAAAAAGAAGAAGAAGAAGACGAAGAAAACGATGACGACGACGACGAAGAAGAAATATAAGAAGAATACAAACAAGCAGAAGAAGCAGAAAAAGAAGAAGAAGACGAAGAAAACGGTGACCACGACGAAGAAGAAGAAATATAAGAAGAAAAAAGAAGAAGAAGAAGACGTAGCTGAAAAAACGGATGACGACGGACGACGAAGAAGAAGAAATATAAGAAGAATACAAACAAGCAGAAGAAGCAGAAAAAGAAGAAGAAGACGAAGAAAACGGTGACCACGACGAAGAAGAAGAAATATAAGAAGAATACAAACAAGCAGAAGAAGCAGAAAAAGAAGAAGAAGAAGACGAAGAAAACGATGACGACGAAGAAGAAGAAGAAATATCAGAAGAATACAAACAAGCAGAAGAAGCAGAAAAAGAAGAAGAAGAAGACGAAGAAAACGATGACGACGACGAAGAAGAAGAAATATGAGAAGAATACAAACAAGCAGAAGAAGCAGAAAAAGAACAAGAAGAAGACGAAGAAAATGACGACGACGACGAAGAAGTAGAAATATAAGAAGAATACAAACAAGCAGAAGAAGCAGAAAAAGAAGAAGAAGAAGACAAAAAAAACGATGACGACGAACAAGAAGAAGAAATATAAGAAGAATAAAAACAAGCAGAAGAAGCAGAAAAAGAAGAAGAAGAAGACGAAGAAAACGACGACGACGACGAAGAAGAAGAAATATAAGAAGAATACAAACAAGCAGAAGAAGCAGAAAAAGAAGAAGAAGAAGACAAAGAAAACGATGACGACGAACAACAACAAGAAATATAAGAAGAATACAAACAAGCAGAAGAAGCAGAAAAAGATGAAGAAGAAGACGAAGAAAACGGTGACGACGAAGAAGAAGAAGAAATGTAAGAAGAATACAAACAAGCAGAAGAAGCAGAAAAAGAAGAAGACGAAGAAAACGGTGACGAAGAAGAAGAAGAAGAAGAAGAAATATAAGAAGAATACAAACAAGCAGAAGAAGCAGAAAAAGAAGAACAAGAAGACGAAGAAAACGATGACGACGACGAAGAAGAAGAAATATAAGAAGAATACAAACAAGCAGAAGAAGCAGAAAAAGAAGAAGAAAACGAAGAAAATATGAGGACGACGAAGAAGAAGAAATATGAGAAGAATACAAACAAGCAGAAGAAGCAGAAAAAGAACAAGAAGAAGACGAAGAAAATGACGACGACGACGAAGAAGTAGAAATATAAGAAGAATACAAACAAGCAGAAGAAGCAGAAAAAGAAGAAGAAGAAGAAGACAAAGAAAACGATGACGACGACGACGAAGAAGAAATATAAGAAGAATACAAACAAGCAGAAGAAGCAGAAAAAGAACAAGAAGAAGACGAAGAAAACGATGACGACGAAGAAGAAGAAGAAATATAAGAAGAATACAAACAAGCAGAAGAAGCAGAAAAAGAAGAAGAAGAAGAAGAAGAAAACTATAACGACGACCAAGAAGAAGAAATATAAGAAGAATACAAACAAACAGAAGAAGCAGAAAAATAAGAAGAAGAAGACGAAGAATACGATGACGACGAAGAAGAAGTAGAAATATAAGAAGAATACAAACAAGCAGAAGAAACAGAAAAAGAAGAAGAAGAAGACAAAGAAAACGATGACGACGAAGAAGAAGTAGAAATATAAGAAGAATACAAACAAGCAGAAGAAGCAGAAAAAGAACAAGAAGAAGACGAAGAGAACGATGACGACGAAGAAGAAGTAGAAATATAAGAAGAATACAAACAAGCAGAAGAAACAGAAAAAGAACAAGAAGAAGACGAAGAGAACGATGACGACGAAGAAGAAGTAGAAATATAAGAAGAATACAAACAAGCAGAAGAAGCAGAAAAAGAAGAAGAAGAAGACAAAGATAACGATGACGACGACGAAGAAGAAGAAATATAAGAAGAATACAAACAAGCAGAAGAAGCAGAAAAAGAACAAGAAGAAGACGAAGAAAACGATGACGACGACGAAGAAGAAGAAATATCAAAAGAATACAAACAAGCAGATGAAGCAGAAAAAGAAGAAGACGAAGAAAACGATGACGACGACGACGAAGAAGAAATATAAGAAGAATACAAACAAGCAGAAGAAGCAGAAAAAGAACAAGAAGAAGACGAAGAAAACGATGACGACGACGACGAAGAAGAAATATAAGAAGAATACAAACAAGCAGAAGAAGCAGAAAAAGAACAAGAAGAAGGCGAAGAAAAAATATGAGGACGAAGAAGAAAAAGAAATATAAGAAGAATACAAACAAGCAGAAGAAGTAGAAAAAGAAGAAGAAGAAGACGAAGAAAACGATGACGACGACGAAGAAGTAGAAATATAAGAAGAATACAAACAAGCAGAAGAAGCAGAAAAAGAAGAAGAAGAAGACAAAGAAAACGATGACGACGACGAATAAAAAGAAATATAAGAAGAATACAAACAAGCAGAAGAAGCAGAAAAAGAACAAGAAGAAGACGAAGAAAACGATGACGACGAAGAAGAAGAAGAAATATAAGAAGAATACAAACAAGCAGAAGAAGCAGAAGAAGAAGAAGACGAAGAAAACGATGACGACGACGAAGAAGAAGAAATATAAGAAGAATGCAAACAAGCAGAAGAAGCAGAAAAAGAACAAGAAGAAGACGAAGAAAACGATGACGACGACGAAGAAGAAGAAATATAAGAAGAATACAAACAAGCAGAAGAAGCAGAAAAAGAACAAGAAGAAGACGAAGAAAACGATGACGACGAAGAAGAAGAAGAAATATAAGAAGAATACAAACAAGCAGAAGAAGCAGAAAAAGAACAAGAAGAAGACGAAGAAAACGATGACGACGATGAAGAAGAAGAAATATAAGAACAATACAAACAAGCAGGAGAAGCAGAAAAAGAACAAGAAGAAGACGAAGAAAACGATAACGACGAAGAAGAAGAAGAAATATAAGAAGAATACAAACAAGCAGAAGAAGCAGAAAAAGAACAAGAAGAAGACGAAGAAAACGATGACGACGATGAAGAAGAAGAAATATAAGAAGAATATAAACAAGCAGAAGAAGCAGAAAAAGAACAAGAAGAAGACGAAGAAAACGATGACGACGATGAAGAAGAAGAAATATAAGAAGAATATAAACAAGCAGAAGAAGCAGAAAAAGAACAAGAAGAAGACGAAGAAAACGATGACGACGAAGAAGAAGAAGAAATATAAGAAGAATACAAACAAGCAGAAGAAGCAGAAAAAGAACAAGAAGAAGACGAAGAAAACAATAACGACGAAGAAGAAGAAGAAATATAAGAAGAATACAAACAAGCAGAAGAAGCAGAAAAAGAACAAGAAGAAGACGAAGAAAACGATGACGACGATGAAGAAGAAGAAATATAAGAACAATACAAACAAGCAGGAGAAGCAGAAAAAGAACAAGAAGAAGACGAAGAAAACGATGGCGACGACGAAGAAGAAGAAATATAAGAAGAATACAAACAAGCAGAAGAAGCAGAAAAAAAACAAGAAGAAGACGAAGAAAACGTTGACGACGACGAAGAAGAAGAAATATAAGAAGAATACAAACAAGCAGAAGAAGCAGAAAAAGAACAAGAAGAAGACGAAGAAAACGATGACGACGACGAAGAAGAAGAAATATAAGAAGAATACAAACAAGCAGAAGAAGCAAAAAAAGAACAAGAAGAAGACGAAGAAAACGATGACGACGACGAAGATTGCTAATTATAGAGATACCTTTCAATAAAAAAATCAACCAGAAATGGCCTGTCTGACCAATGGCTACTCACATGTTTCCGGCGGCTTGAGAGTGCACAGCCGGACTAGGAGTCGGTCCAGCAGGAGGTCAAGACCGGCGTAAGTCTGCGCCAAGAACTGGTGATACTCAACTGGGTCTGACGCTATCTCCTGAAGCTCGTCTATGTTCGTGTACTGCGTGATGCCGACTGTGAACACCTACAATAAGATCACTCTTAGTATTCAATAATTACTGTCATATTTCTTTGGCACCCGAGGATGAATGTAATACCCTATACTATTATCCATCGGGTATTACATTCACCCTCAGGTATACATCGGTTCGGTTGGGGTATGAGTAAAATAAAAGGTGAGTTCTTATATAGCGCAGTGTCCAGTCCTTCGAAGACAGTTTAGACCGTTTTACACTTCACTCCCTATATTCGTATACAAATATCCACCACTGTTTATTGCCAGGTATTTATTCATACAGCCGAGTGAACTGGTGGAAAATGGTGGTGATCGAACTTGCCCGAGGTTTGAAAGGGCAATAAGATTGTCATCGATGTGCGTATCTTCATGAGGGGTATGTCGTCACACCATACACGGCTTTCTCTACCAAACAACATGCCGCATAATCTTCTCTATCTGTAACGCTTTTCCGTGTGCTTTCTTAGTTGGTTAGTACCTGACCGCCACGACAGCGTAGCTTCTTGCACTCTCGATTACACACCAACACAACGTCTGTGGTGATTTTGCAACTGCTAAAGAAACGTTTAACCACACACGGGCAGCGGTAAAAAAACGGTGTCACTGCGTCTAAAATGGTAAGACAATGGACTGTACAAACCGCTGCACAAACAGTGATGTATTATGTTTTGGTAGATCGGAAAATGTGTAACAAGTTGACGGAGTATATCTTATATATGCGTGTCAATCTCAACACGACAACAACTGCTACGTATTGTACAAAAGATGCGGCTGTGTAGATATTACTCAGAGTTCTGACTTCACAAACATGCGTCCGAGATACCAAAGATCGGGTTCCGAGATATCTCACTGTTATTAGATGACTTGCATGTTCCGTTAAGTCTTATCTTACGTAGGGATACAAAAACTAAGTCTAGATGTATTGTTCGATCTGTGCGTAATCGGCGGTTGGTGTTCCCAATAATTTGCGCCTAGCGTGTGTTAGGATTTGAACAAAACTATCTTACTCACTTAGAAATATACACACGTATATAAACCCATTTATGTAAGCCATTACCGGAGCACAACATGCTGGGAAATGTGGCACAGGGCCTATAATTATACAGTTAAGGATGTAACATATGTAAAACCACGATATATAATATTACCGTGGTCGTCTCTAAGGAAGATGAGCTGGTAAAACCATAAATCTAAAGCTAAGCAAAAGCTGCAAGGACAGAGATATTGATCGTTGAGCGACCTGTCTCATGGACAACCATAGGTGGATCCAGGGGAGGGGGCTGGGACACGTGCCCCCTAGACCTTTGGAATTTGGCGTGCCCGTAGACTTTTGTGAATGGGTCACCGTTGCCGTGCCCCCTAGACCTTTGGAATTACGTTCAGGTTACAATAAGCTGAACGACGCGGCCGCGAACATTTTTCAACAGCACCCCCCCCCCCCTCCACCCCCACCTGCCGTCGTCCGACGTCATGAATGATCCGACAGCGCGACTGCGGAGTCATGCTGAAGGTCCGGCTCAGACCACCGAATGCTCATTTCCGTCGGCCACCAGTAGAGGTTTTTGCCCCCCCCCCCCACACACACACAATCCTCTCTGGATCCGTCCCTGACAACCACCCGTTTTGGTCGACCATAGTCCTAGGTCTAGAGCTTTTCTACCAATAATGAAATGTACTTACAATGAGCGACCACCTGCATACTGTAACCAACTACCACATAAACCGGTCAAGCGATTGCTACTGTTACCTGTTATGAGCGACCAGAACACGTCGATAGCCGAACTTCGATCAGTTAAAATTACATAGAAGCGATAATTCAGGAAAATGTCATGAAATAGTTCAACAACTACCAAACACAAAGCAAATGAAAGATTGCTATGTATCAAAAATGCCCCGTTACTCGCCGGATGAAGTTACTCTTATTATCTTACTGAAAAAATGCCCGTCCCTGGATGGGATAACTGCTATCTCATAACAGCCTAATAATTACGCAGTACTTGATATTTTATACATAGATTTCTAAGTCATTCCGTTCTCAAAACGTTAGTATCTGATAATTTATATCAGTGTATATTTTGTACCTATTGACGGATGTATTTATAGGTATAAGGTCTCTTTTTATATGGATACACTGAATTGTCGATGTAATTACATTGACTATACGAGGCAACACATTATCCACACGTCGAGGGCCGTAATATCGTTATTATACTTTTATGTTAACAAAATTGACGATCGTTTGATTGACAACTTGTTTGAATTCACGCACTATGTAATGGGGTGGTGGTGGTTTTTGAGCCGGTAATAAACAGTATACGGTTTGCGGACGTCGATTACTTCTGAGACCACTCTTTTTGTCAGGTACCTTAGCGACAATTTGTTGCTATATAGGGACAGACCGGATAAAAGCACCAAACTTGTTCTACAGCTTCACTAGGTTGGTAGCTTTAACTTTTTGACCGGAGTCAGCAATTATTTTTGGTGGGTCCATTATTATTCACCCATTAAAAAAACACCCTGTGCACCCTTTCTGGCATCCACAGCGTAGCAACTCGGAACATGACGCCGCTGCTTCTGGGAGTTATGTCCACAGTGGTTCCCATCCTTGTGTGGCACTCTTACGCCATCCGCAGGTCTCTGGAGAAGGAAGTTCTGGAGTACGGACATGTGCCTGTCCCCAACACATGTCCATCTTGGTATATAGCCCGTTTTGTGTGTTGCAACAGTGTTGCTCCTGTACCTGGTATGGCGTCGATGGACCTGGCTTTGGTACTGAAGATATGTTTTCTGGCAGAGTCAACACTAGTTTCTGTGCAGGTTCGGTCGTACAGTAGCACAACGTAGGACTGTAGTACAGACATGCAGTCTTTACTGAAGCTCGATGGATGGGTCGACAAGGTAGAGAATACTGGGGTGACTTCATTGAAAGATTTCCAGATGTCGAATGTAGTCTTTTTCCCCTGTCTACAAATGATCACACCGTATCGCAACCTGTGAAGCCATGGACCACGGGGAGTGCACGTGTCTTCTCACCACCCAGTGTTGTGGCGATGTCATGAGCCGGAATGTACCTCAGGTGTTTGCCTTTGCTAAATGCGACACATATCTATTCAGGGGGAGGGGGGGACGAAAACGTATGGACCCACCCAAATAAATGGCTGACTCCGATGAAAATGTTAAATTTCATTGTTTAAGGATGCACCAAAAACATTTGTCCCCATCAAGTCGCTAAGCTACCTGACAATTTAAAGCGGTGCGTTTTTATACATAAATACGCATCAGTCACGCATACCTCGAGGGATTGAGCAACACTGTGTTATAGAAATAGAAGCATCAACGCGACTCTGTTCATGACTACGCACTTCTCAAAGGTACAGTTTATCGCATTATGCAGGCCATGCGTACGTGCAATTATATACTAGCAAAATTAGTTACGGCGTTACGTAAATATAGATGCATAAGACGGTTTCCCGAAGTATTCGCAAATTACGTTTGTTATGACGTACGGCGTGAACCCTAAGGCCAGCAAGAACTCTTAGCCAAACATTAACTTAGACAAAATAAAATATTTAAATGTCTTCCGAAGCGTCGTAGATTAATAGCTCATACGTCCCTTGCACCCACCCATGTACACACCTCCCCCGTACCACCCACACTCTTACAACTCAATATTAGGGTATGTGTACATACGTACGTATGTGTGCATACGTACGTACGAACGTACATACGTACGTACGTGCATATATACACATAATGGAAATATTTATATATATACATACATACATACATACATACATACATACATACATACATATATACATACATACATACGTACATACGTACATACGTACTTACGTGCATACACGCGCACACGCGCACACGCGCACACGCGCACACACGCAATCGCACGCGCGCGCTCTAGCTCGATTGAAGTTACACATTATTTACCTGCAACCAGCTGTGGCAGATCAACCGTATTGACAGAACATTTTGATTTTGTACATTTTTGTTCAGGAGAGGTGGTCGCCTAATACATGTTCGCTGTTTCATCAATATCTCAGATATCTGCTTTTCAGCGTCATTGAAACGATGTCCTCTCTCAAGCGTTCCTAAAGACACGCTGTGTTCGGAAGGACATTACACCCACACGTCAAGACTTCTAATTATTATAACTTAAACACAATCTAGAAACGCATCTCACGAGCCAATCACGGTCATCCTTACATACCTGCACATCGGCTTGTTTCAGCGCTCTTGCCTCTGATGACGTTGCGTTTGAGTTCACGTTCGAAATCCCGTCGGTGAGAAGTATCGCGATGCTGCGCACGCCGGCGCGGTGACCTTTGCTCTGGTGGAACATCAGCTCTCTGCACATGCGCAGAGCGGCTGCGGTATTCGTGTTTCCGCCGTAGTGGTGCATCGATCCGATCTTTCTTTCAAGATCCGTTTTGTTGAGATCATTGTTCAGGTACAACAAAGTCTCCGTGATGGTGTCGCTCGAGAACTCCAGAGCGCCGATTCGTATTTCGTCCAGGCTCACCGGAAGTCGATTCACGATGCCGCCGATGAAGGTCAGGACAAGTTTCCAGTTATCGGAGGAGGTCTCTTGGACACTACTCGAGCCGTCGATGAGGAACACGATGTCCGCCCTCTCCTCACACTGAACTGGAAAAAAAAAAGAATTACATGTAGTGCATGTTAAAAGGCGACAGTCTGTTCCTAGATTTTCATTTATAAATTATTATAATGTTTTCAAGACTTTACTAACCATGTTGAAGGTATACTCTCGTCATATTGTGTTTAGCAAGCCCGTAACAATGTTCGCAATTTGGAAGGTACGACCCTGGAGCAGGTCTAATTAGAAAACGAAACATTCAGTTTCAAAACAGACGAGTCGGGCTGAGTTGACTGCAATACTGTTTGGTATTGAACGATGTCCCGTTTATCCACGTTCAACAAAGAAAACCATTTGTTATACATTATTACGCCCGCCAATTCCGGATAGAGAAACTAACTGGCTCCCTTGATAAGCATTTTTGTTGGCTAACTCTTTCTAGTTCTAGTTGTTTTTAGCACTCTGCATCGTTCTATTAACTGAGTAGTGTTTATATTGTGGTTACAATGTTATGGTCTTATGAGGTCTCATTCAACTAGTCAGCCTTTGTCGGAACATTATCTACGCTGGCACTTCAGGTAGTCACGGCCAGGGTACTTGTCGTCCTTTGTGGCTTTTTTACGTCTCAAATTGCGGGACTTAACGAGATCTCCGAGTGGCTTAACGAGATCTCCGAGTGGCTTAACGAGATCTCCGAGTGGCTTAAAGAGATGTCCGAGTTCCGGGCTGTTAGTGGTGTTTCGTGTAACAAAATACCACAAAGTGTTTACCGTTTGGTCCTGTCAATCTCATATTACTGTACATCTAGATAAACAAGTATATTTCCTGTTTTAAACTGTCCTTTGTACTATGCTTACCCTTAAAAATTGCATAAATGTGAATTACAAAATGCTGGGAAAAAAACGAATTGGCCTGCGCTTGCCGAATTATATCACTTTTTAGTGTAGGCGAAGTTCATTTTGGCCAAATATTGGGACACATTTTTATTAGTATTTTATAACATTTCGAAAATTCAAAATGTGAACATGAAACTAAAACAGCCAAGTTTTACAACTCTTATTAAATACCGTTTATCTGTATATTTTCCTTGTTTCCTTTAGCTGCGGTCTGTACCTAATAGTTTATGTCTATGTTAAAGCCGTTCTGTATGCCGGTGTAGCCGGTAGCCCCGTAATGTATACTTTTATATTGGTGTTATCTTTAGCGTTGTTCTGTACATATGTCCCCGTTAGCGCCGTTCCGTATACAGGTGTCTCCTTTGATATATTCAGACAAAATGATAATCATAATGGCAAGTCATCCCGACCATCCACAATAGGCAAAGACAATGTTTATATAGATATCACACGACTCTATTTTTAGCGATGTCATTGCATCAATGGAACAAATAAATCATCGAGTCACGTATACGCACTGATTTTTAGTAGATACGCATATACATGTACGAATACATGCATATATATAATTATATATATGTTTACGTACAATTATAAACCATTGTCATATATATATATATATATATATATATATATATATATGCATGTATTCGTACATATATATGCGTATCTACTAAAAATCAGTGCGTATACGTGACTCGATGATTTATTTATTATCATATATATATATATATATATATATATGACAATGGTTTATAATTGTACGTAAACATGATGTATATTATGAAAGACAAATTGGTGTATGTGTGTGTGGGGGTAGTGTGTGTTGGTGTGTGTGTGCATGGGTGTGTGGGTAGTGTGTGTTGGTGTGTTTACATGCGTATGTGGGTAGTGTGTGTTGGGGGTTATGGGTAGTGTGTGTTGGTGTGTGTGCATGGGCGTGTGGGTAGTGTGTGTTGGTGTGTGTGTGTGTTGGTGTGCATGGGTGTGTGGGTAGTGTGTGTTGGTGTGCTTGTGGGTAGTGTGTGTTGGTGTGTGTGCATGGGTAGTGTGTATTGGTGTGTGTGTGGGTAATATGGGTAGTGTGTGTTGGTGTGTGTACATGCCTGCGTGGGTAGTGTGTGTTAGTGTGTGTGTGGGGAGGGGGTAGTGTGTGCTTGTGTGTGTGGGTAGTGTGTGTTGGTGTGTGTGCATGGGTGTGTGGGTAGTGTGTGTTGGTGTGTGCACATGCGTATGCAGGTAGTGTGTGTTGGTGTGTGTGCATGGGTGTGTGGGTAGTGTGTGTTGGTGTGTGTGTGGGTAGTGTGTGTTGGTGTGTGTACATGCCTGCGTGGGTAGTGTGTGTTGGTGTGTGTGTGGGGGGGGTAGTGTGTTGGTGTGTGTGGGTAGTGTGTGTTGGTGTGTGTGCATGTGTGTGGGTAGTGTGTGTTGGTGTGTGCAGAGTGTGTGTGGGTAGTGTGTGTTGGTGTGTGCACATGCGTATGTAGGTAGTGTGTGTTGGTGTGTGTGCATGGGTGTGTGGGTAGTGGATGTTGGTGTGCGTGTGGGTAGTGTGTGTTGGTGTGTGTGCATGTGTATGGGTATGTGTGTGTGGGTGTGTGTGTGTGTGTGGGTAGTGTGTGTTGGTGTGTATGCATGTGTGTGTGGGTAGTGTGTGTTGGTGTGTGTGTACATGCGTGTGTGGGTAGTGTGTGTTGGTGTGTGTACATGCGTGTGTGGGTATTGTGTGTTGGTGTGTGTGCATGGGTGTGTGGGTAGTGTGTGTTGGTGTGTGCACATGGTATGCAGGTGGTGGTGTGGAAGTGAGATGCATGGGTATTATTAGGTAGTGTGTTGGGTATGTGTGTAGGTAGTGTGTGTTAGTGCAATTATTATACATACCAAATGGAGTAGATATTAATGTTAGTGTGTGTGTAGAGGTAGTGTGTTGAGTGTATGTGGGTAGTGTGTGTTGGTGTGTGTGCATGTGTGTGGGTAGTGTGTGTTGGTGTGTGCACATGCGTATGTAGGTAGTGTGTGTTGGTGTGTGTGCATGGGTGTGTGGGTAGTGGGTGTTGGTGTGCGTGTGGGTAGTGTGTGTTGGTGTGTGTGCATGTGTATGTGGGTAGTGTGTGTTGGTGTATATGCATGTGTGTGTGGGTAGTGTGTGTGTGTGTGGGTAGTGTGTGTTGGTGTGTGTGCATGTGTGTGTGGGTAGTGTGTGTTGGTGTGTGTGTACATGCGTGTGTGGGTAGTGTGTGTTGGTGTGTGTACATGCGTGTGTGGGTATTGTGTGTTGGTGTGTGTGCATGGGTGTGTGGGTAGTGTGTGTTGGTGTGTGTGCATGGGTGCGTGGTTCGTGTGTGTTGGTGTGTGTGCCAGCGTGTGTGGGTTGTGTGTGTTGGTGTGTGTGCCAGCGTGTGTGGGTCGTGTGTGTTGGTGTGTGTGCATGGGTGTGTGTGTGTCGTGTGTGTTGGTGTGTGTGTGTGTGCCTGCGTGTGTGGGTAGTGTGTGTGCATGGGTGTGTGCATGGGTGTGTGTGTCGTGTGTGTTGGTGTGTGTGCCTGCGTGTGTGGGTAGTGTGTGTGGGTGTTTGTGCGTGGGTGTGGGTGTCGTATGTGTTGGTGTGTGTGCCAGCGTGTGTGGGTAGTGTGTGTTGGTGTGTGTGCATGGGTGTGTGTGTCGTGTGTGTTGGTGTGTGTGCCTGCGTGTGTGGGTAGTGTGTGTTGGTGTGTGTGCATGGGTGTGTGTGTCGTATGTGTTGGTGTGTGTGCCAGCGTGTGTGTTGGTGTGTGTGCATGGGTGTGTGGGTCGTGTGGGTCGTGTGTGTTGGTGTGTGTGCCAGCGTGTGTGGGTAGTGTGTGTTGGTGTGTGTGCGTGGGTGTGTGGGTAGTGTGTGTTGGTGTGTGTGCGCCAGCGTGTGTGTAGTGTGTGTTGGTGTGTGTGCATGGATGTGTGGGTCGTGTGTGTTGGTGTGTGTGCCAGCGTGTGTGGGTAGTGTGTGTTGGTGTGTGTGCGTGGGTGTATGGGTTGATGAGTGAGTCTGTAGGAGGTATGTCAAAGTATGTCAAAGTTTTCTTCGTAGACTGTTTACATCTCGAACTTTCGGTGATTAATCATTACGCTTCGGAAGAAAACAAACTGTCTAAATTTCCAATTTAGTTATGAGCTCTTGTTGGTTTTAGGGTTCATGCCGTATATACGTCATAGCAAGCGTCATTTACGAACACTGCGTCAAATACTGCGTATGTGTTTGTGTGCCGCCATCAGGAGGATTATGTTTTTGTTGGTGTATAATTGGACATACACATGGCGTGCATAGTGCGACAAACGTTGGCGTTCTGGAATAGGTTAAATGCAGCTTTGAGAAAGAGGTGTAAGGTCATGAACAAGATTGCTTTGATGCTTCTATTTCTATGGCACAATGCCTTTCAATCACTCAAGGTATGCGTGACTAATGCGTATTTATATATAAAAAAAAGCTTACCTCCTTAAAGGGTAGTCTTAGAAGTTATCAAAATGTACTGTGTTTAGTATCGGTTCAAAAACCATCACATCCCTTGTACATGGTGCGCGGCTTCAGATAATGCGCAAGTTTCCAATCAAACGATGGTCTTTTTATAACATAAAAATATAATCACAATATTGTATGGCCCTCTGTGTGTGGATAATGTGTTGCGTCAGATAGACGGTGTAGTTATATCGACAATTCAGTGTAACTATCCACATGAAATAAGACCTTGAAAACCTATCAATATATCCGTTAATAGGCACAACAAATATATTATATATCAACTTTATGAGAAGGGAATCACCCAATGGTGTATGTAATGTTAAATATAAGCGCTGCGTAATTACTAGTGAGATATCCATTTTCTCAGAGTTTTGAAAAATCCCCTTTTTGACATAGTATATATGTCGAACAAACTCAGACCACATAACATCATAAAATACCTACAGCTACGATCGTAATGGCACACGTTACAATTACATGTAGAGTCCATTAATATAATTCTTACTCTCGGACAGTCAACATGTTCGTCTGTTGCTAACATATCGATGTCTGATATTTAGGGTTGGTATCGCAAGTCCACAACATCAATATAACGTATAAAAAGTTAGTTCTTATATGGCGCAATGCCCAGTCCTTAGGACTGCTCAAAGCGCTTTACGCTTTACTCACTGACAGACCGGTTCAATCGAACATCTACTTCTCTGGGAAGTATTCAGCCATGCTGTGATTACTGCGCGAAGACTATTCGTACACAAATATCCACCGCTGTTTATAGCCAGGTACTCGTTCATACAGCTAAGTAAACTGGAGAAACGTAGATTGAACGAAATTGCCTTTCAATACAGCAGCACTGGAATCAAACCCAGGTTCTCTCGAATGAGAGTGCGATGCTCTAGTCACTGCGCCACTGCGCTCCACAGCATAGCGTTTAGCATTTGTTTAAGCCACCACCCGCCTCCGAATATATGGTGTCAAACTTCAATAGAAATACTAAAAAATAGCAACTTAATACGACTTAACGGAGGTGATATAGCAACCAAGATACTACCCACCCCGGTGCCCTGTTTTGATAAAGACAATAGCGTCATTGTGCACTAATACCAGTTCCACTCGTTAGTCACTGGAACGATCTGTATTTTGCGAAAACCGGTGGCGACCATTCACCCGCCGTCCCACCAATACACAATGCTATACTTTTTTGAATTTGCAATTTTATGCGACAATATAAGTACTCAGTTGAAAACAGTATACACGTCATCTGGTCGTTATATCGAAGTCGTTTATGCTTTAAGATCCACCCTAAACTAGTTATTAATCACAATAGGGTTGCTTCTAGCTAGAACCTCCACGGCTGGCAAAGAATACTGAGTTGTCAAGCATGACTACGGTAAATTTTAATCCATGTAGTGAGCGCGAAAAGCAGATTTCAGTCTGATGGTTTGGAGGCATGTGAAATTCAGGAGATAATTGTTTGGAATTGTGTTTTTGGTCTTTTAGACAGGGTGGGACGTATTCGTTCGAACAATATGCCGTCACCCGAGAAGTCTTGAATAAATGGACGGAAGTAGTTGTTTATATGAATGGGTGGAAGTAGTTATTTAGTCAAAAACTTATGCCATGAACAATTACTCGTTTGTGCCACTCACTAAACCGCTAACACAGTGAACTACGCCGGTGGTAATTCTGAACTCTGAATCAACCACTGTTTATTTTCTTTTGGCGAGCACGATAATTTTCCAGTGCAGTTCGCGAAATTGCATATCGGTTTCCCTCAACTGATCTGTGTTGGTTATGTTGAACCTTTCGTCAAGTTCTGTAATTTGGCTTCAAAGAAACATCAGTACTAATTTATTTGATCTGTCATTTCGTCACATCATCAGTGGAATGTTCAATTATTAGACATATTAGAGGGTCCGAGTTGATATAGCCCCCAAAATAGGTGGGAGTTGAGAGGTTGGTCACACAAAACAAGTGGGTGATGGGAGACTGTCCCCCAAACGGGTGGGAGACGGGAGGTGGAAAGCCCCGCGACACCCTCTCACCCTGGAATTTGGATGAACAATTGTTTGGTTATTGACCCGTCTTTTGTTAAATTCAATCATTGTCGTTTAGATAAAAGCCAATACCACTCAATTGCAACTGGATATATTGTGATACATTAAATACACTGCATCGGACTTCAAGACAATGTCGTTCTTGATGTATCAATATCCCAAACTGTTTTTGTTGTATTGTGTTTAAACGTATATTTATAAACAAGTAGCTGAGGTAGTAATCACTGGCGAGTGTGTCATCATCATGTGTGTTCATCTGTGACTTGTAGAATCAACGGCTTACGAAACACACAAGTTAGCAAATGCGGCTTCTACAGCAAAAACGAAATGTCGCTGAAATATCTCCCTGGCTGGCATCTACAATCGGTTCGCGTGACAGCTCGAAAAAGAAAAACCCTGCTCAACATTCTAAAACCTCCTCTGCACTTACGTGATTATTTGCGTTAGCGTATAATCAACTTGCATGGAGTCACGGGTTCTAATGGAATGCCGCTGGAAAAAAATGGGAAATTTGTCTTAGTCTGTATTTCCTCCCGTCATTAAACCGCTAAAGATTACCCCCCCGGCTTCTTACCTTGTCTCAGTACCAGGCGACTGGCTTTGTGTCGGTACCTTGCTGCTTATATCGTTTCGTTTAAGTACCCGGCAGCTAACGTTGTTCTAGAAGTAGTTTTCATTAAAACAATTTAAGTTTGCTATTAACTGTTTGTTGTTTTTGTATCTCCTTTGTATTCCACTATATAATTCACAGTGTTGTCTACAAAATGTTATCGGATATGTATAACCGATTCTTAGGTTTTATTTTTATTTTTTCTTGATTCCTTTAATGTCTTGATAACGTCCAACTATATCACAATATGCTAAACACTACGTTGACTGCTAGTTATTCTCAGTCAAAACTTTCAATGAATGGTCGTAAAAAGAAGAGGAATTTACAAGTCACGCGCACGTTCATCAACTTCATAACGTGCGAACGACAACGAACACCGGTTTCCAATGTAGCTGTCAAGTAAGATCGTGTCTATACGTACACAAACTAACTACCGGAATGGAAGGACTGCATATATTTGCACAATAACTGTAAACGAAACGTTAAACTGCGCGTCTTTCATTTGCGTGATAGAACTGGTGCCGTGTTTTATGGCGTATAACAGCGAGCGGCACTTAACTGAAACTTGACAATTTGTTTACAGCAGCAAAACCAGCCACGCGTGACCAGAACCAAATTAGAAATTCCAAGCGTATCCTTGCTTGTAATCGATACCGAGTCATTCATTCAAGTTAAAAATACACTTAATTTTATTGACATCATGACATTTGAAGAATACAATGATTGCACCCGGCTAAGATGTAGCATTTCAAGGTTTTGCAAAATTATTTTAAAGGTAGGACAAGGGCATGCCTCAAGCCAGTTTGACAGTGCATCCTTCATACATCAGAATAAAACCTTCATTCTGCAGTATGATTGCAGGATATGCTGGTCTAACGTGATCATAAATTATATTTTATTAAGAATTTCAGACAGAATCTAATATGAAAACATAACGATAATTAGGGAAGTGTCGCTTTGGAAACAGGTTACTCGTGGACGATCATAAACAGTTTAATTATGCACAATTAACCAAACGATATATAAATGTGTGAACTGGTTCACTGTATTCTTTTTATAGAAATACAAATGTTTACACTCACAATAAAGTGACATAAACTAATGCATGGTTTTGGCGGATATGTGCGATGTACGACAATTATGGAAAAAGATTTATGAGTAATATTTACTACTGATGCGAGTTTCAGGCCAACCTGGTTTTATATTTGGCCAGTTTCTAAATTCCCTGCTGTAATCTTCGTGGATACACCGTGTGTGACATTATACGGTGATGAAGTATAACGTTGTCAAGTTATTTCAGGGAGCGAATCGATAAAGTGTGTTGGTACACTAGAGCGGTTATCTGGTGTTTGTGTTCCATGCCACTAGAAAAGTCCTTTATAACACCAACTGTCAACCTTATATAGTAAAGGTTTGTTCTTATATAGCGCAGTAACTGGTCTTCAGGACTGCTCAAAAACGCTTTACACTTTACTCCCTGGCAGACCTGTTCAACTGAACACCATCTGGACTTTTCTGCCAAGATTCCAGCCACGCTGCAATTAATGCGCGATGACTATTTGTATACAAAATCCACCACTTTTTTTAGCCCGGTTCTCATTCATAAAGCTGAGTGAACTGGGGCAACATAGGCGTCGTAAATACATCAGTCAACCCTTCGGGCCGCCCTGCACCCAACCCCCGTCTGGCCGCTAGTCCTGTCTGGGTTGCTGTTTTTCCGAAAGATGGGAGTGAATTTTAGGGTCGTATGTTCAGTGGACATTTAAACCTATTAAATACCAGCGCCATCGAAACACAGCTGGCGGCATTCACCACAAACTTTAGATGACTACAGGCCAATACCGTAACAAAATAAACAAAACAATTATCTACAGTACATGTGTTTAACTGGCTCCTAAAATCCCCTTCGCTGTTTTAAGGTATATATATATATATAGCTTCTTTGCCGATCTCACACATAATTAGTATGTTCTTACTCACAGTTGGGATGGCGTCCGCAGCAGCCCTCGCCACGAGGATGCAAACACAATAATATCGACATGAAAAAGTGGCTTCAAATCTAAAGTGGTATAGTGTCTACTTATATATTGGTGGAGCGCAGTAGCGCAGCGGTAAGAGCTCCAGACTCTCGACTGAGAGAACGCGGGTTCGAATCCTGGGCGGCGATGTTGAACCTTGGGCAAGTTCGTTTACTCTACATTGCTTTAGTTCACTCAGGTGTATGAATGAGTACCTGGCTATAGACAGTGGTGGATATTTGTGTACGAATAGTGTACGAATAGTGTTCGCGCATTAAATGCAGCGTGGCTGAATGCTTCCCAGAGAAGTCGAGATGGTATTCGATTGAACAGGTTTGCCAGGGAGTAAAGTGTAAAGCGCTTTGAGCAGTCCTGAGGACTGGATATTGCGCTATATAGAATTTACCTTTACCTATGCTTTTTTAAACGGGTGTCACCCTGTATGTTGCAAGCCCGCAGCTTGGGTGCTTTTGGGGGGGTGCGTTTTGTGGGAAAGCAGTTTGGTGAATTTGTATCAAGAGCCTCAGCTTCTATCTACCGGACCGACATCGAAGGGCGGATGGCGGTGGGAGATGCTGTTGGAAATTGTTTACGGTGATGTTCCGCCCGTTGTACCCCAGCATACGGGCTTGCATTTTCATATGGATCATACAAGACTGCGAGATTTGGTTACGCCTCTGACCTACATAATATTTATTATCCCGAACACACATCCTCTGGGCATCTCAAATAAAGCGCTATGCCTGAAGGAACGTTTCTGAAATAAAACAAATATGGGTATGAATTAGCTATAGGGTCTAAAACCGATCACTACCAAACTAGGTTATGGGAATGGTATTTACAGTTGCACACTAGTTAAATAATGTCCATCTGAAGACAGCCACACGAGGGTTGCTTTCGACAACTGTACGGTTTCAAGTCTTAATGGCTATGCTGGAATCGTAACATAGACACGTTAGTTGCTAAGACATAGACATCCTGAGACACACGGATTGTAGTGTGTTATTCAGGGAAGAAGAACAATTAGAACGACTGATGCAAGACCAGTAACATTAGTTAACGTGTAGTTCAACTGACTGGACATGAGCCAGTGTCCTGGAGGATGTCAATAAGATCTAAGTAAAGATTTATTGGATTGATAAGACAATATGTTTGCTGTCAACATACTATCTAGATTCTGTGATAGCTAGGTAACGTCTATGATAACTAACCGTTTGTGTTTAACTGATAACGAATCATTAAATCATTATCAAAACATCTATTGCGACTACCAATGAGTGTGGTGATCCTAACAAGTGTATAGACAATGTAAGAAAGGACGAACAATCGTAAGGATATTTCGAGAACGTCTGGGAGTGTTGACTAATTGTTTATCTCAACGACAAGATTGAAAATAAGATGTTAAAAACGTTGGTGGTGGTTCTGAAAAAAATGTGCTACAAATTG
Organism: Paraescarpia echinospica; assembly: GCA_020002185.1. Classification (NCBI taxonomy): domain Eukaryota; kingdom Metazoa; phylum Annelida; class Polychaeta; order Sabellida; family Siboglinidae; genus Paraescarpia; species Paraescarpia echinospica. The sequence goes on from CM034532.1 coordinate 24,281,970, forward strand.
CTTCACATTTATTTGGCTTCTGTTTGCTTGTCAAGCAAATGTGGTTGTTGGGTGATATCAAATGTACGACTCTCTAGGTAAGCTACTATCAGCAGTTTTTAATACTGATTTGATATAAAGGTACTGCTTGCTAAAACTACTTTCTTCGAGCTCTAGCAATAGAGACGAAAAAGGGGTCGCATGTAACGTTAAAAGGTAGTGTCAAGTGGGTGTAAATGAATACTCATTATCATTTCTTCTTCGTCTTCTTTTCTTCTTTGTCTTCTTATTGTGTGTGCGTGTGCGTGCGTGCGTGCGTGCGAAGTATTTTATATTATCTAAAGCCGTCTACACCTTTCCTCTCGATCTATCCCGTCGCAACATGGTGTTATGTATTCTGCTTTAACATTATTCGGCCTATACATCCAGCTCGTTGGTTCTTAACTGTTATCGCATCATGTGATAAATGACTGATATAAATTGAACTCGATATTTACAAATATCGTCAGTGTAAATATAAATAATAATACTATTGTCAGATATACGATTGTGGGTTACACATGTCTGAAGGTGTGGTTTTCCCCCTTAACATGCTACTGTCACATCCCTGTATGATCACCACAGCGGGCTTCATGCCTGGCTCTAGATATATTTTGTTAAAGCTAATAATAAACTTCACATTACGATGTTGTTGAAATACAATGTAAGAAGGTTGCAGAACTTACCTACGGCTTGAACGACCATCGACGGGCAAAGCAACAGTGGAAGTAGACAACACAAGCTTATCCACATCGTATATAACGTAGACATGGTGATGAGACAGCAATGTTGATAGTCTGATCGAGTTGTCGACTAGATAATAGGAATACGTGTGTTGTTGTTCGATTGATGTACCACGGCCATACTGTATACAACTTCAAGCGCAGACTGTCGTTTTTCTAGGCCAATACAATCCAGCTGTCCTTAGCTTCCAAAGCCGGCGTCCCTCGCTTGACGTGTGCTATGCGCTTGCCGCAGTGTGATTGTGAAGCACAGAGCCGCAGTCGGCTGTATTAATACCCAGAGCAGTGCTCGTCATAACTCGATCTACGCGTTCCACAACGTAAACACCGACTGCTGGCTGAGCCGCAGCGTCTCCAGCCACGCGTGACCAAGTATAGCTCTTACGCCGACATCTGCTGATCAACTGGACGCTGATAACGACATCCTGTGCTCACAATCCCACCAGAAAGGGTTCAGTCGGGACAAACAATTTCGCTCTGTGTTGTGACGACGTTACACAGACGACAATGTGCTCGTACTGATACAGCGTACCGCAATAAACGAGTCAAGTAGAACTCACATACGCCGATTGCCACCGCGCAACGACTGACGGGCGTCACGGTTCAGCGAATATCGGATTACAAGTCGAATCGTCCATGTACAGGTGTTGCGATAAGAAACTTGATATCAGCTAGAAGATACAACCAGTGTGCACGCACGATTGTAATTATCGACGGTATTCAAGCATGTAAGATGCAATTATATCACATAAAGAGATATACTATTATGGACCGAGAGACAAGCGTGTCATGCGACAGTGGCGCTACGTCGGATTGACAAGCACGTAGAGATAGATAAAAGTGCGTTATGATCAAATGGGGGTTATGCACGTTGTTGATTTCATAGAAACATACAGTTATCGCAGTGCTAGTGCGAGTATATCCCAGTACTGTATGTTGTGTTGGCTTATCATTGAAACAGATGATAATGGTGATGAAATGCATCGACATTTGAGGTCGAAATTGAACATCATCGGAATTAGGAATTTTTTTATTGGTACTTAACCTCAGGCAGGACAATCACGAAGGTTTTATCATCACATTTATCATTAATATACCATATACTAACTATTATGGCACTGAAAAAAATGCCACCACCTTTGTACGGCAATACACCCATGTAAGGGGTCAGCGACTGATTGTCTGCTTGGCGATTCTCACGCGTTTGACCGCCACAGGGCGTACGAACCAGTCTAAAAGATACAGACCACTATTATGTGAGTCCACGACAGGTTACACAGTTACCCACTTTCGGGGAAGTTTCACTTCGCAGGAAATAAACTTCACATAGAGATGTCTGGCTTTTGAAGTTTCTCCCGAAAGGCACTTGCTAAGCGGGGTAAACGAAAAAAACGAAGCAGTTGCAGGTCGACTCGAGCCCCGATCCACTCGATCCGCGTTACGAGAAAAAGAACATAACACACATGGAAAAATATTCTACTCAGATTAACCATTTTATTTTCCAAAACCAACATCCGAATATAGTCGTTCCTATATATAGAAGGTGAGATGGTTTCGGTCGGCTGCGGTCCGCCCCTTGCGGTTATGTACAATTATCGGCTGAAATTCCGACGTCTTTGAAAGAACAATAAACGGGGCGAATTCCAATCTCACTTTACGTGAACAAAAGCAGTGTATGTGACATTCTTGAAGCACGTGTGTCGGTGAGCTATTCTCCGCCTTCATTGTGAGAACAAACAGTTAGTCATAGTTTGAAGGACTCGTGAGCGATGTGACTATAGCTTGCATGATCACGTTACGGCACAGGTGTAAGTATTTCAGCCTTGGCGACATTGAAGTGTGTGATTTATTATTTCGTATCGTCACCAGCTTATAAAAGAGCAACACACACACGATAACACAGGATGTACCAACTAACAAGTAACTAAACGTAGAACACTAAAACACTTTGTATACATGGTATTAGCTACAACGATGTCAGCAAAAGAGTGCACTAAAACATTATTGTAATACATTGTGTGTGTGTGTATTTTGTTTTAAAGTATCCAAGACGTTATATGATTCCGAATAATATCAGCCTCGGTTTGTGGATCAACATAATGATATTGTAGAATGATTCTCCATTTTGGCTAAGAGTAATAATACGTCCCCAGGATTTTGCCTATCGATTTCACTGTTGCTGAATGCTCTCACAAATATTCTCACACCATCTTGTTTCATATCGTTCCATCACACCACTGTTGAACGCGTAATACATTGCGATAACTGTGATTGGTAAATACATTGCGATAACTGTGATTGGTAAATACATTGCGATAACTGTGATTGGTAAATACATTGCGATAACTGTGATTGGTAAATACATTGCGATAACTGTGATTGGTAAATCGAGATAATTGTAGCTGTTACCATCGCAGTTATCCCAATTTACTACGCATTCAACATAGCCAAAATCTTGGGGAAGGATTATTATCAATACCATTGGCAAATATGCGAGTAAACAATGACCGGAACAAATAATGGTATTGACAAAAAGACAACGAATGAGGTTGGTAACTCCATCCTAAGATTATAGTAACAATGGATCGACAGTAAAGGTTGCTTGTCACCCTCTGACTTCTCACATTACGTTTGCGTATCGATCAAGGTGTTGAGAGTTTGAGACATTCAGACATGTTGACAGTTTGTGACACCTTGACAGTTCGTATCATACCGACAGCTTATTGGAAATTCGTGATACCCGACAACGTGTTTACATTTTGGGACACCCGACAACGCGTTTACTGTGTTCGAGACAGGATGACTCCAACTTGACAGTTCGGGTTATCACGACAACGTAGTTGACAGCATCCAATAAACGTGTCTTTGAAATGGAGTCTTTTAGTGGCTGTAGCATTGTCGACGCTAGATGTCTAGACAGGAGACGTTCATTTCAAATTGTTGATTGTGTGATCCAGCTTAGTAAGCAAATACTTATATTCTTGCGAGGCAACAAGAACGGACGTGGCTAGCAGCGTATGCGCCTGATTCGCGCCGTTTTCTGTATATGTGCCTAGATCATCTAAAGCAACCACAGGTAGCGGGTTGATACGCAGATCTGACGGATATTTACGTGACGCAATTTCCGGTACGAGGATAGACGAATCGGAACGATAAAAGTTAAGCTCGTCCACATCTTCCGTATCGGTGCTGCCCTCTGATTCGAAATGATCTTCACCGTGTTGTTCAAGTACAAACGTCTCATCTGGGTGTTGTTGTTGTTGTTGCTGCTGCAAATGTTGTTGTTGTTGCTGTGATTGCTGAAGCTTTCGACGCTGTCGCAACTTTCGTTGCGGATGTTGCACCTGTTGCTGTGGCTGCTGTAGTTGTTGCTGTGGCTGCTGTAGTTGTTGCTGTGGCTGCTGTAGTTGTTGCTGTGGCTGCTGCAGTTGAGGTTGTGGCTGTAGAAGCTGTTGTGGTGGTTGTTGAAATTGTTGTTGTTGCAGCTGTGCTTGTGACTGTTGTAGCTGTTGTTGCTGCTGCAACTGTTGCGGCTTTCGCAGATGTCGTTTCGGCCGTTGCTGCGGTTGTTGTGACTGCTGCAACGGTTGTTGCTGCAGCTGCAGTTGTTGTTCCTGCTGTATCGGAGTCTGCTCTTGAAGCGGGTTCGCTTCCTGTTCTTGATGTCCGTGATGTTCGTGCTGTTGTTGTTCATCATCCAATGCGAAACAGCACGGACAGACGAGAGCGGTGTCCGTGGTTGTTGATGCGTAGTCGCTCGCAGCCAAGTAGCTGGCCACGAGGGCGTCGGTCTTCGTGTGTCCAGACGGACCGTACTCACCCTCGAACTGCGGGTACTTGTCGTAGGAGTACGGCAGCGTCGACGCTCGCTTCGGCTGGTCGGGGCTCGGCAGGACCCTAACCCGACTCGACATCAGGCGAACCGACGACGGCGCGTAGACATTGGACGACATCATCGCAGCGTTTCCTGTCCGCAAAAAGAACAGTTACTAGCTTTAATATAGTTCTAATTCGTTTGCAATACCTGTGTATAGTATCTGTGCAACTTAGAAGATAATGGGATTGTGTTAATATGTAGGGTATTCAGTTTGAATACGAAAATGTTCTCGGCAAAACTTCATTATAAAGTGTTTCCGTCCGACTTTACGAATATAGACCTAAATAGATATATAGATGAAGAGATGGTATCAGAAACACAATTACAGATTTTGAAAGAGTTTGTAATTACTGATGGACAATGTTCTTAATGTAGATATCTTCATCATTTATTCACCATCAGCTGGGAAAAAAGTGCTTTTTATCAGCCACACAACTGATAAATGGCAATATTGTTTTCAGTGTATCCCAGGATAGATAAGTATACAAAAAATACGTAACTTACAATACAATTCACCAAGAATCATACACCACAGAACAACGTGGAATGACACTTGTTTACCAGGCACGAAAAGACCTCGCCAGAACACCGGCTTATCGTCAGCTAACATTACAAAACACCAAATAAATTCCGTGGCCCTCGCTCCTCCGGTCTACGAAACTTATACCTCGAGGGATTACCGCGTGGTAAAATGTATGCAATAATTGTTATGGTTACCCACATATTTTGTATAATCAACACAACCCTTCTGCATTCTTTGTAAATTAACATCGTGTTCACTCGTTTGAGTTCCATGGAACGAATTTTGACAACAAGTTGTATAATTATTGGATGTTTTCGGTATTTTATGCGACACTTAGCATAAATACAAGCGAGTTACAACCTGGATGAAATAAAACGTTTCGAGTTAATTAATCATGCAATACTATATCGCACTTTCTTTCAAACCGTCATGTGCCATTTGTGGCGAACACCCGTCTAGGCACGTATGTTGAACTGACATTATGACAACCGCTATACTCGAGTAGCTTTAATAAAGGCTGCGGTATTTCGAGACAGGCCTTTCGAAATACACTATAATTATGCCAGCGTTGGCACTACAGGTGGTAAACAAGCAGATGCGGAATACAGTACGAAAAACCTATTACATAACTAAGCAGCAGGGTTTTCACACTGTATAGTTACAGTACCTTCGTAGCTAGGTCCTCCACCGGCGAAGCAAAACCCAGAACTACGCCGTTTTCTGTCGAAGAGGAGGTTTATACAATTCCTCGGTAATATAAGAATCGTTCCAACAATCACGACCTGGGTTGCCCTATTTGCCGTCCGTTGTCCTGCTGGTTTAATGCTAACGCATATTTGTGTTCGCATATTATGCCGGCGACCAAGAATTCAATGTGGCATGTGGTGTTTACACAGCGATAGTTTGTCACGTATGGCAATTAGGTGATACAGTATAATGTTTCTCTCGATTGAATTATTGGAATATCAGTTTCAGAACAGTAAATACGCACGAATTCAAATCACAGGGATCCATGACAAATTTTCTGGAAATGTTTAAGGTCTAGAATGCAAGGGTTGCAATTTAGTCACCTTTATGAAGAAATTTCAATAACACGTCATATACTCAATAATGTTCAGGCAATGGCGTGTCAAAGAGCGTTGCCGGGGCTTCACTGTGTGAGAGACTGCACAAGTATCTTCTGTAAAATGAGCCTTGAATCAAAAGGACGTTATCGAATACGTGCAAAAGTACGTTCACATTGATTCGTTATCGCGCGGCATTGCTTCTCCAGTGTTATAGCCCTTCGTGAATCCGATTGTTTGATGTCCAAATTTATTATGTGTGAATAGTTAAAAAAAATAGCCTCAGTCGGTTTAGTAAAAAGTGCGAAGTTTTGGCATTATTTGTTTAAATGGAGGCGACATTTTAGAAGAGGGAGTTGAAATATGGAGAGAGGGGGGAGAGAGGGAGGAGGGTGGGAGAGAGAGAGAGAGAGAGAGAGAGAGAGAGAGAAAGAGAAAGAGAGGGAGGGTAGAAAGCAATGGAGGTGGATGGCAACAACAACTAATGCAAGGGTAAGGTGGCTAAACTCATGTTGAAATTATTATGAGCTGAGCAAGTTTGGTAACATCGCCGAAGGGGAAACGAGGAGCGCGTAAAAAGTAAAGTGCAGGTCAGTTCTTATAGAGCGCAGTATCCAGTCCCGCTTCACACTTTATTTCTAGCAAACCTGCGCAAGGACGTGTCCCGTTTTGACACGGACATAATACTATGCTGACGCCTATATGGAATCTAACATAGACACTCAACAAGAGAAATGCCATGTCAACATGTGGCTATATGTGTAATACATGTTACTTATGTTAGAGTCAATTTAGCTTTTATCTTGTGACGTTTCGATTGCTGTCTGGAATCTTCACTAGACAACAACAGCACACACGCACACGCACACGCACACGCACACGCACACGCACACGCACACACGATCATTTATATTATAAAAAATCGAAGAAATTATTCTCTTTAACCGCATTTACCTCAACGTACCACCATTTTTTAATAATTGCGCAATACTGATTGCTTAAGATTAAATATATCCTTTGCTTAATGAATCCGTTCTCTTAAAAAGACCAGTTAGTGTCTGGTAATCTCCATCATAATGAATTACTTATATTATATTATATAAGCGGATATGATTACACGATAAAAGGTCTTCTTTTGTTTGCTAGTTACACCCGTATTCTGGGTGTAACTGCACTGGCTGTTTGGGGGTTGTACATAGGGTTATCGCTATGGGCCATACAAATAGAACTCCTAGGCGAGGTGACGTCACTTGATAAACCACAATAAATCTTCTACATCTGTAGATTGATGTGATTAATCGGTATCAATGATTGCGGTTTCTTCCAAATGCAGGTACATCCGTATCGTTGTTACTTGCACCGATTGTTTCGGGTAACACTATGTTCAAACGCCGCAGGGCCTTAAACGGAGAGCACGACATGAGATCATTCAATGAATCCCGAAAGTCAGCGTGATGACGTTGAATGATTAGCGCAGTCTTGCAACTTGAGCTGTTTGAGTTCGTTCTAACCGCAGGTGTGGAATTGTATGCGTTCAGTATTGCTACCCGACCAGGAAGAAAGCTTTGTTTTGGACGAATAGAGCCACAGACGGCGACATAAGAAGGACACATTCAACACGTATTGTGACTCATCTGCCCAATCCACAACAGTGTTCGGTTATTAAGAAATACAATGTGGCGTCATTGTCCAGGTGAACAATGAACGTTATGGTGCATGGGATAAATGACTCAGGTGACAATGTTTTCTTCCGGGTTGATGGTAGTCGAACAGAGTCCAGCAGTTATGAAACTGTCCCACGAATCGGTGGAGCACTACTCGAACCTGAAGAAAAGTTTGTTGAATAGGGAAACGAGGATATCTGTTGACTTGAACATTAGGGGTCAGCACACTGTTGAACTTCCTGCTTGATTACAGACGAAAAAAAGTGCATTATATTTTTGAGAAATGTTTTTTTACAATGTTCACTTGCTCTGACATAAGTGCATTTGAGTAGTCAGATTTCTAGATGTGATTGTAGCAGCTGTTGACAGTAAAATGGTGTCTTTTTAGCTGATTTTACTAAGCGGAAGGGTATCTGGCAGCAATTTGGCTAGTTGACACTTTAGCCGGATTACTGCCTGCATGCATTTGTAAATATTGACGGGTGTCATACATACAGGCATTTTGCAAGAGCTAGAGATATTAGATTTTGACTAAAATCGACCAGCATATCAACGAGATGATAATAACAGCAGGTGGGAAGTTTAAGAAACTTTATAAGTCACGTTTTCTTATGATCACACAAAACATTAACATGGTCGCCAATGGGAAAACTGACAGTGTGCTGAGCCCAAGTAGAGAGCCTGGCAACGAAAGCACGCTATAGTCATTGCACAATGTCGGAGGATGCGTTTTACTTCAAATATCTTGAAACAATTACTGAAAATACGTGTATGGCAAAACTACAGTTGAATGGGACAAACCGTTTTTGGATATTACAGACTTCTCATCAGTCTGCAAGTCAAAATCACAGTGACGGAACACATGTCTTATAAGGGGGGTGGGGTGCGTAAGCCAGTAGTCAAGCCTCAATTTGAAAATCTGAATGAAAATGAACCAATAACAGTGCAGCAGGGTGATTCATCAATCGTTTTTTTTTACTTCAGCTAATTAAACACAAGTGAATATGTTGTCATTGACCCTAATGAAGTCTGAGGACAGTGATTAGCTGGAGTAGGCCATAGCCGGAGCCTGTTATCAGATCTGTCTACTGACTGGACCTTTTGGCCAATTAAGCAAGTGGCATTGTTTTCTGAATGTCTGCTAATTAAGCTGTGTAATATTATGTAATTGAACTGCTTGAGACGTCTGGCCTTTGAGGATTTCACACCCTAAGGTGACTTTTTGTTGATGTTTACCTTTGTAAATAGGGCACAAGGTAAAAAAATCAATATACATTTGAATGTAACGTAACAACTGCCTGTATTGAATTTTCTTATAAAACACTTATTGGACTTTCTGGAAAACTGTATCAGGAGTTCATAGTGCCACCTGAGAACGTTGTGCTGGATTACAACAGCGAAGTGCTGATTTTTCTGGTGCCTTGCCAAGTTTGGTGGCATCTTTGAAATGTACATAAAACACAAACACCTGGAGGGATTACAAAAATTAAAATTGCAGAGTGCTTGTAACATTGGTGCCTATAAAGTGTGTTGTTTTCAACATTTTTCTCCAAAATCACCATGCCTATTAAGTAGAGAGCCTGGCAACGAAAGCACGCTATAGTCATTGCACAATGTCGGAGGATGCGTTTTACTTCAAATATCTTGAAACAATTACTGAAAATACGTGTATGGCAAAACTACAGTTGAATGGGACAAACCGTTTTTGGATATTACAGACTTCTCATCAGTCTGCAAGTCAAAATCACAGTGACGGAACACATGTCTTATAAGGGGGGTGGGGTGCGTATGCCAGTAGTTAAGCCTCAATTTGAAAATCTGAATGAAAATGAACCAATAACATTGCAGCAGGGTGATTCATCAATCGTTTTTTTTTTACTTCAGCTAATT
>CM034532.1:24292748-24380248 GCA_020002185.1 Paraescarpia echinospica
GACAGGAGCAGAAGCCACATGTAGCCAAGAATGTGTGAGATGGCGAAGAAGATAGGAACACTAGCACTGACAGAGAGACAGGAGCAGAAGCCACATGTAGCCAAGAATGTGTGAGGTGGCGAAGAAGATAGGAATACTGGCACTGACAGAGAGACATGAGCAGAAGCCACATGTAGCCAAGAATGTGTGAGGTGGCGAAGAAGATAGGAATACTGGCACTGACAGAGAGACAGGAGCAGAAGCCACATGTTGCCAAGAATGTGTGAGGTGGCGAAGAAGATAGGAACACTGGCACTGACAGAGAGACAGGAGCAGAAGCCACATGTAGCCAAGAATGTGTGAGGTGGCGAAGAAGATAGGAACACTAGCACTGACAGAGAGACAGGAGCAGAAGCCACATGTAGCCAAGAATGTGTGAGGTGGCGAAGAAGATAGGAACACTGGCACTGACAGAGAGACAGGAGCAGAAGCCACATGTAGCCAAGAATGTGTGAGGTGGCAAAGAAGATAGGAACACTAGCACTGACAGAGAGACAGGAGCAGAAGCCACATGTAGCCAAGAATGTGTGAGGTGGCGAAGAAGATAGGAACACTGGCACTGACAGAGAGACAGGAGCAGAAGCCACATGTAGCCAAGAATGTGTGAGGTGGCGAAGAAGATAGGAACACTGGCACTGACAGAGAGACAGGAGCAGAAGCCACATGTAGCCAGGAATGTGTGAGGTGGCGAAGAAGATAGGAATACTGGCACTGACAGAGAGACAGGAGCAGAAGCCACATGTAGCCAAGAATGTGTGAGGTGGCGAAGAAGATAGGAACACTAGCACTGACAGAGAGACAGGAGCAGAAGCCACATGTAGCCAAGAATGTGTGAGGTGGCGAAGAAGATAGGAACACTGGCACTGACAGAGAGACAGGAGCAGAAGCCACATGTAGCCAAGAATGTGTGAGGTGGCGAAGAAGATAGGAACACTGGCACTGACAGAGAGACAGGAGCAGAAGCCACAAGTAGCCAGGAATGTGTGAGGTGGCGAAGAAGATAGGAACACTGGCACTGACAGAGAGACAGGAGCAGAAGCCACATGTAGCCAAGAATGTGTGAGGTGGCGAAGAAGATAGGAACACTAGCACTGACAGAGAGACAGGAGCAGAAGCCACATGTAGCCAAGAATGTGTGAGGTGGCGAAGAAGATAGGAACACTGGCACTGACAGAGAGACAGAAGCAGAAGCCACATGTAGCCAAGAATGTGTGAGGTGGCGAAGAAGATAGGAATACTGGCACTGACAGAGAGACAGGAGCAGAAGCCACATGTAGCCAAGAATGTGTGAGGTGGCGAAGAAGATAGGAATACTGGCACTGACAGAGAGACAGGAGCAGAAGCCACAAGTAGCCAGGAATGTGTGAGGTGGTGAAGAAGATAGAAAAAAACGTGGGGAAATCAAGCAAAGATGCCAGAATGAAGAAACACCTGAACATTATTAAAAGTAGTTGGGTGCAGTAATACATATATACAGAGAATGAGTGAGAGAATATTGAAAATGAAAATATATTATTAAACGTCCTTTGCAGAAACGTAAAGATTCCATCCATTAAAATAGAAACTCGTATTCTTTACTCTCAGCAGTAGAACTTCTAGACAAAATGGCTGCTCTCTGTGGGATCCATATACATGAATATATAATTTAGAATTGAATTAACAAATTAGTTATATGAAATGGAATATGTACAGTTTTATTAACAAGATTGCCACCCAGAGAATTAACTCTAGGTGGCAGGTGGACAAGGAAGCCCTTTGGCTTATCGAGAGTCAGACCCTTTTATCTATGTGTATCCAGCCCGTCTTAGGTATGTGTCGATTTTATTTTTAAACATATTCACGCTACTAGCACCCACACAATCAGCAGATAATATGTTCCATTCATTTACAGTCCTTTGTGAGAATGAGAACTTTCTTATATATAATCTACACTGCTCCTTTGCTAATGTAAGTTCATGCCCTCTAGTCCTTCTGTCTTCTTAACTGAGAAAAAAATATTTCTATCAATATTTTCATAACCCTTCAATATTTTAAACACTTCTATCTGATCTCCTCTCAACCTCCTGGTCTCTAGTGTTGTTAAACCGCATTTTTGTAGGCGTATTTCGTAACTAAGATTCCTCAGTTTTGGTATCATTTTAGTTGCTCTCCTCTGCACTCTTTCTAGCATATATATGTTCTTCCTGCAATACGGCCTCCACGCTTGAATACAATATTCTAAATGAGGCCTAACTATTGTTTTGTACAGCGGTATTATTAGCTCTTTTTCCTTATACGTTATGTTTCGCCTAATTAATCCAAGGATTTGATTTCCCTTTGAAGCTGCAATTCCGCACTGCTCTGAAACCTTCATATCAGCACTAATGGTTAACCCTAAGTCCTTTTCTTTTTCAGTAGTACTTAGTACAGTACCCCCCATTGTATATTCTACCTCTTCGTTCCCATGTCCTGTGTGGAGGCATTTACATTTCCCAAAATTGAACAGCATTTGCCACTTTTCAGACCATTTGATCAACCTGTCAAGATCATCTTGTAAATGCTGTCTATCTCCATCACTTTTAATCCTTCTAAACACTTTTGTATCATCCGCAAATTTCAACACCTTGCTTGTTATTTCATCATTCAAATCGTTGATATATATTAAGAATAATATAGGTCCTAATACTGATCCCTGTGGTACCCCACTCAATACCGATTTCCAGTTTGAAGCCACCCCATCAACTACTACACGTTGTCTTCTGTCAATCAGCCATTGTTCTATCCAGTTTATTTTACCATTTCCTATGCCATGGGCCTTTAGTTTAAGCAGTAATCTTTGATGTGGTACTTTGTCGAAAGCTTTTTGAAAATCTAAGTAGACGATATCTACTGGTGATCCCTCATCTACCCACTTAGTGATGTCTTCCAAAAAACATAACATATTTGTTAAGCATGACCTCGCTTTTAAAAAACCATGTTGAGATGGGTTTATCAAGTTTTGTTTAACAAGAAAATCCACCATGTGATCTTTAATTAGTCTTTCTAATAATTTACAAATCACTGATGTTAAACTCACTGGTCTATAGTTCTCTGACTTGTTTCTCGAACCTTTTTGAATAACGGTATAATGTTTGCTTCTTTCCATTCTAAAGGAACCACTCCCTCTTCTAATGACAAGTTGAAAACTGTTGCAAGCGGTATGCTAATTTGTTCTACAATTTCCAATAGTAGTTTGGGTGGAATACCATCCACTCCAGGTGATTTATTATCCTTCATAGCCCTTATTTTCTTAGCTACCATTTCCGGGGTTACAATTAATTGTCCTAAATAGTCTGAATCTGCCCCCTTGAACTTAGCCTCTGGTACTGGCAGTGAACTAATATCTTCCCTGGTAAACACTGAACTAAAGTACTCATTCAGGTCTTCTGCCATTAAGAATCCCTCTGATATTATATTTCCAGCACTATCTTCTAGAGGACCGACCTTATCTTGAACATTCTGTTTGCTTCGAACATACGCATAAAAACTCTTGCTGTCATGTTTTATATTACTAGCTAATTGTTGTTCATAGCTTCTCTTTGAATTTCTAATTTCAGCTGTAGCTTGGTTAAGTGCTTCTTTATAACTGTTGTAGTCTTCGTCATTTCCAGTACATCTATATGACTTCCACATCATTTGTTTATACTTAGTTTTTCTAATGGCTTCTTTCGATAAGTGTTTCTTTTTGGACCGTTTTCCTTGTTTTTTGAAGGGTACAAATTTATCGACTATGCACTTAATTAATGTGCGTTACATTAATTGTACAGAATACTCATGAAATACTTCAAATTGTCAGTATAAAATTATACCTGCCAACTTTTTACTTTTGAAATCCAGAAGAATTTCAGGCTCACCAAAACAGCTACACCTCCAATGGGACCTCCAACTGCACAGACAATACATATGCACCCAAAAGCCTACAATTCCGGGAGATTTTGTTCGTGTCCTGGAGGGCAGGAGTTTCACATAGAAATCCAGGAACCTCCTGGACAATGTGGGAGGATTGGCATGTACATAAAATACTCCATGTGTCTAGTATTGTGTGTTTGATGACTTTCATAAACACTGGGTGGAGTCGGATATTGCCCAGTATTGGGCTTACCACAATATTTAGAAAGAATGAAGAATATTTTATATTGACAATGTGACATTTTTATACTGAGTACTCTGTACAATTAATTAATCTAACATGACTACTGAGCCTCCACGGTCTACATGATATGGGTTGAGATATATATTATTCATATATATATATATATATCTCAGCATTCAAATTCAATTTTTTTTCAAATTGAAAAATAATGCATTCAACCTATGTATATATTATATATTAAAACAAAATTCAAATGGAAAGGAAGAAAGTTGAAGTGCATTGCTCCCCCTGCCTCTCCAGAACGGTAGATTTGAAGAAATTGCTGTAACGGGACTAACTTGATTGTCAAACATACCGAGTAACGGGAATAAAATGTAGCTATAACGGGAATACACCACACACCTGTCTTCATAACTAAGGAATTAAAGTAAAACCTATTATTGAAATATGATACTCTGCTGGGTTCGCGAGCTAAGTAGCCAATATTGATTTATTAATTTAATTACATTTAATGATAATTGACCTGCTAACGTATACATTTATGAACTTAATTAACTACGGGGTACTGTTGAAATGTTTTCGTCGCTGCGCAGCCGTAACTTCACCTTCTCATTCGGCTGCACTAACGAAATCGATCGGAAGGACGGGGCTGTTGACAATTTTTCGTCGCCGCGTCGGCGTAACTTCAGCTTATTGTAACCTAAACGGGGGCACATTTTCAAGGGTCTGGGGGCACGGTCACGTGGGCCCATTCTTCACAGTAAGGTTGAATTTGTAGAAACAATACTGTTGTAATACCTATATTGTAAGATGTAGCAATATTTCACGCATGAGGAAAAGCGATATCATAATAATGTATTTATTTCAGTCAATCATCATGTCCATATATAAAAATACATCAATAAAAGTATGTCAATAAGATAAGAACAACATGTTTAAAAATTATATAAATCCCGGACCCACTGGTGCCGCAGTTTCGAAGTACAGTACATGTCGCTAGTTTTAATGCTATAAATAAAGGGATTCAAAGACATGTAAATCCTATTCATTAGGCTAAAATAGCCTTTCTGATTACACATTTACCAAAGCTGACATTAGCTGTAGCAAACATGTGGCTAGCGCTACATCTCATGGGCAAATTGTTCAATATCCTGAAGAGTTGTTATATGCAACAACGAATTGCTGAAAATACTCACATCCATATGAGTAACACATGTCTAGTAGTGTTTGTAGTCATTTAGCAGAAGGTGCAAACAGAAGTAGATAATCGGCGTATATAAGGTGATTAACAACTATGTTACCAAGACTACAACCGATTTGTTTTTGTGCAGTTTTATACTCAGATTACCCATATAAATGTTAAAAAGTAAAGGGAATAACTGTTGCCTAACACCATTGCCTACCGAGAAGAAGTCCGAGTAGGTATTTGTGTGTGTGTGTGTGTGTGTGTGTGTGTGTGTGTGTGTGTGTGTGTTAGCGTGATAGTGTACGTGTAGTAATACATGTACATTTCGTGTACGTATTGTGTGTGTGTGTGTGTGTGTGTGTGTGTGTGTGTGTGTGTGTGTGTGTGTGTGTGTGTGTGTGTGTGTGTGTGTGTGTGTGTGTGTGTGTGTGTGTGTGCATGTGGGGGTGACTTTTTGATAGGAGTTATGCAGCAACCGTTTGGGTGCATGGGTCCATAATTGTTCACCGCCCCCCGTATGCCGTTTTATTCAATTTTTCGATGGGACAGATCAGATAAAAATCACACTAATTTTGACCAAAATCACCACATTTGATGAGTGTGCTGACGCTGTCTTTGTTCTTCAAGTCATCAAGCACTTAGCGAAATTCAGAATGGTTGACATCGTTTTGGATACGTTCCTCGCTAGCAGCATCAAACACTCCACAAAAGAGGAGCGTTGACTGGTAAATTAAGGGATTCGTAGGAAAGTAGCCGGAAGCCACAAGGTGCCAAGAAACTGGAAATACTTCCTTCGCGACGATACCAACAAGCAGGTGCTCTTTGCATTCCTGATAATCAAGGTTGCAAATCTCCATTGCCCAGATGCGACGGAAGTGTTCGTCGCATCTGGTGCACAGTGGTCGTCAGTAGATGCAACTATGACTTGTTGCAATGTGATCACGAAGAAGCAGATACGGACTACTGATCCACGTGCAGAATACCATGGAAAGAAGAGCAACAACATGTTTGATAAGCACTACTGACGCGAATGTCATTAGACTTCTGATCAGCACGTTTTATGAGTTTATAACTATTTATCCAGCTGCAAACATATGAGTAATCTTCATTTCCATATGTCATGCTCTGGGCAAAATACGTATCCCTGTCTTTGCCAGTGTTCCACCGACAGCTTACAGGCTGCGATACGACAACTGTTTTCCTCGGCATGAGGAACCTAGAATGCATACCCAATAGTAATGAAAACATAATACTGCATGGCACTGAATCCACACACACAAACACACACACACACACGCACACGCACACGCACACACACACACACACCATATACACGCATCTGGATTCGCGACTCTTCCAACTCCACGAACACTTCACAATTGTCCTCTTTGACAAGAACAGCATCCTCAAGGAGAGAGAGAGAGAGAGAGAGAGAGAGAGAGAGAGAGAGAGAGAGAGAGAGAGAGAGAGAGAGAGAGAGAGAGAGCGAGCGAGAGAGAGAGAGAGAGAGAGTTGTTGCAGCTCGCAAAGCGTGTATAGCAATAGTATACCGCGCTGGTATCTGGTCGACCAGTCTGCTGGTCCAACAGGAGACGCCTCCTCCATTTAGCTCGTGTTGGACACGGGTCACGGGATAAGCAAATACAGCAATGGCACACTATTTGGACCACCTTGGCCTCCAAAGCATATTGTGAAAAGGTAAAGAGTGGCAAGAATGGCTGCAGTGCCAGTTGTGCGCGCAAGAAAACTCGTTTCAGATGCGCCGAACTTTCCCCATTGTAAATTGACAAGTAGTGCTTCAGAATTGAAATGATAAAAAAGCAAACCATTACATAGACGATGTTATAAAATAGGATTTATGTGCACCCAGTTTTTAACATTTGATGTACCCAACACATGTGCGTTGTAGCTCATTGTGGGACAAAATCAGTTGAGATTGATCAACGATATTAATTGGTGTGGAACTGTGTAAAATAACCCTTCGACAATGTAATTGTTGTAAAAAACACTTACTTCACAAACCAAGCAGTATTATATGGCAAATTAAACAAATTGTCTAGCGGCTCAAAGATTATAATAATGGACCCACCCATAACATTGCAGACACCGATATGTCATAAAGTAAGGAAGCCGAAAAAAACATAAGGCGATGTTAACTGGTCCGTATCCATATTCAATGGAGATACCTTATTCGTTCTTTTAGCGTACATGTCCTAATTAGCGTACAGCCCCCTTTTCCAGCTGGGTCTGATGTCGGTGTGTGACTAAAACGGATCACCGGTTCCATCGTGTATTGCAATTCCCGGTCAACCATTGACAATATGAGAAAGAACGTTCCACCTGCATCCACAGCCTTTGCAAAGTTCCAGTATGTTTTTGTCCACAAAATCACCATCACATGGACGTATAAATCACTTCCAGTTAGCTTCAGTAATGTTGACATGTGTCAGCCCAGCTGAACTAAATTTGAATGTATGCAGATGATGGCATGGCCTGCTCTCTGACTTTTTTGTAACTTTAAGAATATTTCGTAAGCGTACTATACGCTAAATAGAATGAATACGGTATGTGGTAAAACCTGTGATATCGGTTGATTGGGGATGAGCAATAATGGACCCACCCAACAATAATTGCTGGCACCGATCACAAAATTAAAACTTCTATCCTAAGGACGCAGATAAAAATTGTTTTGTAATTCTTTTATGTTAATAAAAATGGACTGTCCGATGTCCATATCCAATGGAGAAATGTAATAAAACGACTAATTTCGGTTAATTGGGGGTGTAAAATAATTGTTGAATCCGATCAGAAAGTACAGGCTACTGATGTATGGCAGCAGAGCAAAACGTTTAATGTAGTTAACCGGTCACTATCCATAACCAATGGAGAAATGTAGTAAAACGACAGCTTTCTGTTGATTGGCAGTGATAAAAATGGACCCACTCAAAACAATTGCTGACTACGATCAAAACGTAAAAGCACCTAACCAAAGCAAGTTCTGGAAAAAATGTGGTGCTTTTATCCGGTCTGTCCAAATCCACAAAACATTGTTGCTAAACCACTTGACTATATAGCCCTGTTCACACTATTCTATCAGCATCAGAACGCTGATAACAATTTGGTTGAAGAGACCAAATTGCCAAGTGGAAACACCCAATTGAAAGCAATTAACGAATTTAATGGTTGCTTTCAACGTCGAACGTGATAGAACATGTTCTATTTTATTTTCAACGAGCATCCAATCAACCTCATTTTGAATTGAGCGGACCAAATAGCTGCTGGCAATACTTTTGGTAATGGCGTCGCACCAGCAAGATTCATCGACTGTTTCTAAGCACTTGTATGTTTGGCGAATATCGTGACCCTAGTGGTATCTAGAAAAAAGCTACCACTCTCGATTCAGACAACGCATTAAACGTGTTTTCAAGTTGCTAAATAGATTTAAAACTTCAGCGATTCACTGCGATTAAAACGTTGATGGCCTAGTAACTTATATTAATTTTTGTTTTGTGCCGTGTCTGTGTGAAACATGTCCCATGACCAGTGTTTTAACACACGTCAGAACCAGGTGTATTACTATGAAAACAGTTGTTTTATTGACACAGGACCATCTTATGAGTGGTCTCGTCTAGTTCACAAAATCTCAAACATGTATCGCTTTACGTATGGACAAGTAACGGTCAGGTCGTCACCACGTAACTATCGCGGGGAAAATAAGTTGTTCCTGTGGCACTACCTATCGTGTAGAACTTGTATGAAAGGGTGGGGTAGGAAGTGGTTCGATCCAATTCGAAATGCACTTTTTTAGACTTGGCGATGTTATGAGGCCTCCCCCAGAGCAACAGTGAATGTTTATTCACACCGACAGGCGTTTCCCTCTTGGGAATAATAAATGGACTTCACAACCAGACGGCCAGTTTAGTCGCGATGCGTTGTGTCGCGCCATAGTGGCGGGGATATTTGGAGAGTCTTCCGAGAGGCATTAAGGCTTTCCTGTTCCATTAGACACCTGGGAAGTACTCGGACATAAACATGTAGACAGACGGCTTGAAAGTATGTCTTATTAGATTTTACTAGAATAAATTACAGCATATACAGCTTTGAACTTGACAGGTATGAAATTAGCATACTTTGGATGATGAGGTGGTTAAAATATAAACAAACATGAAGTAGGATTGACTGAGTAAATCACGTTATACATTATGTGTATAAACAAACATGAAGTAGGATTGACTGAGTAAATCACGATATACATTATGTGTATTTGTGTTTTAATAATTGCTGGATACACCAGTGTGAAATCAGTGTCTAAGACGCCTCAACCTTTTTTAGGTTCGCAGGAGGGTCTACTGATGTCAGGTGGTGACGCATGTATCCATAAATACCAAAGTGGTCATTCGAAACGTCAGAAAAAGCAAAAACAAAACGAAGAAGCCAAACGCAACCAGGGATCCTTGGTGTGATTTCTTAAGCCGAGAGAACGATCATCTCAGTTCATCCGGACATGAAGAAGACAGTACGTCTACATATGTATCTGCTCGTGACGACATTCAAGATCCGGTGGCTGAAGTGACAGAATCGTTGACACCTTCTTGCAGTTCTGATAACGATTCCATAGCTTCGTAGAAGAAGCATAGTAGAAGATGATGACCCTCCTTATACAGTCTACGGAAGTGAGTAACCACTAGAAGGCTGTCAGCTAACAAACCTCCGGAAGATTTACAGTGACGACCTGGCATATTGGAAAATTACCCAGGAATTGATAGACCATTTTACAAGAAAACCACCATCACAGAACTTGGACAAGGATCTTCACAAATTGGCGAGATCGTACACGTCCAAGACAAGATACGTATAACGGAAAGTCTTTGTTCGAAAGCTTGCTAACGAGGAGCATGTAACGAGGGATTGGTTGGTGTATTCTCCATCAATTGGAAATGTTTATTGTTATGTATCCAGGAGCGGAAGTGATACCTTTTCTCTGAATGGTTTAAATTACTGGACACATGCGCACATAATTACGACACATGAGCGTAGCGATAGTCACATGGTAGCTATAAAGAAGGGGTTTGAAAATGCCAAAGAGCACAATGCTGATTCTGCGATCGCAAAGCAGCTGAAGAATGAGCAGCAATACTGGATCGAACTCCTCAAGCGCATCGTTGCCGTTGTTACCTCCGTGGTAGAGAGAGGACACCCGTTCCGAGGCCACACCGAGTTGTTTGGGCAGAAGGACAATGGTAACTACTTAGTCTTGTTAGAGTTGCTCTCACAGTTCGACCCTTTTTGGCCGAACATATTTGTCGATATGGGAATAAAGGAAGAGGTCAAGTGTCATATCTCTCTTCAACAATCTGCGAAGAATTCATCAAGCTCTTATCGGACAGGATGAAAGCGAAAATATTTGCTGAAATAAAGAAGGCGAAGTACTACTCTATCAGCATAGATTCACACCTGATATAGCACACATCGATCAACTGAGCATCGTCATACGATACGTTCGGATTGACGTACAACCCGTGGTACGCTTTCTGGCCGTCATAGACATTGAGCAACACGAGGGGAAATATTTGTTCAAAACATTCAAGTCTTTCCTTGACGAATGCGGAATAAAGCTTGAGGATTGCCATAAACAAACGTAAGACAATGCGAGCAATATGTCTGGAACTTATTCTGGAGTCCAGGTGAGCCCTCTTGGTGAATAGATACAATGCGCAGCGCATAGCCTACATTTAGTTGGGACCGCAGCGACCGAATCCTGGCACTGATGCGGTCGTGTTTTTTGGCATCGTTCAGCGACTTTACACGTTTTTGTCAGCCTTGCCACAGACGTGGTCGAAATTGTTAGAGAACCTACCGAAACAGTCCAGTGATAAAGAGCCTACCAGAAACACCATGGTCTGCTCGAGCAGATGCTGTGAAGACGTTGGCATCAAACTACAAAGTAATTAAAAAAAACTATGTTCACGCGATAGCTAGAACTTCAACCCATCCTCCGCTCGTCGTGCTCGAGGCAAATTCTTTGGTGAGCACACTGAGCTCTCTGAACACCGTTCTTATGTGCATTGTGTGGAACAACATCCTGGACACATTGAACCGAGTTAACAAGACATTGCAAGCTCCAGGAATGGAGATTGGTTCAGTGGTTATGCATTACCGTGTCTTGCTGGAACACACCCATTCTTTGCACGACTAGGAAAGGTTCGATCGATTCGAGAATGAAGCAAAGTCTGTTGCACCAGGACTTGATTACGACGATGAAAACAAGCGAGCAAAGAAGAGAAAGTTGTTCCACGACGAAACACCAGAAGAGGTAAAAGTGAGTGACTGTCGAGAGAACTTCCGAGAGAACACGTATCTAGTCATCACTGACAGATTACTCTCCGAAATCAAGAAACGGAAAGCCGCCTACACGAATGTCTGAACGTTTCGGGCTGTTGACCGAGATTCGATCTCTCGCCGACATCGATATCACCTCAAAGTGCAAAGAATTCACCCAGTATTACGATAATGATATTGAGCCTGATGTTGAGAAAGAATTCCGTCTCTTCACAAAAATGGAGACTTAAAGACAGGTGCGAGATGATAACTTTCTTCATGAAAATAAGCTGATTGCTAGTTTCCCTAACGTTTACACTGAACTACGGATCTATCTGTCAATTTTCGGCTCAAACTGCAAAGACAAGCGATCTTTCTCGGTACTGATACCAAAGACTACCAGCATTCGACGATGGGTCAATCGCGCTTGTCGGCGCTGTGACTTTTAGCCATTGAGTCGAAAATGATGCGTTCACTATCGGTTTATGCATGCCATTAAACTAGATTCGCAGGGGGATTCACAGAGAAGCCTGAAACTGGAGGCATAGATAAAGACAGCACAAATAAATCAGCAAAGAACAGCCTGGAAAACTGTTCTGAATCAGGATATAAATGCGTTTGTTTAAATGTAAGGAGCATAGTAAACAAAATAAGTGAACTAAACATTACGGTAGAAGATATTGACCCTCACATAATAGGTAAACCGAATCATGGGCAACCACTGATATATCAGATGCCGAATTGGGACTAACAGGCTATATAATGTTTAGGAAAGATAGAATAGGAAGAAGGGGAGGTGGAGTTATTTTATATGTTAAAGATTCTATCCAGGCTTACGAAATAAAATTAGAAAGAGAAGCAGATTGCGAAGAAGCTGTTTGGTGTAATATAGTTACAGGAAATTCAACGTTAACGGTGGGGTTAGTTTATCGAAGTCCAAACATAAGCATCGAAGAGAATGAGAAAGTACAAAACGCCATAAGGGAAATTAGCAAACGGGACTGAATTATTATGGGAGATTTTAACCATGGTCATATACAATTAAAATCTCTACAGAGTACGGGGAGTGAAGACCACAAGTTTTTTGTTTTAGTACAAGACAATCAGGTGGTGAGAATGTGTTAGACATAGTTTTGTTCTCACAGAATGAATTAGTTGAAAATGTCAAATTCTGTGAACCATTTGGGAAGTAGTGATCACAACCAGATACATTTACCATCAAAGTAAAATCAGAAAGAAATAATAAAAAGCAGGAAAAATACACACAAAGGAAGATATAAGGAAATGAGGAGGTATTTAGCAAAGATAGACTGGAACAACACACTGAAGAATATGACAGCATCAAAATGCTGGAATATCTTAAAGAGTGAAATTTAGAACATCGTCGATAAATTTGTTCCCTTGAAAAAACAAGGGAAACGGTCCAGAAAGAAATACTTATCGAAAGAAGCCATTAGAAAAAATAAGTACAAACAAAGGATGTGGAAGTCATATAGACGTACTGGAAATGATGAAGAACACAACATTTATACAGAAGCCCTAAACCAAGCTACAACTGAAATTCGAAGAGAAGCTACGAAAAAAAAATAGCTAGTAATATAAAACAAGACAGCAAGAGTTGTTATGCATATGTCCGCACAAACTACTATTGGAAATTGTAGAACAAATTAGTATGCCCCTTGCAACAATGTTCAACTTATCATTGGAAGAGGGAGTGGTTCGTTCAGAATGGAAAGAAGCAAACATAATATTGTTATTTTAAAAAGGTTCCAGAAACAAGTCGGAAAAATACATACCAGTGAGTTTAACATCAGTAAGATCACATGGTGGATTTCTTTATTAAACATAACTTGTTAAACCTATCTAAACTAAAAGTGAGGTTATGCTTAACAAATATGTTATATGTTTTTTGGAAGATATCACTAAGTGGGTAGACGACGGATCACCAGTAGATATCATCAACTTAGATTTTCAGAAAGCTTTCGACAAAGTGCCACATCAAAGATTACTGCTTAAACTAAAGGCCCATGGCATAGGAAATGGTTTAATTAAATGGATAAAAAATTGGCTAATTGACAGAAGACAACAGGTAGTAGTTGATGTGGAGGCTTCAAACTGGAAATCAGTTTTGAGTGGTGTACCACAGGGATCAGTACTGGGACCTATATTATTCTTAATATATATCAACGATTTTGACGATGATATAACAAGCAAGGTGTTGAAATGTGCGGATGATACAAAATTGTTTAGAAGGATTAAACGTTATGGAGATAGCAGCATTTACAAGATGA
Organism: Paraescarpia echinospica; assembly: GCA_020002185.1. Lineage (NCBI taxonomy): Eukaryota > Metazoa > Annelida > Polychaeta > Sabellida > Siboglinidae > Paraescarpia > Paraescarpia echinospica. Next base: position 24,306,694 of record CM034532.1, read on the forward strand.
TCTTGACAAGTTGATTAAATGGTTTGAAAATGGCAAATGTTGTTCAATTTTGGGAAATGTAAATGCCTCCACACAGGACACGGGAAAGAAGAGGTACAATATACATTGGGTGGTTCTGTACTAAGTACTGCTGTAAAAGAAAAGGACTTAGGGTTAACCATTAGTGCTGATATGAAGGTTACAAAGCAGTGCGGTATTGCCGCTTCAAAGGGAAATAAAATCCTTGGATTAATTAGGCGAAATATAACATATAAGGAAATATAATGAATTCAGGGCAATCCCTGTTCATTCTGCCCAGACCTTGATTATTGATGATTAAGCTATGAAATTGCTTGTTGATGAGATGTACGCTAATCGAAAGCTGTGCACTTGGACATGCATTAAACTGCATTGCCAAGTACGTGAGCTATGGTGGTCAGTTGACGCGTAAGCAAATACATACCATCCTGATTACGCATTTGGGTGATGTTGCGGTATTTCGCATGGAGGGTTGTATTCAGGGAGCTTGTAGGTAAAATATTGAAGGTTGTTAATGTGGAAACCGTGGACGAGGAGAAACAGGATGCTTTGGTGAGAAAGATCACAACCGAGGCACGAAATATTCCATTTAACCAGAATAACTATGATCTTGGTGATTTCACCCAAGCCAAAACAAAGCAACAAACTACTGATGCACTGCTTAGGTTTGTCTCAAAGCTCATATCTAATGGGCAAGTCACAAAAGCATCACTGAGTCTATCACAATCCATACAATATCGCATTATCAATGCACGTAACCAAACAGCACTTGGGTTGGGTATCAAACTATACCACACGTTTGGTAGCAGTGATCTCATTAAAATCTTAGTGTGTCATATGATGAGGTGCTGCGGTTCCGGAAGTCGGCGGCAAAGTATGTCGGTGACAATGCTGCTACTCTGCATGACGGGGCTCAGTCGGACAGTCAGAATCGTATTTGGCTGGTACGACAACTTCGACTTGCTGGTGTCGACTCCAAATGGTCGCCTTGAGACCCACGCCATAGCAACAGAATTTCAGAACCACCCAGCTGGGATCATCGATGCCGGTAGCGTTCAGTCTAACATTAGTACTCTCACAATCCTTCGCCTCACATCCAAGGAGGCCAAGTCTGTGCGCAGTAACAAAGCCGTTCCACTTATGCACTATACTGGCCCTAAGAAGTACTTCAGCATGCGCTCCATGGTCAGCTGCATGAAGTAAATGTCACTCACCCCCCCGCTCTCTCTCTCTCTCTCTCTCTCTCTCTCTCTCTCTCTCTCTCTCTCTCTCTCCCCCTCTCTATCTGCACGCACAAACTGGTGGACGAGGAGAGTAGGGAGAAGGAAGTTGTCCACCCAGTGCCGGCCAGTTGGATGGAGGCGAGCAGTGTCCAGATACTGCTCTATCTGCTCAAATGCATTCGGCCCTGTTGACAGAAACCGCTTCAAGAGCGCCGCTGATACGCCCCGACAGGACCGCATGGCTTTCACCCAGGACTTCCCATTGAAGATACCTGTCAGCCCCCGATATGCTACGGCCACGTACACTTCAAGCGCTGAACCTTTCCTCAGCCTCGTGATGCAGCCAATGAACAATTGTATAATATGCATCCCACCAGGATGGGCGATTACGTTCTGAAGCTGCAGGGGCTGGTACTAGCACACCTGTTTGGTTACTAGAAACAACTGCATGCCAATATGTATTTGTCAAGGATCACGAGAGAATACGGCGGGTTGGTGAAGTTACCCTCATCTACGAGCTCTCCATCACCAGTCTTCTGCCCAGAAGAGATACAATCCTGAAGAGCAAGAACAACAAGCGCAGCCTGGCGAGCATGTTGTCTACGTTCAGTGCAGGAGAGAACGTGACGATGGAGACTCGTGACGATGGGGTGTTTGGTGAGGTGGACATCACCACGATCTTCTATGCCACTGAGGCTGCCAACTCTGGCAAAAGCGTGATCCGTGTACTTAGCGACGACACAGGCGTGTTTGTCCTACTGGTCTATTGGGTGTATCTGGAGGAGCTGGAGTGCAAGGTGCATATGGAGCGGTATCTGGAGGAGCTAAAGTGCAAGGTACAGATGGAGCGGTTTCGGCGGAGGTGGAGTGCAAGGTGCAGATGGAGCGGTATCGGGAGGAGCTGCAGTGCAATGTACAGATGGAGCGGTTTCGGCGGAGGTGGAGTGCAAGATGCAGATGGAGCGATGGGATGGGACAGTGCTGGATATCAACTTTGGGTCACCTTCGCTGACACAAAGCCAGTGTCTGCAGCTGGCTGGCATGCACGCCCTCAGCGGATGCGACATGACCTCATATCCATAAGCCAAAGGCAAGATCAACGCACTTAAACACCTTGCTCACTGGGGACTTCCCAGGTTTGGATAATGTGCTGGGGGAGTTGGGCGCCACGCAAGCGGACCTGATGAAGACGGTGAAAACATTCTTCATCGCTCTGTATGGGCAGCCACCAGGGACATCCATGGAGTCTGCCCGTTTCACACTCTTCACCAAGAAGAAGAAAAGTCCCAAAGTCAAGGCCCTGTCTCCAACATCCACCAACCTGTTCCTGCACGTGTTGCGGGCCCACCTGCAGGTCATGCTGTGGAAAGCGGCAGACCAGCAAGCCCTACCCGATGAGTCAGCCGATATCACTCATTTCGGGTGGGAGATCCGGGATGGCGTCCCTTCTCCTGTTATTGCTCAGAGTGACCTAGGTCCACCACACTTATGTGATTCATCGTGAGTGGAGGGCACAGGGCAAGAAGTGCAGCAAGGAGGCTTGTGTCTCCTACCAACAAGAATACCTTTCACGCAAGTCATACTCCAACTGCTCTGGCGAGAGGGCTGCTGTAATCCGTACACTAAGACAGAAGAGGCTCAGGCTGGAGACGAGGAGGGTGTCAAGATGGAGGATGCTGAGGATGATGATTTTGAGGATGAGATTGTAGAGGATGAGGACGTAGATGCGGAGGTATTGCTGATCCTGATTACCTGGATGATGAGTGGGAATAGGTAAAAGGTGAAGATTATTAGGCGATATCTGCAATTACTGAGAAAGCGTAAACCTTATGCTTATAGCATAGCATTGTGTAAAAGGATCTCTTATCTATAGTTATGGATATCAGTCCTTGTAACATCTCTACAATGACTTTCGTACATGATTACTTAATGCGAGAATTTTCCTCACAAAGAAATATGAATGCCAATGTTCATAATTATATTTGCACTATACACTACGTGTAACAGGTGTAACTACGTGTTTCTAATATGATTGATTACTGTTTTTTCTCAATAAATGGATTCTACGCTCCCCAACACCCCTTAAAATATGTATAATACATCATTCTAGGACAAGTGGTTCAAACGTTAAGTTGTCAAGATATCGACCAGTGGCTATCTTGGATTTATGCAAATTACCAGAGTTGCCCAAAGTTGCTGTTTGGGCAACCAAGCTGAATTTGTCCTGGGATCCCATATGAGTACACATCAATACAAAAGGTCATAGGATAGAACATTTCTCATCCACTCACTCATGTCGGCCACTGGGGTCGAACATTAGTGGCTTCAATCATCCGTCTCCAAATCCCTCTGTCTGCCATTGCTGTATTCAGCTCCTCCGTTTCTAGATCCACATCTTCCTTTAAGCAGTCGATGTAAGTTGCTGCTGGTCTTCCTGTGTCGGTTGCCACAAGATGGTCTTAGATGCCATTTCATCCTTATGTCTGCAGCAGTTTCCGGCAAATCTCAATCGTCGTATTCTTATTTTATCAGTGACTTTATACATTTCACTGTTTAATTGAATGTTTGATAAATGCTGTTGCCAGTGAATGTTAAATGCGGCTCGAAGCATTCATGTATAATATCCGTCTAGTTGTTTGTAAAATCGTCATTGTCCATGTTTCGCATCCGTAGAGTAGCATAGATTCTACTGTTGCAATAAACAGTCGCTGCTTGATTTTGCGTGGGAGTGTAGATTTCTACATTATGTTTAATTGGTTGAGTGCTCTCCACGCCATTGCCTGGTTTTTATGTCTTTATCGGTGGTGCAGACCCATGAGCCTAGGTATTTGTAGTCTTCAACCTTCTCTAAAACAGCTCCTTCCCTGTCAACAACGCTGGTGTTTCCTAATTGGTTGAATGATATATATTTGGTTTTTCTGTTTTTTTTTCACCCTGTAGCACTCCCGCCATGATATCAAAAAGCTCAGTTTTTCCATCCGGTGATTGTACTTTGGCACGTGCGTCCCTGTACATGTTGGAAATAGCTGTTACTAGCTCTTTGGGGACACCATAGGCTTCAAGAATTGTCATCATCTTGCCACGATGAACCGTATCAAATGCTTTTAAGAAGTCTACGAATGTCATAATTGCAGGAAGATGCTTTGCTCTAATTCCTTCTCAGGGTTAGTATTTGACCTACTGTTGTCCTCCCTGTCCGGAATCCATTCTGATTGTCTCTTAGGGGGTGATCAATTTTAGGACATATTCTGTTAAATATCATCCTATTGAATGTCTTTGCCACAATGGAGCTCAGGCTACTGCCCCCGTAATTCCCTGCTATGCTTAAATCGCCATTCTTAGGTATTGGAATACTGTTCAGAACTGTCCACTGTTGCGGTATTTTCCCTTCAATCAAAGCGCTGTTGCAAAACTCTAGTATGATACTGTCCAGATCGCAGTGTTTTATCATTTCAGGTGGTATACCATCATCCCCGCAGCTCTTTCCATCATTCAAGGATTTCTTGGCCTTCTCATACTCGTCTCTTTCAAAAGGTCTTTCCTTGATGTTGATATTTATGAGTGCAGGATCTCTTCATCTTCATCTTTTATGTCTGGTGGTCTGCCTAGTAGTTTGTGGAAATGATCGCACCAGTTTTCCACCCTTTGTTCTGCCGTTTTGCCCTTTAGTTGCCCTTTATGAGCTGTCTTTCTACCACTTATCTGGTTTATAGGCTTCCAGCTCTGTCCGTGTTTTCCATTAATGTGTGCATTTTCGACTTTAGCAATGTTCCTGCAAAGTTCTTACTCCTACAAAATGTTATTGGTTGTCTCCATGTTCTTCTTAGCCTGCTCATATCTCACTCTGTTTTCAGCTACAGTGTTTTGCTGGCAGACCTTATAGGTCTCTTGAACTTTCTCTCTGGCTGATGTTACTCGTGGATCATCTGAATATATTTAATTTTTCTGTTTCTTACTGACAGGAATAATCTTCTCTGTCGCAGCTCTATTTGCTGAAATGAAACCCTCATATCGCTCCGTTTCTATTTCATCTCTGATTTCCAGAATCTGAACTATGTTCCGTACTTCACATGTGTACTGTTTTTGCAAGCCACAGTCCTTGCTTAGCGCACTCCAGTCATACTTCACTTCGCTTGGTGGCGACGTTTTCTTACGTAGATTAAATCGTAATGCAGCTGTAACAATGCGATGATCAGATCCGACACTTGCAAATGTACTGTACGGTTCACAGTTCGTCACGCTTTTTCTCCATTTCTTGTTGATCAGGATATAATCAAACTGTCGTTTTCCTCCCTGTTGGTCCATAAACGTCCAGCGCTGTCCATTTCTATTTGCGGTATATGATGTTTGTGACGTCAAGATTTTTCTCAGTGATAAGATCGATAAGGAATTCCCCGTTACGGTTTTGTATTGTTATAGTAAGCGTCTGTATGGGTAAATTTGGCATCCCCTGGTCCAAATTGTGAGTTAAAGTCTCCTACAACCAACAACATGTTGTGCACTGGTACCGATTCGATCGTCCTTCTTAAGTCGTTGTAGTGGTCCTCTACGCTATCTACTTCAGCAGTCGGAGAATACGTGACTATAACTGTTGTAGCAGGATTGCCGATGAAGTTGACAATCAGTATTCGTTTACTGTGTGTTGTAATGTTCTCCAGGGCTCCCATGCCTCTTGTGTTGAGCAGAATGCCTACTCCTCCCTCTGCTGTGTGTTGCAATGTACTCCAGGGCTCCCATGCCTCTGGTGTTGAGCAGAATGCCTACTCCTCCCTCTGCTGTGTGTTGTAATGGTCTCTGGGGCTCCCGTGCCCCTTGTGTTGATCAGAATGCCGACTCGTCCCTCTGCTGTGTGTTGTAATGTTCTCTAGGGCTCCCGTGTCCCTTGTGTTGTGCAGAATGCCTACTCCCCCCTCTGCTGTGTGTTGCAATGTTATCTAGGGCTCCCATGCCTCTTGTGTTGAGCAGAATGCCTACTCCTCCCTCTGCTGTGTGTTGCAATGTTCTCTGGGGCTCCCATGTCCCTTGAGTTGAGCAGAATGCCTACTCCTCCCTTTGCTGTGTGTTGCAATGTTCTCTAGGGCTCCCATGCCCCTTGTGTTTAGCAGAATGCCTACTCCTCACTCTGCTGTGTGTTGTAACGTTCTCTGGGGCTCCCGTGTCCCTTGTGTTGATCAGAATGCCTTATCCTCCCTCTGCTGTGTGTTGTAATGTTCTCTAGGGCTCCCATGTCCCTTGAGTTGAGCAGAATGCCTACTCCTCCCTTTGCTGTGTGTTGCAATGTTCTCTAGAGCTCCCATGCCCCTTGTGTTTAGCAGAATGCCTACTCCTCCCTCTGTTGTGTGTTGTAACGTTCTCTGGGGCTCCCGTGTCCCTTGTGTTGATCAGAATGCCTTATCCTCCCTCTGCTGTGTGTTGTAATGTTCTCTAGGGCTCCCATGTTCCTTGAGTTGAGCAGAATGCCTAATCCTCCCTCTGCTGTGTGTTGTAATGTTCTCTGGGGCTCCCATGTCCCTTGTGTTGAGCAGAATGCCTACTCCTCCCTCTGCTGTGTGTTGTAATGTTCTCTAGGGCTCCCATGTTCCTTGAGTTGAGCAGAATGCCTACCCCTCCCTCTGCTGTGTGTTGTAATGTTCTCTAGGGCTCCCATGTTCCTTGAGTTGAGCAGAATGCCTACTCCTCCCTCTGCTGTGTGTTGTAATGTTCTCTGGGGCTCCCATGTCCCTTGTGTTGAGCAGACTGCCTACTCCTCCCTCTGCTGTGTGTTGTAATGTTCTCTAGGGCTCCCATGCCCCTTGTGTTGAGCAGACTGCCTACTCCTCTCTCTGCTGCTCTAGTAGTCGCATTTCGCCAGGCTGTGGTAGTGATCAAAGTTTTATCTTGGATCTGCTCGTATCGTACTGGTTTGTCATGTACTATACAGTACTCTTGAATACCAATTACTTCAATTCACTGTTTCTTCATATTCTTCACTACATATAGTTCTTCTCTGAGCCTGGGTGATCGTATAGTTCTAAGGTTCAAGGTTTATATTTTATGTGTTTTTTTGCATTTTACTAGTTTCTCCCCTTTACATCCACTGTTGTCAAACTTACAACATCCTTGTGGCTTTAGTCGTAAGTCGTCAAGTGACCCTCTTCGAGAATCAGTGGTCGTACCAGAAGACAAGTCGGCAGGGACTTTAACCCTGGTGTCGTAATATTTGTTTTTAGCTCTAGCTGGTGTGGGCGCCACTCCCCTGTCACCACGTTGTTACTTCTCCTAAACCACTCGCCTACCAAGGCTTATGAGCGTGGTCTACCCATTGCTATTTGCCAATAGATGGAAGCTGGATTAGTGAGCGTCGGGAAATGTCCACACAGAGGTGGGCCCAGCACACTGTACCTAAGGGCTCCAGCCTGCTCCCAGATCCCCAGCACACTATATCCTAGAGCCGCAAGGTACCCAGTATCCATAATGTATCACAAGGCGGTTGTGCTGGGGTCTTGTCTATGGAGAGGCTATATACCAGCAGGGGAGACTTACGCACTTGGCTCCCTTTTCACTCCCAATAAGGGAGTTAGCTGGTGGCGGTAGCTGAAAGCGAATAGCATGAAGCACATGCACTGCAAACTACCGACTACACTACAGCACTAGACGCATCACACAGACCTGTGCTTTTCGCACCACGCTACACACAGAACATTTCTAGGTTCACGAAATTACAAATGGACTAGAATTGGTAAATGTAACAATAACAACACGTTGCTTATTAACACACTAAGTCATGTGCTGACGTTTTAATCGTTAACGTGGCATTTCATATCCTCGATATTTTATTTTATCAACACACTATGTAATATCTGTGTTATGTGTTTATTGGCACGGTATGCTACATCCCAGAGATTTCGCTTATCAACACATCTTTGGCCTATTTTGATCATACGAAATGTCATAACCCAGATATTTGATGTAATAATATAAATAAAAAGTATTGTTCCTACCATTTTTTTCAATGCGTCATATCTCTGACACCTTATACAGTGACACAATAGAATTATGTGGTATCGTTGATTTGTTTGTACTGGCACATAGTACACAGGGGGAGGGAGCGCGAGGAAGAGAATGGCGGAGAAGTTGATAGACGGATATATATCCTATATTGTAGTATCTGTGTGTGTGTGTGTGCGTGTGTGTGTATGTGTGTGTGTGTGTGTGTGTGTGTGTGTGTGTGTGCGTGTGTGTGCGCGCGCGCGTGTGGGTGTGCGTGTGCTTGTGCGAGTGGGAGTGGGTTGAGGATGTGTGCGTGTGCGTGTATGTGTGTGCGTGCGTCCATAGGTGCGTGTGAGCGTGTGTGTGTTTGTGTGCGTGTGTGTATGTGTGTGCGCTAACTTCAGATCATTGTAATTATAGTGTATCTCCTCTGAGGCGACGAGCTTCCGTCGCCTCTTTCTATGTGCGTTCGCTTCCTTGGACCACTGGCCCCTGATCTATTAATTGGCGATATATTAAAAAAAACACGACGGGGATATTTAGAGTTGTGTACGTTTTTAGTGGACCAATTGAATGGTGAGACGTCCTCCTACCCGCTGAACTATACACAGACATGCCGATGTCTGTTATGTTATATTATGCATCAGAGGCGCCAACGTGTTACTTCGTGTAGCAGCGGCACTGGAACAAAATTCATATTGGGGGGGAGGGGGGGCAACCGGAGTTTCAACCCCACTGAAAAAAAAATCGCCGCCGCGCCGCCGCAATCTTCACATCTTCCTTCACACCTTGTGGCTGTCTCGGTAGGCTGTGACATTAGCGGGGAGGGGGTGGACAGAAAATAATATGTCTGTCCTCCAATTACACACACCTTTTACTGTCGACAAAAATACACGTTAATTGTCTCATAGAATTTACATTTCCACCCGCCATTGACGCTCGACACAAAAACAAGCATTCACCCTCACATTTAATGGGCAGGGGGCAGGGGAAATTCCAGGGGGAAGCTGCCCCCCCCCCGCCTCACTGTTCCCGAGCCTATGTCGTGTAGCCTCCGGTAATTATTCTTTCATACGTTGGTATTTTCGGACAAGTAATACAAAGAATATGTTGGATCGAATTGTTATGCCATACCATATGGAAGATGTAAGGCCCGTTGCGCAAGAAAGCATTGGACATGAATGCGCATCAATACAATCAGACATCAAAGTATACCGTCTGGTGTAATGAACGTCTTTTGACATAAAGACGTAAAGGTCAAGATGTGAGTGAGCCCGCTGGACCGGACAATGCGACATTCGGGGAAACGACGATTGAATTGAAATCAGTTGTGAATATCGTTGCTAGGTGATGTTAAGACATCTACGACAATTCCTTCACATTGCGTGGGAAACATTATATAATTATCTAGACGTGCTAAATGCGAATGCAATCTTCATTGTGTGCATGTTTCATCTGAGTGGTCACGGACCCGAGCGATGATGGAGTTCCAAATATAACGTTTTGTAGTGAGTTGACTGTACGGGAACGTCATCACTGTTGACAGCGATTATACTACAACAATTTGCAAAAACACTACTACACGTGATATGAATCCGCACGCACGTACACACACGCACGTACACACGCATGCATTCACACACCACTCACGCACATACATGCACACACACACATACACACACATGCACACACGCGAGCGCGCGCGCACACACGCACGCACTCACACACGCACATACACACATCTAGGGAGGTATCTTTGTGAGAATACACACCCTCTGAAATGCTAACTGCCAAATGGCGAACAACACTGCTGAAGTTGCGATCACCTTTTGAGTACTCACACATTCATAGGCGCTTCCGGTGGTGCGGGGTGTACTGGGATATATATATATATATATACCAATACCAATAATGTGATGATAATGATAAAAAGAAAAAGAAGAAGAGGAAAAGAATTTAAGCATTCGCCACGTCTAAAAAAATCACCAACGGATGAGTGCTTGTGTTAAAAAAGTATTAGATGTTCTTTAGTAGGGCGCATTGGTATAATTGCTAGCATAGGCGGATCCAGGGGGTCTGGGGGCACGTGCCCTCCTCGACCTTAGGAATTAGGCGTGTCCACATACCTTTAACAATGGGCACACGCGACTGTGCCCCACTATACCGTTTAAAATGTGTCCCCGTTCACGTTATACTAAGTAACAGTAATTACGGCGACGCGGCTAACGTTTATGAACAGTACCCCCCCCACATCTCCCGATGGTCCTAGACTCGATTTCTGGATCCGCCACTGGTTAGAGCATAGAACTCTCAATAAAGACATTCCCGTTTCGGGTCCTCTTGCTGAAGTATGAAACTTTGACAACTTTGTTACCCCACGTTACGTCAGTTCACTCAGCTATACGGATGATTACCTGGCTCTATACAGTGGTTGATATATTTGTATATGAATAATTTTCGTGCAGTAATTACAGGGTGGCTGAATGTTCCTCAGAGAAGACAAGATGGTGTCTAATTGAACATATCTGTTTAGTGGAGTGACCTGTAAAGCATTTGCTTAGTCCTGAAGAATGAAAACTGCGCTATATAACGTAAAACCTTAAATTTACTTTTTTAATTAGAATATGAAAAGATTTTAAAATCGGAGTAGTTCAAAAAAGTTTGAGAAAAGTCTAAAATGTGGTTTCTCCAAACTAGGCGCAAGTGCAATATATTATTCTTTAATCAATGATACAGTTTGCTAACAAAAATCAATAAATGGCTATTTCTTAGTTATATAATGTGTTGGATGTGGCAAGGAGAAAGGTCTAAATTTTCGAAATGTTGGAGTTATAAAAAAAGTATCTTAGACTAGTGTCTAGGATAATAGTCGACGACAAAGCAGCTGCGTTTAGTCCTCCCAATCCGTGATGGGTCGGATAGTCCCCCAGAAGAAGGAATAGAATTTTGATTATAGTGTCACCCAAGGTATCAACGGTTATTTATCCTTGCGAAGCCTCCTCCACCCCAACTAACGTCGCACGTGACGTCTAAATAGAAAATCCTTAAATGCACACACACACACACACACACACACACACACACACACACACACACACACGAAAAAAAGTTGAACAGCACAACCCCCCTCCCGAAGAGAGCTGAAGAAGAGCTGAAGATATGGTTGCGCAGCTCCGAAAAAGTGTCAACAGCACACACACGCGCGCGCGCGCGCACACACACACACACACACACACACACATACCAGCAATATGTGTTACACATTTATTGTAACCTTAACCATTCCCTTTATGTTAAAGTGTTGGAATTTATTACCAGACGTAATAGACAACATCACAGAACCGCAGCAATTTAAGCAACCTCGAAATACGCGCAGTACCAGGATGACATGATAAATTAGTTATCATCCCAAGTACAGCTGTGCACCTAACCCCAGCCGTCAGAATCCACAGGATATTAGAGACACTGCAAAGCCGCATTTAATGTCCGCTAGGCGACATCACTAGTTCTATAACTAAGCGTTCGGAAGATTGCCTCAGGAAGAGAAGAAACCATGTGCGCGGGAACAGGGTAGGAAAAATGAGGCAGCTGTCACCCCAGGAGTGTACAGGGGGAGAGGGGGGTAAACGTTAACATGTGTCCCCATAGCCCAGTAAATCGATTTGAAATTAATTTACTTTTTAAAGTTAAACAAAGCTTGAGTAATGTGTCCGTAGTGAAACTTGTGCCCCAACGGTGGGTGATGTGTTGGTGAGCAAGGGGAAGGTGGTGTAAAAAGACCCCCCCCGTCTAAGACGGCCAGCCCCTTATATATCCGTTATAAGGCCCTGTAGCGTTTTGCCAATCAGATGCAACGTTTCCGACCTTGACCTAGGTCTCACGGATTATGGCGTTCCACATGCGACGGTGGATGTCATGACATCCTAAGCGTTTATGAAGAATATTAAGCAGATATTGCTTATACCTTGGTATACGATTGATAACTAGTCCATGATGGGCAGAATTAAGTTACACAATTTTATCGTGAATATGCACACTTTCGTCCTAACCGGGCCATTCAGTACGCTGTCACTGTGGTGTAAAACGGCCACCTCAACGGTGACATAAAACCCCCCCCAGGGCCATTTTACCCCACCAGGGGGCCGTTTTACCACACGTATAGCTAACCATACTGTTTATTATATATAATTTGGTATCACTGACATTGTTTTTTTACAATGTAGTAATTTAATTATTTTCTGTAAAGCGTGGTGCGTTGCTTTGGATATATGGCACCATATAAATTATTCTACTTAATTAGTATTTTTTTTCAGAATATGCCACGGAAATACATCCGAAAGTCGACCCGAAATGCATGGGATACTAACTCTATGGCTTTGGCTATTGCGGCCGTGGAACGGGGAGAGATGGGATTAAAAAAGCAACTAAAGAGTGTGGCGTACCTCGAACGACTCTGAAGAGAAGATGTAAAGATGTCAACAAGCATGCTAAAGGAACTGCCAAATCACTTGGTCGTTTTATGGTAAGCATTGCTAGAGGCTGAGGCTTTATTCGTGTTGGCATTTTGCGTCAATCTCACAGTGACCTACTACACAGTAAACTACTGCACAGCAACACATTCACATAAACTGATTACTTCTTATTGTTTTTTTTCACGACTACATTCTCTCCAGTCGTAGAGCGTGACCTGGTGAAATACATAGTGGAGATGGAAGAGACGATGTTCGGGATCGGATTCACCGTAGTTCGAAAACTAACGTTTCAACTAGCTGAGCGCAATAGGTTGACGCACCGTTTCAAAAATGAGATGGCTGGAAAAGACTGGGTCAGTGGTTTCCTGGCTCGAAATCCAGTCATATCTGTTCGTACACCAGAAACAACGGCAGCAGCGAGACAGCGTGGCTTTAACAAACACGCAGTTGGGCAATTCTTTGACGTTCTGGAAACTCTTTTGAACTAAACATTATGGTAGAAGATATTGACCCTCACATAATAGGTATAACCGAATCGTGGGCCACCACTGATATATCAGATGCCGAATTGGGACTAACAGGATATGTAATGTTTAGGAAAGATAGAATAGGAAGAAAGGGAGGTGGAGTTATTTTATATATTAAAGAATCTATCCAGGCTTATGAAATAAAATTAGAAAGAGAAGCAGATTGCGAAGAAGCTGTTTGGTGTAACATAGTTACAGGAAACTCAACGTTAACAGTTGGGTTAGTTTATCGAAGTCCAAACATAAGCCTAGAAGAGAATGAAAAAATACAAAACGCTATAAGGGAAGTAAGCAAACGGAACTGTATTATTATGGGGGACTTTAACCATGGGCATATACAATGGAAATCTCTACAGAGTATGGGGAGTGAGGACCACAAGTTTTTAGTTTTAGTACAAGATAGTTTCCTTTCTCAACATGTGCTAGAACCAACCAGGGGAGAGAATGTGTTAGACTTAGTTTTGTCCTCACAGAAAGAATTAGTTGACAATGTCAAGATATGTGAGCCACTGGGGAGTAGTGATCACAACCAGATACATTTTACCATCAAAGTAAAATCAGAAAGGAATAGTAAAAAGCAGTATAGGAGAAATTTCCACAAAGGAAGGTATAAGGACATGAGGAAATATTTAGCAAAGATAGACTGGAATAACACACTGAAGAATAAGACAGCAACCGAATGCTGGAATATCTTAAATAGTGAAATTAAGTGCATAGTCGATAAATTTGTACCTTTCAAAAAACAAGGGAAACGGTCTAAAAAGAAACACTTATCGAAAGAAGCCATTAGAAAAATTAAGTATAAACAAATGATGTGGAAGTCATATAGATGTACTGGAAATGATGAAGACTACAACATTTATAAAGAAGCACTTAATCAAGCTACAGCTGAAATTAGAAATTCAAAGAGAAGCTATGAAAAAAAATTTGCTAGTAATATAAAACATGACAGTAAGAGTTTTTATGCGTATATTCGAAGCAAACAGAAAGTTCAGGATAAGGTCGGTCCTCTAGAAGATAGTGCTGGAAATACAATATCAGAGGGATTCTTAATGGCAGAAGACCTGAATGAGTATTTTAGTTCAGTGTTTACCAGGGAAGATATTAGTTCACTGCCAGTACCAGAGGCTAAGTTCAAGGGGGCAGATTCAGACTATTTAGGACAGTTAGTTGTAACCTCGGAAATGGTAGCTAAGAAAATAAGGGCTATGAAGGATAATAAATCACCTGGAGTGGACGGGATTCCGCCCAAACTACTATTGGAAATTGTAGAACAAATTAGCGTACCGCTTGCAACAGTTTTCAATTTGTCATTAGAAGAGGGAGTGGTTCCTTTAGAATGGAAAGAGGCAAACATTATACCGTTATTTAAAAAAGGTTCGAGAAACAAGTCAGAGAACTATAGACCAGTGAGTTTAACATCAGTGATTTGCAAATTATTAGAAAGACTAATTAAAGATCACATGGTGGATTTTCTTGTTAAACATAACTTGATAAACCCATCTCAACATGGGTTTTTAAAAGCGAGGTCATGCTTAACAAATATGTTATGTTTTTTGGAAGACATCACTAGGTGGGTAGATGAGGGATCACCAGTAGATATCATCTATTTAGATTTTCAAAAAGCTTTCGACAAAGTACCACATCAAAGATTACTCCTTAAGCTAAAGGCCCATGGCATAGGAAATGGTATAATAAACTGGATAGAAAAATGGCTGAATGACAGAAGACAACGTGTAGTAGTTGATGGGGAGGCTTCAAACTGGAAATCGGTATTGAGTGGGGTACCACAGGGATCAGTACTAGGACCTATATTATTCTTAATATATATCAACGATTTGGACGATGATATAACAAGCAAGGTGTTAAAATTTGCGGATGATACAAAAGTGTTTAGAAGGATTAAAAGTGATGGAGACAGACAGCATTTACAAGATGATCTTGATAGGTTGATCAAATGGTCTGAAAAGTGGCAAATGCTGTTCAATTTTGGGAAATGTAAATGCCTCCACACAGGTCATGGGAATGAAGAGGTAAAATATAAAATGGGGGGTACTGTTCTAAGTACTACTGTAAAAGAAAAGGACTTGGGGTTAACCATTAGTGCTGATATGAAGGTTTCAGAGCAGTGCGGAATTGCAGCGTCAAAGGGAAATCAAATCCTTGGATTAATTAGGCGAAATATAGCGTATAAGAAAAAGAATTAATAGTACCGCTGTACAAAACAATAGTGAGGCCTCATTTAGAATATTGTATACAAGCATGGAGGCCATATCGCAAGAAGGACATAGATATGCTAGAAAGAGTACAGAGGAGAGCGACTAAAATGATATCAAATCTGAGGGATCTTAGTTACGAAATACGCCTAAAAGAATGTGGTTTAACAACATTAGAGACCAGGAGATTGAGAGGAGATCACATAGAAGTGTTTAAAATATTGAATGGTTATGAAAATATTGATAGAAACATTTTTTTCTCAGTTAAGAAAAATAGAAGGACCAGAGGACATGAAGCTACATTAGTAAAGGAGCAGTGTAGATTAGATATAAGAAAGTTCTCATTCTCACAAAGGACTGTAAATGAATGGAACAGATTATCTCCTGATTGTGTTGGTGCTAGTAGCGTGAATATGTTTAAAAATAAAATCGACACACACCTTAAAAAGGCGGGATACATGTAGATAAAAAGTATTGGACTCTCAATAAGCCAAAAGGCTTCCTTGTCCACCTGCCATCCAGAGTAATTTTCTGGATGGCAATCTTGTTAAATCTTGTTAAATCTCTTGTGGATCAGTAGAAAGTCCCACCAAACAACATCTACAACGTCAACGAAACGGGAATGACGACTGTGCAGAGCAGGCCATCAAGAATTTTAGCTAGAAAAGGTCGACGCCAGGTCGGGGCAATTACATCGGTGGAACGTGGTCAGTTTGTCACCATTGAGATCTGCATGAATTCCACTGGCTCTTTCATTCCACCCCTCTTTGTGTTCCCGCGAAAACGGATGAAGCCGAATTAATGGACGGCGCACCAAATGGATCGATCTTTGCATGACGCACGAGTGGGTGGATACAAAGTGAAATCTTTATGCCGTGGTTTGAGCAGTTCGTAAGGGTGACAGGTGCTTCCAAACATAACCCGATGTTGTTTATCCTTAATGATCAGTCCACCCACACAACAACTATATCAACGTCGTCAACGGAGCGCACATTCTATGCCTTCCGTCCCGTTATTCGCACCGTCATTGAGACTTGGTTGCGAAACCATCCAGGTAGGACTGTGTCGGTGTTCCAGGTGGCAGGGTTGTTCAACCAAGCCTACCTCAAATCAACTGCGGCGCTGGTTGCTGCCAACGGATTTCGTAAGACATGTATTTACCCTGTAAATCGCAACGTCTTTCAAGACTACGAATTCGCGCCAGCGGCTATGACTGACATGCCTATCGACCCCGAAGTTCACGTTGCCCAGAGACAAACTGCAGATGTTCACGTTGCCCAGAGTCAAACTGCAGATGTTCACTTTGCCGTTCACTAGCGGGTAAAACGGCCCCCGGTAACACACATTTTGTTTACGTGATAACCACAACAATACTTAATCAAGTCAATTCGTTATTGCATATGTTGTTCGCATTAACCAAGTCTGTAATAAACAACATTTACTGTTACAATATAAGTACGTTGTTTTATTCAGTGGCCTTCGGTTAGTTAGATGGGCCGTCTTACCCCACCTTCCCCTATGGTTAAGTTGGTGTTTTGTGAGCCTCAAGCCGGAAACGTTGGGTGAGCCCCAGCTACCAACATTTAGCAGCCTCCAGCGCCATTTGTAGAAACATATATACAACAGTACTGATTCGTCGCATGTAAAGTGTTCATTCTCGCATACGACAATAATTGATTGAAACAAGTTACTTGGTGAATGCATAAGGGCGACTTTGCAACATCCACATGTAAACAATTCACACATCATGCTTTAACCGATCACAAAATAATCAATGACCTTATAGTGGGTCGGTTGACGGGCGTGTTGCTGGGGACACTCTTGAGTTTTTGCGGTCAGCCACGAAAATACTGGCCTTTTTGTAATGTGCTTTTTGCTAAATCCCCGAAGTCCCGTGATGTACCTTGCTACAACGACACGCGTTATCCGTCAATAGCCTAAGAAAATGTGTTAATTTATCTGGAATGGTTATAAAAATCTGGCACACAATGTTATAAAACCTTCTTGTCGCTACACACACGGAACACAAAGTCTCACTTGCAGCGTACACCATTATTGACATGGTAGAAGTCGCAACCAACTACGCAATACAAAGATCTTGGCTATATGCGCCGATTCGGGTAAACAGACGATGTTGTATTGCGTAACAGTTTGTTTGCGAATGACATAAGGCCTAAGTCTGATAGTGTTTCGCCTGGGTATATAAGCCTAAAATACATATTTTTGTTCATTAAATTGTTAGATTAATTTAAAATGAACGACGTGTATGAGCAATGTGTTTCAGTGATAATTATATATCGAACACGCATGATGGAAGGAGTCTTACACAAAGGAATTTGAAGAAATCTGCCGCTAATCAACTTCGAAGGGTCTTTGCAAGTTGTACTGACTGCTTTCTCTTTAAAATCGTTTACTAAATCGGTTACGGTAATGCAACCCTTGTACAAAGTCACACACCTGACGTGATAAATGGCAGTACGCTATCAGCTTAGGCATGAGCGACCCGAATCCAACTTACACACATAACACTCAACGTACAAAACTTCCGATTTCTGCTGACATACTAAAACGAGGAATGTCGGCGCACCGGTGTCATTTCATCAAACGCAGATTCGGCTTTCCGCGCTTGTAACACGGAGCCGTTGATAACTTTACTGCGTTGCATCTGAATCGTGTCAGGGCAAAAACGAGTTGATTAGCCGTGATATCTGCGATGACACACGGCAGGAACGCACGGAGTGGCCACGACTCCCCATCCGAATCGATGGCGCGTTCATTAGGGAGTTGTGGCGACGGTGCCGGGCTGTCAACGAACCTCGCGGGCCAATCAGCCGTGATTCCGATTATATCGACTACCAACGATAAAACAGAACAGAAAAACATACATTATGCAATCCATGCGAATAGGACCGCCGTCTTATGGATGGGGCTCGTTCAGGCAGAAGCGTAAACATTAATGGCTTATTGTTAAGTCTGCGCATTAGCGGCGTTACATGAGGTGCGTTGGTTGTTGAATCGATGTTATGTGACAACGTTCGCGCTCAACGAATGGGAAATTAGGCACCTGACGAGTGGAAATGTCAGAACGCAATACACACATGTTGTGTGCTTAGAAGAGCACGGAATCAGGGCGATGCAACGAGAAAGATGGGGGTATGCAGAATGCTATAGCTAGAAAAGACGGAATTATACTAGTCATGTTTAGTGACACATTTTTACTTTCGCATTTTTACTTTTTTTGTAACATAACATGGTTGATGCCAATGCTCTATGTAACGTTCGCAAGACAATAGGACAGAATGAAGCTTTACACACTTGGCGAATACGCGTCAAGCAATTATGGCTCAAAGATTTACGTGAAAACAGTATCCAACAACCCGAGTTATTATTATGATGATTTATTTAACATACCAAAATATATCAACCACATACAATCGATGTAACTCATAGGCAAGTTCATAATATTTTCATTATCAATAGATTGAGTGCTATTATTAAACTATTTAATTGCCGGATCTGTTCAAGCGTGATACACTAACAGCAGAGCTGAGAAGAGAAAACCAATCCAATGAGCAGAACAAATACAAATGTCGCATTTAAAAGGAAGAATTGTGCTCCGAAAAACGAAACTACTATTGTGTAAGAGACCGTGTTTATTATTAATACATTGTAACTACAGGAGTTTATTGTGATTGAACAAGCCTATTCAAGCGGACAGTTCCCGAATATACGGTGCTTTACAAGTGATAGTAATAAAGGGTTATTACAACTAGCGCCATTTCCTCCAGGTTTACTGCTCTACTTTCTGGAGCGAACGTCATAATTTCTGACAGGAATTAACAGTCTGGTATGTCTGCGGTATTTATTGAGTAGATACTCGTGTACATATTTATTTAAGTGGGGCAGACATACAAACAGACATATATATACAGACAGACAGACAGGTCAGGCAGCCAGGCAGACAAGAAAGACAGACAGACAGACAGACAGACAGACAGACAGACAGGCAGGCAGGCAGGCAGGCAGGCAGGCAGGCAGGCAGGCAGGCAGGCAGGCAGGCAGACAGACAGTCAGGCAGGCAGGCAGGCAGGCAGGCAGGCAGGCAGGCAGGCAGGCAGGCAGGCAGGCAGGCAGGCAGGCAGGCAGGCAGGCAGGCAGGCAGGCTGGCAGGCAGGCAGGCAGACAGGCAGACAGAAAGACAGGCAGACAGACAGACAGACAGAGACATACATCATGAGAGACAGATATACCGAGAGAGAAGACAGGGTGGAGGGAGAGACAGTAAGAGACAAGGAGAGACATGCATACAAGGATGTAATATTGTCCAGAGTCGGTTCGTTAGCATCATCGGGTCTACATTAGCATGACGACCCCGGCGTACGATAATCGCTAACCGAGTGATCAGCCATGCGTGAAGACACCGTCGAAACATTTCCAGCTTCCTGTTTGTGTCACATCCTGCGCTGTTGCAACAACTTAGAGTGACGAATATCATTATTGCTTTTGTTGAATGTCTATTCATATAGTAGAGCGCGACTTCCCGCAACTTGCACTTTGTTTGGTGATGAGATTTGTGTAATTCCATCACTCGAAGAGCTGTGTTGGCAGGGACGTATGTTCCTGCTAGATTCATCCAGACCAGGCAGGTCTAGGGGTAGAGTCGGTCGTAACGCAGTCAATCAAAGGGAAATAGCTAGCTTTGGATGGTACCTTATCTACAAGATGGTGTCGCGAAAGTAAAAAAATGCCTCGTCAGTAGCTGTAGGAACACACCATAGCATTAAATAATAGAACATTTGATATGTCACCACGTTTAAGGAATGGCGTATGTAAGTGGCGGACTGGGAGAGAGATTGAACGACAGACGGACGGGTAAACGATTTGATGAAAGGACAGACGGGTAGACGGATGGGCGGATGAACGCTGGACGGACGGACGGACGGACGGACGGACGGACGGACGGTCGACATGAGGACAGGCGCAACATAACAGAATCTTTAGAACATCGCACAACAACTTTGCACGCACGAAACTAACGTTCGCCCCCAGCGACAGACCTCGCCTGAAGAACCCGACTAGAACCACCGGCTCGCGTAGTCTGAGTTCGGCTTAGTTTTCATTGGGCGCGTCCAATCGATGGCTAACGTGCGCGTGCGCCGCTTATTAGTATACACAGATCGTAACCGTGGCGTCGTTGGCGCGCTGACGAGCGGCCACAGCGACTGAATCCGATTTTCTTTCTCCGCAACAGTACGAAGAATGTGTTGCAACGGGACCGTGTAGATGCAGGAGAAATAACGACGTTCCACGTCTGAGTTAACTTCAGAAAGTTCGACTCAGTATAGCGGCTACTGAATAGCGTCGGTTATAACTGCTATGCTGTTATGATGTGAAACGCAATTTTAGCGCCTTGTTGGGGCTACACGGGAGCATCGTATCTGATACGGAAGTCTGTATGTCGGACGAAAACGACTCAGTGAGGCGTGCAGTCAAATGGAACTACCGCACCCCTTGGGCAGCTTCGGGTGGCTGCGATAAGCCGTGTCTACGCATCGTTTTCCGCTAAACCCAGTATCAGGAATATCGACGTGACACTATTGCTGCAAGCGCCGGGTCTGGAGAAGAGTGTGCTATGCTTGCGTTGTTTGTAAGACACGGGCGAATATATGGACACAAACGGTAGTGGACAGTACACCGTCATACCGTGGTGACAAGCGCAATGTGCCTGATGAGCCAGCGAGAGATGTCTCTACAATGTGCCTTGAAGATCATTGGCGTGCTATTGACAGCGCTGTTACCCTATGGTAAGTTGTCTTATCCATTTGCGGAATTAAAATGGGGTTGATCTTTGTTCTCTTAAAATGACATGTACGCGTAAATGGCAGAGACGTAAAGGACATCACCTCTGATGGTAGAAAGATGTCGAGACCGTTGCGGTAAATTGAGAAACCGCCCCAGTCATTATTATTAATCTTGTTTTATATGTGTTATTGTTGTTGTTGTTGATGATGATGGTGTTTGGCTTTGTTGGTTTGGCTTGTGTTGTTGTTGTTGTTGTTGTTGTTGTGGTGTTGTCTTTCTAATTATATGGGTGCGGCTAGCGACATGATTCTAAGAGTTTTATTTTTATTCCGTGTGTGATCGCGTTTCATATCCTGCTCTACCACCCTTCGACAACCCACTCCACATATACACCCGTCACAATTCTGCCAAGAATGTCTTCATGCTGTCTTCCCATCTCAGTCGCTGTCGTCCTCTTCTCCTATCCCATCTGTACTCATCCGTTCTCTTCGTTGACTGTTCCTTCTTCTTCTTAATTCCGTTGATGGTTCTAACGTAAACGCAGCGCAAATAATACAAGAATAAATTAAATATATTGGAGACATTAAAGTAAATAAAATGTAAATTAGTTGTCAGTTTTTTTTACATTGTTCACTCTGTGACTGGGAGTCTTGAACGACGACTATTTAGGGGTCTACGCCACCTCAGTGGCAAGATTGTTCCAGTCTGCAATGCATCTTGGTAAACATTACATTTTATATTATTCTGTCCTGGAACAAGGTTGTGTAAAACTAAAGGGATGTGTACGTCTGGAGAAACGAGTTACTGGGAGAAAATATTGATTCATATTTATATATACCATATTGTTAACCATCTTGTACATTAATAGTAATCTAGAATGTAAGCGGCATTGTTTAAGTGTGGCAAATTCAAGTTCATTTTGTAGCGTAACAATTACACGTTCTACTACTTACTGTTAACCTCATTTACCATGTCGAAGACTAGTCATGAGTTTACCCTACGGTGGCAGATCGGTTGACGCACAAATTAAGCACCTTTCCTTTGAGCTTCTGATCAACCTTTTCACCTTCCTCCATGCAATCTCCACGACTTTTAATCTCCTGTGAATACCAGTCTTCGAACCGTAATACCCACCCACCTCTGTAGGTTGGTACAATTAAAACTATTGCACTTTTACCGACGTAAGCCGTGTTCACACGATTGGCCTTAAGATTAATCCCTACTTGAAGACGTATTGCCGTGATGAGACAGAGTGACGTCTAGCGGACTGTCTGGTCTCACTTGAAAGAACATCACCGCCTTATCACATCACGCAGATCGTTCCGTCTCGCTAGCGATCAAAGCATCGACGAGCTGCGTATACTGATTGATAACGATTGCACGTGGGAACCGCAAGACTGTTGATACTGATAAACGCCCCGGAATGAAAGAAACTTTCTTCTCCGCAACATGTATCTGTACAGTAAACGAGGTCTGACAAAAATCCATTACTTCATGCTACTACTCTCTGTCTTAGGATGATGCAAAATACGTTCTTTAATTCAGACGATTCAGATTCAAATACACACGCAGTTGTAGTTACGTAGGTTCGTTATGCAGTTCCGTATAGTGACATATTTGTGTTTTTTGTTTTAAACACGCACATACACATTTACATATTATACACACACGCACATGCACGTTCAATCGCCCACAAGCACACACGCACACCCACGCATAAACACACAGACACGCGCGCGCGCGTACACACACACACACACACCAACTCCATAAATTACAATATAATTTTACATTTGCCAATTTCTTAAAATGTATAGGCCTGCAAATACGGCCGCGCCACCATACGTTTAAACCAAGTACCGACAGTCATTGTTATATATGAGTTGCTTCGACGTTGTCTATGTTATTTTATGCATGTAATTAATCCAACACTGCCATATCGCGCCATCTGACTGAAGTCGGACATGATCTACAAGATGACAGAGCGTACGTTCCCGTAACAGATCGCTCTTGCGGCGATACGGACAGCATTGAATCACAATCAGACGATGATATTTCCCAGACAATAAGCATAACGAGAACGTAGTCGTACACTTATCCCATAAACGAATAACTAATATTTTTTTTCGCCGATACCGATCGCGGGTGACACGGCATGAAATTGAAAACAATCTCACGGGACCTATTGGGCGCCATTTTATTGCGACATAATCTGAACGAGCACCCGCAACGATAAAGTAATTGCGGCGTTTCTTGTCTTGGTTATGAAATGTCAGTTTTTGGCCTGATATCACAGACGGCTCCAAATTGGCTTCAGCGTGGTGCCATTACAATAACGACGTTGACGATTGTTTTTTTTTGCATTATGCTAATCTTTTGCGTACTTTGATGTAAGTAGAATGTGATCTACGTATGCGCCAATTTATGGACGAATTACAGTTTTCGTTGCTAGACGAGTTGAAATGTGTTGTGTAGTTTTTAAATTAGATCTGCTTATACGTAATGTTTGCGACGCTTATGATTTATCTGCTGTCCTGGATATACATATACTAATATTAAGCATTCCCTGTATCACTTATGCGCTAGGTAGGTATCGATTTTTATACCCGCGCCAATACTGAAACGGTCAATGTTTGTTTGTGTGTGCGCGCGCGCGCGTGTGTGTGTTAGTGTGTGCGTGTGCATGTGCGAATGCTTGTACTGTGCGGGTGTGTGTGAGTGTGAGTGTGCAGAGACACATCTATACAGACCGAAATAAAGGTCGATATAGACAGAGGAAGACACAGACATAAAGAGACAGACAGAGAGAGGGAGAGAGAGGGAGAGAGAGGGAGAGAGAGGGGGAGAGGGAGAGAGAGAGGAAGAGAGAGAGGGAGAGAGAGTGAGAGAGAGAGAGAGAGAGAGAGAGAGAGAGAGAGAGAGAGAGAGAGAGAGAGAGAGAGAGAGAGAGAGAGAGAGAGAGAGAGAGAGAGAGAGGGAGAGAGAGGAGAGAGAGAGGGAGAGAGAGAGAGAGAGAGAGAGAGAGAGAGAGAGAGAGAGAGAGAGAGAGAGAGAGAGAGAGAGAGAGAGAGAGAGAGAGAGAGAGAGATAGATAGATAGATACAGACATACAGACAGGCAGAGAGACAGACAGACAGACAGACAGACAGACAGACAGACAGTGGCAGACAGAGTGAGTGAGTGAGTGAGTGAGTGAGTGAATGTGTGTGTGTGTGTGTGTGTGTGTGTGTGTGTGTGTGTGTGTGTGTGTGTGTGTGTGTGTGTGTGTGTGAGAGAGAGAGAGAGAGAGAGAGAGAGAATGCGTCCGTGCGTTCGTTCGTGTGTTTGATGCGTGTGCTTACCAAGTATAAATATCACTAATTGTAATACAATTTTACTGTTGTTTTTTATGGAATCATCATCATTGCCTAAAATACAGATTTTGTTTTCCAAGCGCAAAGCATCCTACTACATTCAATTCC
Organism: Paraescarpia echinospica; assembly: GCA_020002185.1. NCBI lineage: Eukaryota > Metazoa > Annelida > Polychaeta > Sabellida > Siboglinidae > Paraescarpia > Paraescarpia echinospica. The sequence continues at coordinate 24,331,382 of CM034532.1, forward strand.
GTGTTCCTATGCTGTCAACAACCCAATATAAATTTAACTTTATATGCTGTACAAATGTTGTTGAAATATGCCAATTTCGTAACGACACAAACACTATTCATGAAATATGCTAAAGTATAAAACCCGTCTACGAAATTGGAAACTGGTCGTGAATAAATTCAGAAATCATCCCCATTTCCGTTAACCTTCCAAAAAGTGATGACTCCGAAGTCATTTCCGTTTGGCACATCCGGTTCACGAGTTTTGGCTGGAAGTAATATTTACATTTGCCGTCGCCGAACCGTTTTATGATTCAATAAAACACGTGCACCTCAGTCTTAACTAGACATTTATTCCGCGCTGATAGACGTGACTTAAATACCGTTAACGGAAGCCTCTATTGCATGGACGATATCAAACATACCTTCTTCTTCTTCTTCGAAATGTGTGTTATATCAGCAACGTAGGACTGTGCAATCCTACTTAAGTTGCTGTTGTGCGAGTTTTGCAGCGATATTTACTAACTTGTTTACTTAATCTTGTTCGTGTGGGTTCACACATAAGGCCGACACCAAAGAACTCCAACGTTGTCTGTCTGCTGCCAGCTTCGTTACTTGGCCCCAACTCCACCCGAGTGTCTACATCTCCCGCTCCACTGATCTCTTCCATGTCTCCTTGGGTCCCCCTCGCTCTCTTGCCACCAGTGGTCCAGCGCTTGGCCACTCTTGGAATGGCTGTCCTTTCGTGGAGTTCCGTGTTAGAGATTTTATTTGGCCAATAGATTCGTAGAATCCTCCTGAGACACTTGCTTTGAAACACCTTCCAGCATCTGGCATATGCCTTTGGTGACCTTCCATGATTCCGCCGCATATAACAGCACACCCAGGACGTTGCTCTTGAACAGGCGGATTTTGGTTCTGTTGCTGATTTTATTGGTCTTCCAGATGTGCCGCAAATGCCGCTCTTGCCTTGCTGATCCTTGCCTTGACCTCAGACTCCGAGTTTCCATCTGTTGTCACCTTGGCCCCAAGGTAGGTGAACTCCGTCACTTCTTCAATATTTCTTCCTCCAATTGTGATTGGGTCTGCTGTTTGGCTGTTGTTTCGCAGCGTCTTTGTTTTGTTGGTGGTGATCTTTAGCACTGTTTTCCCAGCATTTCTGGCAAGTTCCTCACTTTTTCTTTGGATGTCTCCGTAGCGGTGCGACAAGAGAGATATGTCATCTGCAAAGTCTAGATCACCTAGTGTATCTGTTAAGGTCCACTTGATGCCACTTTTCTCTGCTAGTGTTGTTTTTTCACGACTCATTCGTTCCCAAGGCAGAAAAGGAAAGAAAATTATATATATGCATCCTTGTTTCACTCCGGTTTTGATTTCAAAATCTTCTGTCAGGTATTGGCCGCAAATGACCTTGAACCTAAAGCAGTTTAATTATGCTCACAATCTTTGGAGGGATTCCATAAAGTTTGCATAGACTGGAGTGTTCCATTCCTGGCGCTGTTCCAGGATCTGCCTTAGTGTAAAAATATGTGATCCCCACAAGAACTTCCTTTCCTGAACCATGTCTGTTTTTTTTGCGCAACTGTGGGTCAAGGGCTGCAGACATTCTGTCAAGGATTACCCTACTGAAAACTTTACTACTGATGAACAAAAGAGTGACCCCTCTCCAGTTGTTGCAACGGACAAAGTCTCCTTTCTTAGGTAATTTAACAACCAGCCCCGTCTTCTAGTCACCAGGTATTTCTTCCTCCTCCCATATACCTTCGAAGATCTCTGTCAAGGCTCCAGCGACAGCCCTCAGCAACTCTGCACTCACCGTCTGCCCCCGATGCTTTCCCTGACTTCACTGTCTCGATAGCTTTCCTCCCTTCTTCAGCAGATCGTGGATCTGTGTTGATCTGCAGGTCCTGTTCGCTTTCTGGAATTTCTGCTTGATTGCTTGGTGCGTTTTTGTTGAGGAATGTCTCGAAGTGTGTTTTCCATCTTTGGATCTGTTCCGCTACACCGATGACAGCATTTCCACTTACATATTTCACTGGGACGTCGTTATTTTTAAAACCGCCGGTCAATGTCTTGGTTATCTTGTACAGTTCAACCATGTTCTGTGTCTGTGCCGCTGTTTCTGTTTCGTCCGCCAGATTTTCGATGAAGGCTCTCTTGACTGCTTTCATAGTCCTTTTCACTTCTTTGTCCAGTTCCGAGTATCTAGTCTGTAGCTGTTCCTTCAGTCATTGGGATTTGGCATCATTTAGCTTTTTTGTTGTTGTATTTCTTTCATCGACTATTGTCCATGTGCCTGATTTGATCCATTCCTCTTTCTTTTTTCTTCTGTAGCCTAACACTTTCTTGTTTGTTTCTATCAATGCCTGATTGATTGAAACTGTCGATGCTCTATTATTGTTCCTCTTGGAGTATGCTAAAGCGGTTTTACAAGTCCAGCTGAAAACCTTTCCCTGTATTAGTGTTCTTTAACTTTCCTGTGTCAAGTCGCTGCTGTCTCTCTTCTTCTCTCCTTGCCTTCCTTAGCTTCAAGGACAGCATTGCCACTACTAGCACATCGGCTCCACGCCTGGCTCTGACATCCTGGAATGATCGTCTCCACTTCTGATTAATTACCACATGGTCGATCTGGCTGACGGTGTTGTTATCTGGAGACCTCCGGGTGGTCTTGTGATTGGTTCTGTGCTTGAGTAGAGTTCCATCTATGACTAGGTTATTTTCTGCACATAGATCCGAGAGTCTCTCGCCGTTGTCATGCATGCGTCCAAAGCCCTGGGTGCCCATGGCCCTTTCTCTTCCTGTGTTTTCCTCTCCAGTCATTGCGTTGACGTCTCCCACCACCATGAATACATCATGCCAGGGTGTAGTCCTGATTTCCGTCTCCTTCATAGAATTCATCCTTGATTTTATCCTCAACATCCTCTGTTGTTGCATAGCAAGCTATCACTGTCAGCTTCTTTGTAAACTTGGAGTTACATCTTGCCTTGAGCAGTCTGTCGTTGATTGGCTTCCACTCCAGCAGAGTTTTGTCCTACCTGTCTCGTTACAATTATGGCTACCCCTCCTCTGTGCTGATTATATGTTCACCCTGAATAAAGTATGGTGTGTCCTGGGGACAGGGTCCTCTTTCCTGAGTTTGTCCATCGTGCTTCGCTCACACATAAAAGTTCAACGTTGTAATTTTCCATCTCCCGCAATACTTGCTGAAGCTTCCCTGCTTGATACAATGTTCTCACATTCCAGGAGCCCACTCGTATCTTGGTTTTCGGCTTCAGGAGCTCCCCTCTCGGGGTGTCAGCTTCCGATCGGGTTTGGCTGACATCCTTCATGACCCCAGCTTCCTGGGTAGTTTTATTCCTCACTCAATTGACGTTTTGTTATTTGGGATTGGTTTATGTAAAGTGGTTTTTTACATGGTGAGGGTGCTAACCTCACGCACAGCCCTCCTCCTTTCTCATCCGGGCTTGGGACCGGCCATGGTTGGGTTTTTGCACCAATAAGGCCGTGTTTATGATTCCTCGGCATATTTGTGTGTTTTTGTTTTATTCCGAGCGATTGCATACAGTAAACACTGCTAACAATAAACCATTTATACGCTGCCTGATATCGCATAGGGACCAATAATACATAATACAAACCCACAACTTTTCACGTATTATTTTTAAATGAAATAAATTCTCTTTAATGAGCGTTCTTTCTAAAGAACTCACCTTATCACCAGGATGAGCGTCTGGCTGTTGCCTGACGTATTTATATTTGCTCGTACGAGATGATCCAGTAAACGAAGAACTGTTTTCCCGCGAAATGATTCGAACAGCGTCACCAGGCATATGATCTATTTGCAGTGCCCTAGGGATGTCGACTCAAACTTCTTCAAACAAAAACCTTTATCCTTATTTTACATGTAGCTGCAGACGGTGTAATACAGAATATATTTTGAAGTAAGGATATATCGCAGAATTTTGTGAGGTTTATAAGTGGATATGATCATAAACCTGGAGGCCTAACGAAAGTTAACAACCCATAACAATTAGAATTGTCCGTAAATACGCACCGGATGAACACTATAGATGATATGGCCAGACGCCACGAGAGGAACAGCAGATGCTTGAAGGAATGCAACGTCGACGGAAGAGTGAGACTGGTGGCATCATGGTTAGATTATACATTAAAGGCAACAAATCTAAATATACACACAGAGAAAAAGAACACCGTAACATGCGGAGATGTATCTCTTTTCAACATCGTGTTGAACACGTCACATTAACGATGATTCTACATTGCGGCCTGTTCTCTTTGCGAACAATGCTATGCACTTTCACCCGGTCGTAAACTATAGTCAATAGTGGCACGTTACGTCGTACCCAATGAGATTCATATTCAACTGAAGCGATTAGAGGGCAATAATAATAACGCACCGATTTATTTAAAGGTAATCCAAGGTAAGTTCGTATACAGTGCAGTATCCCGTCTTTAAGATTGCTCAAAACGATTTACACTTTACTCCCTGGCAGACCTGTTCAATTGAACACCATCTCGATTCTCTGGGAAACAATCAGCCACGCTGCAAATAATGAACGAAAACTATTCGTACATAACTATCCATGACCTGTCTATAGCCAGGTACTCATTCACACAGCTGAGTGAACTGGAGCAACGTAGCGTGAACGAACCTGCCCAAGGTTCGACAAGGTAGCACAGGATTCAGATTCGGGATCTCTAGGTTGAGTGTCCGATGATCAATAGTCACTGAGCCACCGCGCTCCACAAAATGTAAGTGCTTTGGGAAGAAACAGTTTGTTTACGTGACAGCCAGCCGCTTTCGAAGATTTGACCTCAGGGAGGGGATTCGCGTGTGTATCGTTAGATATAAATAAAAAATAGACGCCTCCGCAGACACGGCACCGGAGTTTGAATTTGTTGATGGTGATCCTAAAGACTGTAGTCAACACAACAAATTGGCATGGTTATGTTGCTGCGATTGTGTGCGTTGAACAATACTACTCCCGAACGTAACCTTGGTAATACGTAAATTGCCTTTCTTTGGAAAAATTAGCCCGTGGTGTCACCCGAAAGTGCCTTTGCGAAATCGTGTCCTCGAGCGAGTGGAATTCAGTAAAAAGCCAATAAGCTATATTCTATGTCCGGACTCGATCCCCGGAGCGAGGATTGAGATTAATGTGCGGTGTGGCGCTGCCTCTGTAATCCACTTTCTCGCAGAATTTCACGCACATCGGGTGGTAAATTTATATGTCGAATGTTGACATGTTGTCAAATTCGTCGGGACGACGCCTTCTGCGCGCGGCTGTCACGTAGACGTGTAGCTGCAGGCGAGACGGTGGTACGGGTTGTTGTAGCGGCAGCCGCACTCTATAGCGGAGCTGCTGATGTTTGCGTTGTGTGTGTTGCTGTTGAAGTTGTTTTGTTGAGGGTTTTTGCTGACGTTATTTGCGCTGAACCTGGCTCTGTTGTGTTCATGTTGATGTTGATTGTGACGAATATAAAGTCGTGCGTGAATGATTTAAGGAAAACACATTGTCTGTTTATTAAAATTGTTGTTCGGCCGAACCGATATTAATGTAATAGTTTTTCTCGAAAATATATCAAATTTGCACTAACGAGCCATCATACCGTAGTTGAGACTAAATAAACAGTCTAAATCAGTCTGAATGGAGAAATGCAAAACAGGAAACGATGGTGGTGATGATGATGATGATGATGATGATGATGGTGGTGGTGGTGATGGTGATGATGGTGATGATGATGGTGATGGTGGTGATGGTGGTGATGATGATGATGATGGTGGTGGTGGTGGTGATGATGATGGTGATGATGATGGTGATGATGGTGATGATGGTGATGATGGTGATGATGGTGATGATGGTGATGATGGTGATGGTGTCGATTTCAGGCACTGTGACGGATGAATATGTGGTTATTATAGTTATGGTCGTTGTTAATACTGTTGCATATGCCGATATGGCTGCGTTTTGTGTTGTTGTTGTTGTTATAGTTATATTTGTTATATATGTTGTTATTGTAATAGTTGTTGCTGCTGCTCCTTCTTCTTCTTCTGCTGCTGCTGCTGCTGCTGTTGCTACTTATAACGATAACGACAACGGTGATGATGATGATGGTGATGATGATGATGGTGATGATGATGATGGTGATGATGATGATGATGATGGTGGTGATGATGATGGTGATGATGATGATGGTGATGATGATGATGATGATGATGATGGTGATGATGATGATGATGATGGTGATGATGATGATGGTGATGATGATGGTGATGATGATGATGGTGATGATGATGATTATGATGGTAATAATGATGGTGGTGATGATGGTGGTGATGATGATGATGGTGATGATTATGATGATGATGATGGTGATGATGATGATGGTGATGATGGTGGTGATGATGATGATGGTAATAATGATGATGATGATGATGTTGATATTAATTATATAAATGATGTTGAAAACAATGATATATAAATATATATCATAGTGACGATACAACGACTGGTGCATCCCGGTCATAAGGATCAGATCAGCGGTATGTTTTGGCCTCCCGACACATTGACGCGGGTGCTTAGCGGCTGACTCGGCGGCCGTAAAAACGTCACTACGTAATCGATACGCCATTTTTGTTCGGCACATATCAGTTCTCGCTTGCAAATGAGCGCACGGGTGTGAAATCTTGAAATCATTCTCCGAAATGTCAATTAGCATCGGCGCAAAATGATCTGACGTGTGAGTTGCGATACGGTTTCATAAAAAAATGGCGGAGCTATCGTAATTTCCGGTTGACATATGACGCAGCTCCGGAACGTGTGTTTTAGCAGGAGACGTAGGCCATACTGGACCAAGTTAGAAATTTACGATTGATAAAACATGGCGGCGGTTACGAACGCCGACAAGGCAATGACGGGAAGTTCAAAAAGCTGACCGTATTTTGCGGTTGTGTCTGGTGTTTATGCTATAGTGTCTGGGGACATAACACTGCGTGTTTGCCTTTGGCTAACATGCCAACTTCTTTCAATATGATGGCGAATTGTCCGCGAGGGATTTTCTCAAAATGGCACATATTAATATCCATCCTATTTATGACCGGCAGGGAAATATCCATCAAATCTTAGCATTTGTTTTTTCTCTCCAGAAAATCAATATATGAACATGTCCCCGTACATCATTGTCATATTGCGCTACTAAAATATTAACTATGTAAGTCCCAAATTTCAAGGTTGTAACGTCCAGCTGGAACTGTAAATTTATACTAAAAAATGTAACGCTGTTATGATACGCGCTCGTATGCGTGTTTACGTACATGTGTGAGTGTTCGTGGTGTGTATGCGCGCATGTATAAGTGTATGCATGTTTACGTGTGTGTGTGTTTACGAGTGTGTGTGCGTGCGTGCGTGCGTGTGTGTGCGTGTATGTGTGTTTGTGGGTGTATGTGTGTGCGTGTGCGTGTCTGTGTGTGTGTGTGTGTGTGTGTGTGTGTGTGTGTGTGTGTGTGTGTGTGTGTGTGTGTGTGTGTGTGTGTGTGTGTGTGTGTGTGTGTGTGTGTGAACCATATACGCTGACCCGGTGGTCATTGTCTGCCTACTTTGCCGTCGGGTCAGCAACTTGTTGAGTTACTGGTCCGTTTGACCGCCCACGTTTCCGGGAAAATTACAACGTTGTACAGCAGTATACATCAGCTTATCGTCAGACTTGGCCGCCGGAAGACACTGTTTACAAGAACAACAACATGTTTATAAACATGCCTTTTTATGCTCGATATTGCCCAATTTCTTCTATCGTGAAACGTTCTTCGTTATCTAGTCGAAGAACTTGGTGATAGTGAGAACCAAAACTAGGAAAACAAGACCCACGTGAAACTACTACTGCTGGTCCAAATGATGGAGTTGACGCACCGGGCGTGCCTACGACAGCGACTATGACTTATTTGACATTACCTATGAATCTTCCGACTCTTGCTGATGCCGCAGGACTTGAATGCGATTCGTGATGTTCTATAACCACCTTATGCGACTTGCAGGAGTCATGTGCGGGCGGTGCAGTCTTTGCACTTTCTGCATATTTCAGTCAATAGCATGTCAACTTTATCTTTGCGTCAGATAACACCTGATCCAATGTCGCTTACGTGTGTCAAAACTGACACTTATTTAATGATTAATAAATTATCTATTATTGTCTAATAACCGACGCTTTTCGACTTTAAATATATCATACAGACTTTCATGACAAGATGGTATGTATACAAATTTTACAGTTCGTACAACACTATTTGTTATTGCAAAACTGTATGGAACATTATATTTATGAAAAAAGGACATTTACAAAACAACAAATACGGAAGAAGTGCTTGGTATAAATTCACCTCAGACGTTCCACAACGTACAACTGGAACATGCAAACGTCAACCACCGAATGGTACCGTTACAGAGCGTCAATACCTATAACTATCCTTGTCGCCGGTGCCAAAGCCTAAGGGTTGTGTATGCAACAGTAAATTGTGGAGCGCGGTGACGAAGAATCTATATTGGTAATAGCATCAGATTATCAATCGCAAGATTCCGGGTTTTAATCCTCTTGCAGCCGTTTCGAGCCTTGGTCAAGTTCGTTCGCGCTACGTTTCTCTACTTCACTCAATTGTATGAATGAGTACATGATGGATATTTGATATACGGATAGTCTTCGCGTAGTAATTACAGCGTGGTTGAATGCTTCGCGACAGAAGACGAGATGGTATTCAATTGAACAGGTCTGCCAGGTACTAAATGTAATATGTCTCGGTGTGGAATAGTCAATATCCCGGCATGATAATCGGAAAGGTATTTATCCCTTGCTGGATTTTTTTCAGGTGTATCCGAGCATTTTCTCCTTGTACAGTTCTGTGACTGCACTGGATATTGCGTCACTACAGTCGTCACCTAGCGGGCGTAGACGGCATATATAGACACGCCGTCGTCATTCACGTTTTAATTAGGAAAAACATTTGAAATTGAGGTTGCGCATTTTTTATGCCCTCGACGCATAAATGTTGTTTACGTGCTGCGTTGCTCGCTCATAGCGTTAGAACGAGTCTTGTCACTTGCGTCCATTAACCAACGAGAGAGCCCAAGTAACGAACAACCTCGAGTGCTGAACGCTAGTCTGGCCGTAGCCATACTCCAGCACACCCACCGACCGAGATGCAGACGTCTATTAGACATCTGGTATATTTAACTGCGTGGCGAGACGACATCGTTAAAAACAACTTTACTTTTTTCCACAAATATTGTCACATGCTGCGAATGTAGGGCGATGGCCGCATGACCTAAAAAAAAACCGCGTCTGGCTTCTGACAGACAAGAATGCTCCTGGCCTGCGTCTATAGGTCAGCATCCGGTTTGTCTACGTAATATCTTTTTCGTCCTGTGCAGACAATCAGGTACAGGTATTTATTTGACATTGCAGTCGTGTTTGCACAACAATAATAACGGTATAAAAGCCAAGGTGACTGACGTTAAGACAACCAATGTCGCAAAAATAGGAGCCACCTTTTTGTACAAAATTAATAATTACAAATGACACAATAATACCAATAAAAATAGTAATAATCATAACTCAGTGTTAATAAAGAAACCGATTACACAATTGTCTTAAGATAAACAGCATAAATAATTTAAATCAGTTACAAGAGTAGTTAAATAATATTACTTCTGACCCTCACCCCTGAACAAAGAACAAGGAGGAAGAACAGAACACATATATCTGTAAAAACGTTGTGTAAATGTAATGAACAACGATTACAAATCTTTTATAAGAAAACACCGATGTTACCATTTTAACAACAAACGACTATACCATTTTATAGGAAAATAATCAGTACAAAACCAATAAAAAATAATCAACAGTTAGCAGCCTGTCCACTTCGGACAGCCACAGTCTTGGGAAGCACGCTGTCTCAAGATGTGAATGAATCTCTTACCATGGCCGCAGCAGCCGCAGCCAAACAAATAACAGCAATAACGGACGGCGACGGCGACAGCGACGTCGACGACAACGACAAAACATCCGTAGTATAGTGCATGTAAGAGGTTATTGATTTTCAGCGCCGTTGCGATATTGGGACATTAAGTTATCTTCGGGACATCTCCCCCAACTTGGGGCGTAGATCTATGCATGCTTGATTCGTACCCAAGAACAGCCTTGGTTGGGGAATAGGTGTGTCGTGGATCCTTGTCGCAACTATGTGGCCGTTTTGTTCGCAAGTAAAGCACGAGCCATTTCCTGTTTGTATTGAATGGTACGGCATGTCCAAGTTGTCGCAAACAACGAGAAAAATGTGATCCAAACAATGAAATAACAGTAGGACTACGTGGCAATTTGATTAATTGTCACAAATTAGCTCAACTGTGTATGATTCCAAGCCTATGGAAGTTGCATCTGAGCCGGAGATCAGTCGGAAGGGGTAGTCGACTCGAATCGTACTTGTTTGCCTAGCCACACCCAAAACTGCAACTCATCGAACAGCCTGTTAATAATTAACACCCAGGGAGACCCCGGGCCACGGAATTGATAATGAACCTTTAAAATCACCCCCTGAATGTCCTTTTTGCCCTTCTGCTTTCAAACTGATTTAGATCCTATATAATATCGACTGCGGCGTGATTGCTCGTGTGTGCAAATATTTTATCCAGATTTAATGAAATCGTCGAGAAAAACTATTATTTAATATCGGTTCGCTCAAACTAAATTTTTAATAAACCCACCGCGTGTTTCACTTAAATCATTCACGCCCGACATATTTATACATAGACAACCAGCAGAATCAACAGTGGAAGCACCTTTGTGACTGCGCAACACTCGCATCCTGTCAGTTTATTAAATGCCGCACATATTTGGGAGATGACAGACAAGTAATTTAATAAATAATATGCATTTATTACCTTAGCGATCCTGATGCGATCGTGACCAGTATATCTATGGCATACGTCTTTCTTCTTTCGCATAAATTGCGCTATCAATCAACTGCAAATGAAGATTCTGACACATACGAATGTTATATTCACGACATAATATTCGCCAGGTGTCGGTATGCAAATGTACATTGGGAAAGATGCACTACGTAATTGCAAGCGCGCAACGTATCAATTGTTTCCGTCACACCCGATGCTAAGATGTAAAGTACACTGGAATTTACGAAGTGGCTAAGAAGCTTTTCCTTATTATTATTATCGTTGTTGTTGCTGCTGTTGTTACAATTATTATTATATAGATCCTCTCGTACGGATGTGTGATTGATATGTCTCTCAAAGTTGAATATCATAAACATAATAATATGTTTATGACATGTGAACTTACAAATCAGTTAGATCATTTTGATCACATGTACATATATAATAATTATGCAAACATTATACGAGAATCTTGAATTTATATAATAGTGTGTTGAATTATACATAATACATGTACTGCGATTGATCGCTACTCCGTCTGACGTGAAGTCTGGAAATGTACACGGACCGTAAAAACAGACGATGTTAAAAATTAAATAAGACCACTCGTGGTCGTGGTCGTGGATCGATAAATACACGGATGAAGACGTTGCGTTCGTTCTCGAAATGTATCGTTTCTCTGGTGGTCATAATTTAACCTGGGAGGTTCCATATGTTGGAGGGATTTGGTTGGTGCACCGTTTTATTGCCAACTGGGTTTGATTACGAGAAGCCTGCGTACGGTGTATGCATGGTTGTAACGCGCTTGCAATTCTATACACCACACAAGAAGATGGCATTGTATCACCAAGTTTCTTTGGTGCAAAGTCGTGCACCGTAAGCCTATACAGTGCAGGTCGGACATTGCCACTGCACCAACCATTTTCTTTGGACGGATGGATTTGATTTATTTGTCTATTTCCGGACGTTGCAGCCTTGGTGGATTGTCTATAGGCAGCACGTTCGTTTGCCAGACGTCCGCTCCCATCCAATCCTCCACGTCCTCTGCTTCGGCTGCCTTCAACCTTTCCATCCATTATTTGTCTCACTAGAGACTGATGCCGTTTCACATAGCCAAAATAACTTAGTTCCTGTTTCAATAAAGTCCTGGGTATGACATCAAGCTCAGATGCGATGGGTTTGTTAGTTCTATGTCCAATCCACGAAACTCGTAATATTTTTCAATTTTTATTCTTATTTACAAGGTCGGAAATGGCAGGATCTTTACCCGCTCAAACCCCATATCTGTGATTACCGGTTGATGCCGCCCTTTCTTTGGAAATCCGAAGCACCTGGTATTGCTCATGACGGAAATAAAATTTACCACGTAATTTCCGTTGATTTCCGACAGCGTCACTGTTCGACTGATGAACTGCTGCGCCTCAATCATAGTCATCTCTCTTTTATTCTAGGCCCACTACCACCTATCCTAGCTGCAATAAAAACGGATTCACCAATTACCAATATATGTATGTCATTGTGTAAATCATTTATTTCCAACATTTAACATTACACGTCACAATTACATTACAATACTTATCAGTGGTTCACCCCAACCATTTTAGGTGCTTGCGATGTAAATACAATATGTTTTTATAGAGTAAAGATTTACCAATCAAAAAATATTGTACACGTTGCCTACAACATAATAAGTTTATATTAATTTTGGTTTTTGACATTTTTTATATTCTCATGGGTCTTCATTTCTCCACATAGTACCACGATTACAATAGTGCTGTATATCTGTCAATTGTAGATTATTTGTACTTTTTTTAAAACAAACAGATATGCTGACACTTTCTTAAATCTTCAGGTAAACTATTCCACAGTTTGACTCCAATATTAGACACACACATAGCCTTCAAAGTTGTACGAACGTACAATGTGTTTTAATACAACTCTCTGTCTTGTTACACCACTAAGCCACTAATAAAACACCATTAGCTAAGCGCGCAGTGAGCGGTTATACGATCGCCTCCAGCAGGTAATATTTTGTGTTACTGAGAGTAAAATGTATGTACGATATATATATGTGTGTGTGTGTGTGTGTGTGTGTGTGTGTGTGTGTGTGTGTGTGTGTGTGTGTGTGTGTGTGTGTGTGTGTGTGTGTGTGTGTGTGTGTGTGTGTGTGTGTGTGTGTGTGTGTGTGTGTGTGTGTGTGTGTGTGTATGCATAAGTGTGTTAACGGAACAATTTAACTTTTATCGCAAATGATAATCGCAGGAAGGTAGAATTTAGGACGCAAGAACGGCAAACGCGAACCCCAATGCAATCATTCCGGCTCGTACGATTAGGCTAAGAAAACAAAAAAAATGTGTTTCGAGTCCTGTTATGCAATGACATAACCTAATCATGATGTTTGTATACCACAGCGTGGGATAACGCAATGAGCAATGTTTTCTTTAATTGGTCTAAGGTATTAGGGGACATCCATAAAGCATGTCAAGCTTAGGCGCAGCGGATGTATGTGACGAAACGTAATTACATGGGATGGGAGGAATGTCGGGGTAATTAGACACCATTAGTTAACGCAATAAGCACAAATCTGACGCCAAACACATACGCCAACCGCAAAGTTAATTGAGTTCTATGTCACAGCTTCTGCGATCCAATCAGAGGTTTACGCGGGATCAGCAGTTCGACTTCACGTTTGAACGCCAAACATGGATATTTCGCGTAAGTACAAACGCCGACTTACTTCGTACATAAATAGTTATGGCAATTCAAATGTAACTACACAGAGTAATAGCTACGCCTTTTAGGAACACATGCTTATAAAGAAAGTTGAGCTATAAATTACATGTATGCATGTTTGACGACTTTAAAAAGACCTACGACTGTTTTCATCTGCAGCGATGCACTGAGGCGCAATGGCAGTGCAATACACATGTGTTTAATGGACCTCACATGCTTAGCTTAGGCTTATGCATGGCTAAGCGCACCTATATACCATATTGTAACGCGTATCTATATAATGTTTATTAAGCCCACACAGATAGTTGTATGGGCCCACTTTGTATATTAACCTAAGCTTATTTATTTTGTAGACATGTCTACTTTTAGACTAGGAGCACAGCATTTTTATTTATGTATAAAGAGCCAAAGTGTTTGATCCCATGTGTGGGAGGAATCATCCCACAAAAATGAGTTGCTGCCGGGTCTTGGGTGGTGGAATGCCCCCTAAATCACCCCCTGAAATGGGCAAAATAATTGCTTATGCTGGCATGTCACGTTTTTGGGCAACTACAAAAATGAATATCTTTAAGCAGAAACCTAAGCATTGTATTTGGCGGTTTATATAAAATGTAGATTGATGGCCTATTTATGTTGCCGACTGGCTGGACTAGATGCAGACAGTTGATTACAAAAAACTGTCATTGTGGAACGTGCGCTGACCAGCTGTCAATCAGTGTCAGCTGTGGCGTTTTTTTGCAATCTGTTCCCGCCATTCATATTTAATTAAAAACCAAACAATGTTTATAACCAGTTTACATTGAAACTGTTCAGACCAAGCAACAAAACATGTTTTGTTTGTGTTTCATATGCCTCATAAGGAATCACAGATTCTAAAATGTTATGTTTCTAAAAATGTGCAAGTGGTTTGCGAATCCTCCCACAACATTAACAAATTCATATTCTGGCACTTTCGTGAAATAATGGAAAACAATCAGTTACATATGGTAATCTTTCCAACGTTAGATAAGCATTCTTGAAAGAGGGAATTAGTAAATCATGCTCAAAAGTTGTCTTGTTCCAGCATAATTTATTTAAATTTACTTTTGCTTCAAATTCAATCTTTAAATAAAATAAAGTAAACGGAATCTACGATCAAACCGTCATTGGCAGGTGTTGAATAATTATAATATGTCTACTGGGTACGTGGCCGTGTTTGGTCTGACACAGCTACGCTTTTGTATGAAATACACTTAATGTTAAAAAACAACGTACACCTCCTAAAATATGATCGTTTTGACATATGCCCGCCATGATGCATGCTCTATAACAATTATTATAGGCATAATATTTGCATGGTTGTATTGGTTATTTACATGTAAACATAAAAGTCTGTAAAAGTATTTTAAAACATGGTAGGCCAACATAGTTGTTCTTTTGCTGGAATGCTATTTATTAGTCTACCCAAAAACTAGCTGAACAAAAACACTATATCTGTCAAATAGCAATAGTTCGACAAAGCAACATTTCACAAAAGGTAACGTAACAATTACCGTGACACCCCTCCCATCCCATGTAACTTTTCATCACATGCACCCGCCACGCCTTAGCTAGATATACTATATGGACGGCTCCTAATACCATAGACCAATTAAAGAAAAATGCCCATTACGGTACCCGACTCTGTGGTATACAAACATCATGATTAGGCTATGTTATTGCATAACAGGACTCGAAACACAATTTTTTGTTTGCTTAGCCTATTCGTACGAGCCGGAATGATTGCATTGGGATTCGCGTTTGCCGTTCTTGCGTCCTAAATTCTACCTTCCTGCGATTATCGATTGCGATAGAGGTTAAAATGTTCCATTAACACATTTATACATATATCTATATATTTCGTATACGCAATTTACATTTAGTAACAATTGAGAAAACGATTACCTGCTGGAACCTCTAGTAAAACCACTAACTGTGCGCTTAGTTAGTGTTGTTGTATTAGACGTCTACGCGAGATCTGCGGTTTACTTCAAATTTGAGGTGGCGTTCAGATTTGGCGTACGGTCGCGGCGCATATTTGCGTTAGGTAATGGTCTCGATTGTTGCGTTGCCATTTGTGAAATATTGCTTTGTCGAACTATTGATGTCAGACAGATATAGTGTTTTGTTAAGCCAGTTTTGGGGTAGACTAATAAATAGCATTCCAGCAAAAAAAAACAATGTTGGCCTACCACGTTTTACAATACTTTTACATACTTTTATGTTTACATGTAAATAACCAATCATCACAACCATGCAAATATTAGGCCTATAATAATTGGTATAGAGCATGCATCAAGGCGGGCATTTGTCAAAACGATCATATTTTAGGAGATGTACACGTCAGCGTTAGTATAAGCGAGAAAGGGGTGGGAGGTCTCAAAAATGTCCACAAATAGCGAGACATACGTTATGGATGGCCACGTAACCGTATCCTAAGGTATGAGGGTAAGTTTCTTAAACCAGTTAAATACAATCAATCCTCTTAGTTGTAGCATTACAAATCGAGTTGAAACTTTCAACACGATTTATAATATTATAGATTTGTTCAATTTATGGAACGAATCTTTACAACAGAATAAACGTGGTTACAACAAAATGCCACAGCTGACACTGATTGACAGATGGTCAGCGTATATAATTTTTTTCAGTAACAGTTTTTTTCAATCAACTGTCTGCATATAGTCCAGTCGGCAAAGTAAGTAGGCCATAAATCTACATAAACGTCAAATACAATGCTAAGGTTTTTGTTTAAAGATATTTATTTTCGTAGTTGCACAAAAACGTGCCATGCCAACATTGCAACATAACCAAAGTAGACATAATGCAACCAACGACTCGACTATGTTTAAAAATATATAAGTTTAGGTTAATATACATAGCAGGCCCATATAACTATCTGTGTGGGCTTAATAAACATTAGATAGACATGTGTTACAGTTACAATATGGTATATAGGTGCGCTTAGCCATGCATAAGCCTAAGCTAAGCGTGTGGAATCTAATAAACAAATGTGTATTGCACTGTTATTGCGCTTCACTGCATCGCTGCAGATGAAAACAACCAAGTCTTAGGTCTTTTTAAAAGTCGTCAAACATGCACACATGTAATTTATAACTAAACTTTCTTTATAAGCCTGTGCACCTAAAAGATGTAGCTATTACTCTCTATATTGAATTACCATAACGATTTATGTACGAAATAAGTCGGCGTTTGTACTTACGCGAAATATCCATGTTTGGCGTCCATACACAAAGTCGAACTGCAGATCCCGCGTAAACCTCTGATTGGATCGCAAAAGCTGTGACGTAGTAGTGAATTAACGTTGCGGTTGGCGTATGTTTTGGCGTCAGGTTTGTGCTTATTGCGTTAGCTAATGGTGTCTACGACGGGGTGGGTGCGTGTGCGTGTTATTGAGTGTTTGGGCCGCAATATAAGCGATTAGCTTAAGTAATATTGCCAATAAGCTATAGGTTTTTTTCCTATTAAAAGCTGACCTTAAACAGACTGTCTTATGCAAATATAGAACGCACAGCTAATTAGGCCGTCGACGGTTTTAGACTTTAATATCAGCGACAGTGCGGCGTTTGCCCATGAATGATGACGCAGGAAACGGATGGTTTCTCAGAAGACCTTCACCGACTACCGCATAATACCGCTCTAGGAAAAGCTAAGACGTCAGGTTAAATATGTTCTCATACCCTAACTTACTTGGATCTGAGACTGTTTAACCAATTGGTTCTGACGCCGCTCTAATGTCAAGTTCCCAGGGAATTTGGTTCTCTAGAAGTCTATGTTTTATATTGTGTGCTTTTTGATATCATAATGTCTATGCTTGTTCTGATGTCGCCGTTCCTAATATTCCAATGTGCTGTGATAGCCAGGGTCTCTGGATAATTATCTGAATTCCTACAAAGACATATATATATATACATCTTATTGAACAGTTACGTCACATATGTATATGTATATATATATATATATATACATATGTAACTTTTCAATAAGATGTAATATGTATACACTATTTACAAAGACAGGACGTAACCATTTGCTAACACACAAACACACACACGTACACACACGCGCACATACGCACACACGCACGCACACACACAGAGACACACATGCCCGCACGCTCGCACGCACGCACACGCACACACACAAAAAACACACACGCACAAGCGAATAGCTAAAGTAATATTGCCAAAAAGCTTTCGTTTTTTTTCTTGTTAAAGGCTGACCATAAATAGATTGTCTTATACAAATATAGAACGCCCAGCTAATTAGGCCGTCGGTGTTTTTATTCTTTAATGTCAGCGACAGTGCGGCGTTTGCCCATGAATGATGATTGATCAATCAATCATTCATTCAATCAATCAATCAATCACTTTTTTGTCCTAAGAAGGATATTTGTCTTACAGCTTATGATCTCATAAATCTCGTAAAAATATAATGTGAAAGACATACATGTTAGATGTGTATATCAAGTATAAAAGTATAAATCTAATCAAAGCAGAGCACAGTTATCAATATCACTAGTTCAACATTCTGACTGCCGTAGGCACAAAGCTCTTGTTGTCCCGAACTTTCTTGCATTTCAAGCACCAATACCTCCTACCAAATGGAAGAATATCAAAGTAAGAATGGAGCGGCAACACGAGCTTTTCGCAAAGTTGCACGGTCAATCATTTCAGACAGCACTAGAGTAGGTAAACCAATGATCTTGGCGGCTGTATGTCAGGTTTTTAGAAGCCTGTTTCGGTTGCTCACCGAAACGACGGAAGTCAGTGCACATTTCATTCGTTTTAGAGACGTTAAGATGCAGAACGTTGGCACTGCACCAATTAGAGAAATGTACCACTGAAGACAGATATGCTTGGTTTGAGGCTGAATCACTCAAAAGAGCGAGTATTGCTGCGTCGTCAGAAAACCTCAGAAACAAAGTAGATGGATCAACACTCCGACCATCGTTAGTATAAAAAATGTACAAAAATGGACCGAGAACACAGCCCTGAAGCGAATTTTAGTTGCTAATCAGCATTGGTGTCTTTATGCCACCCACTCGAACACACTGTGGCGATTGCTCAGGAAATTGAAAACCCAGTGGACAAGCGCAGCAGGAACTTCCAGTTTCTGTAATTTATCAATCACGACATATCTCTGTATTGTATTAAATGCTGAACTAAAATCAATGAATAAGATTATAGCATAGTTACCAGCTGTCTCCATGTGCTCTAACAGTTTTTTGAAGAAGGCAGGCTACTGCACCGTCAGTGCCTCTTCTGAAACGGTAAACGAACTGGTATGGGTCAAGTTGAGATTGAGCATGATGAAGAAGATGGGACAGAATCAATCTTTTAAAACATTTCATGATGAGGGACGTAAGGGCCACAGGTCTGAAAAGGTTTGGCTCTGATGGAGATGACATTTTGGCGACAGGTACCACTGCAGACGTTTTCCAGATGGTACGAATGACACCTGTGTCCACAGACTGTTGAAACAGGGGCTGCAATGCGGGACCTAGCTCATCTGCACACCCTTTAAGTAAGCAGCTGGGCCAGGGTATTTATTGGACTTTGACTTTTTAAATAGATTTGTGACATCAACATCAACATTTGATGACGCAGGAAACGGGTGGTTTCTCAGAAGACCTTCACTGACTATGGGTAATACCGCTCTGTAAAGAGCGAAGATGTCAGGATAAATATAATTTCATACCCTTAATTATTTGGATCTGAGACGATTTAACCAATTGGTTCTGATGCCGCTCTAATGTCAAGTTATCTAGAAGTCTATGTTTTGTATTGTGTATGTGTCGTTGTGTGCTTTTTGATATCATAATGTTTAAGCTTGTTCTGATGTTCCCAATGTTCCAATGTGCAGTGATAGTCAGGGTCTCTGGAAATATATATAAATTCCTGCAAAGTCTGATATATATATATATATATATATAGGTCCTATATGTGCGTGTGTACGCGTGTGCGCGTGTGCGCGTGTGTGCGTGTGTACGTACATACACTGATATATATGATGTATATATATACCTATATATATAAAAAAAAAAAAAATTATTATATATACAGGTCATATATATATATATAATTATATAGGTCCTATATATATATATATATATATATAGAGAGAGAGAGAGAGAGAGAGAGAGATCCTATATATATATATCAGAATGTGTACGCACACATACATACGCACACACGCACACACGCACACACGCACACACGCACACACGCACACACGCACACACACACAGACACACACACAGACACACACGCCCGCATGCTCGCATGCACGCACACGCACACTCACACACAACACACACACCCACAACCCCATGAAATATTCCTGCAACATCCTCCTCCACGATTCTAATCTTTCCGAACCAGCTTTCACATCAAAGGATTGGAAGACCCAAATACTTTTCGTTAATCATTCTGCCCATAAACACTACAACAACCTAGCATATTACTTGTGTAGTCTTAGAAAAATAATTAAATAAACGTTTCGGCATGCGAGATATATCTTCATTAAACCCTTTGAAACTGGGCATTTCACACACGATATCGACATCGAGGTAAATATATAATAGTGTATACATGTGTTGAAAAACACCAGTGAAAGCAAAAATACGTGGCCCGACTCGTGTTTGGCTTGATATAGCAATCCAGTACATGCAATTGTTAGCATACCGTCATGGCTGGTCTTCGTTTGCAGGATTCTGCAGAAGAGGTTCTGATGAGGAACGGCTGCTAAGTCATCTGTTCAGTACCTACAACCCCGTCGCCAGACCTGTGCTCAATTCTAGCTACTCTGTCCCGGTCAATATCCAGTTCTCCCTGATGAACATACAAGAACTGGTGAGTGCAACGAACGGGATATGTTGACAGGCGTTCTGACCAGTGTCACTGTCTGTGGCCGGCGGAATAGATGGTTCGATGACTGGCCTTGGATTAGTAATCTGGACCTCAAATCAAAGTCTCATATATGGCATTATTTATAGTAATGATGAGGATATCGCGGAGAGATGGAGATATATTTGTACCGAGTTATACATAAATCTAAACGAACACAGGCAATCACGTACGCACGCACGCACGCACATATAAACTCATCAACACACGCACACACACACACATGCACACACACACACAAACACACACACACACACACACACACACACACACACACACACACACACACCGGTAAGAATAATCGCATTATTTATACAGTAATTGACAGTGTTACAACAAGTTTCAGAACGACTGGGTAATATGTGTTCGCGTGAATGAAAATTCTTAAACATGAACATTTTTATAACAAATATAGGCCTATCGACTAATATGTTCTCTTGCATTTACATCAAAATCGATCAATATGCATTTGGCATCAGATTGGAAAACCATTTCAAAACACCCTTGCATTGCTGCAGTAGATCAGAACCGCGCCTCGTCTTAACTCATTTCATCGCACATATGCTCGAGTGTTTGATCGGGAAAAATAGTCGTTGACGGTAGTGTACAAAGCTTTAAAATAGGCGCTAAATCGACGTCGGAACCGAAACAATAAATCCATTAAGAAACGATGTGGTGTTAATAATTAATCGTGCGGTGATCGTCCGTCGTCCGGTCAAGTATGTCACCACTGTCTGCGGCGGTCATTGCCTCAGACCATCCATCCTCGTGAGCCGGGGCTGCTGACTTCATTAGCAGCCCTGGCATACCGACCTATATATATATACCAAGGAGGTGTAGTACTTGGGGCTGGACGAAAGTGACCCGAATAGCGAGGTAACTGCATTACCGGGAGTAAAGTCCTATACTTTGTCGTATGTGGCAATCATTTTGGGAATTTCTGACAATGTCTTAATTGCGAGGTGGCTGTTTCACCATGGTGACAGTAAAACGAGGTTCGACTGCACTATCCATAGTACAAGGGACGGGGCAAGAGTTCAGTGGCAACTTCTCCGCATATCGTGTATGATTGCAATCATCCCCGGCATCAGGCTGTGGAACTTTGATGATACAATCAAGCTCGCCAGAATGAACACTCTCTAATATCTACTGAGCTTCCTTGTCGTTGAAACAAATAAAATATGCTGATAGCCCAGACACAAAGACCCAGACCTATTTTGTTCAGTCCCATCCGTCTGCTCAGAGTTAATGACATTCCCTGTACGCTAGCACCTCCAGCCAAGCTGTTGACCGGCTTGCCCCTGAGGACTGGTGACTACTGACAGAGTATCCTCTTCCAAACGTGACATGCTTCCGGACAAACTGGAGGCCAACCTACGCACACACATACGCATAGTAGTGCGTGCGTGTACGTGTGCGCCGCTTGTGCGTGCGTGTGCGGACGAGTTTGAGTGAGTGAACGTGTGAGAGAGAGAGAGAGAGAGAGAGAGAGAGAGTGAGTGAGTGAGTGAGGTGAGTGAGTGAGTGAGTGTGTGTGTGTGTGTGTGTGTGTGTGTGTGTGTGTGTGTGTGTGTGTGTGTGTGTGTGTGTGTGTGTGTGTGTGTGTGTGTGTGTGTGTGTGTGTGTGTGTGTGTGTGTGCGAAAGTACAGCCCAAGACAGCGTACAGAAGAAAGAATACGTTAACGTAGCTACTAACTTAAAGCCTTTACTGACACAAGCCGAACCCGAGAATATATAAAAATTACAAGTTCAAAATCACGATCAATCGTTAGCATCTTTTGGTCAACATAAAAGTCAAGAAAAGAAGGTGGAAGAAGAACAAGACGAACAAGAATTTAATTTTGACCCTAAAATATAACAAATATTCGTACAATAAACATATCAGGTATATACATTTACACAAATAAAATAGATATGCATACATGTGTGTATGTACCATTTTTGAAACCGGTATAGTAATTAATTAACAGAAAATCACCTTTAATTTTATAATAAATAAGGGGTCGGTGGCTCCGGTTAAGACATATTGTCGCTATCACAGGAACCGCCGCAGTTGGATCTGGTTTGGGCTTAGAAAGAAATAATACACATACTGCCTGGAGGATCTAATATGGATGCCATAAGGGAAGAGAAAAGCGAGTCGTCCAAAGACAACCTGCATAGCGATAGCGATGAGGAGTATACTTTAAGATGGACAACGATTGAGATGGAAAAACGTATGCTGAAACTAAACTGGTGGCCATATATGGAACAAGGTGGATAAGGAGCAATGAAGCCTTCTGAGTCGTTAGCCATCCAAAGAGGATATGTATAAGATATAGTATTATACGCAGCGTTGCCATTACGCAGACGGAATCACAAGAAGTCAAGCTAAACGTAAATCGGTGATGTGCTCTATCGAAAGAACTTGTCTTGCCGTATAGCCTGTAGAACGAACAGAACATCTCCAGGCTGCGTATGCAGAGAAAACACGGATAGTAAAGCTAGTAGTTGCAGCATATCATTGAATGTATTTGAACTTGATGACATATATATACATACATATATAATATATATATACTATATAAATTATATATATATATATTATATATGTATATATATATATATATACACACACACACACACACACACATATATACATATATGACGTCTCTTCTGCCATCGAGACTTACCTTAACCGCGTATCCAGCCCACACGACACTAATAATTATTAGTCAAGCCGGCCTTACGGGATACGACAAAAATACCCACAGTGGGGGTGACATTCTCCCAGGCCTTCGACCCCGCCGGACACGACAAAGGTCAAGCCGATTGCCATTTACTGTGACGCATTTAATTTTGTTGATGTTTGCCGCGAGCGTTGCCGACTTTCGTCGTGAAACAAACGGACCCGGAGGACTCGTTAATCACGCTGTAAAATCAAGCCTGGCCGTCGGCAGTTTAAGTGCTACAAACTGCCTGCACGTCTGAAGATCGCAACGGGGCAACTGTAGACATGTTGAATGAAATGGACATACATCTTTGTATTGATCAGTGCGTCCCAGGGTAGGTCTCAATGGGTGTTCTCGTGTCTCATGGTAAGCGCGTAGGTGCGGCGATAGCGATTAATCTTTGTTGATTGCCGAGAGAAAGTGACGCAGTCCCCGTAGTGTGCCCATACAATCACGAAACCGGCTTAAGCTTCAGGCTATAGTTCATGAAAACGTCTTCTGTGATCTTGGCTGGCAATTGAACTGTACTAAAACACTATTGTAACTCACTCAGCGTTCTTCGTGCGTTCCTGCAGGATACATGTAAGGTTTCAATAAGAGAGCGCCTCTTATTGCTGTACGTAACCTGCTTGCTATTGGTAGGCACCATATCCCATGCCAAATTGCTTGCTTTCATATATTATGTCACTGTCATGTGCCGTCTCCTTTTCCCACCAGCTGTCCAGCGATTCCACCTCCTATCCTCCCGTTTCAAAACTTGGCCAGTTTAGTTCATACCACTTTGCCTGTGTCTTTTGGAAGATATACTACAAAACCATTGGTAAATCATACATATGATGCAGACGTAGCCTATTTTGCCAACATCTAAGAGCAAGCATGATAAAGAGAAGTCAATAGAATTGTCGTCTAGCGGCGGAAACATATATACACGATGCCGACAAGCAGTGGCTGTTTGATGAAGTTCGACAGCAACAGAGATAGCGTGAAAGGACTATGGACTGACGCTCGAAGAGAGGATTCCAAATGCATCAACGATACCACGGATGCGCTTTGAAATGCGGTCGTTCTGTGCATAATAAATGGTCACATCAAACGAATCGCCATGTAATGGTGAGAGGACATGCGATGGGGCGGTTGCCTAACAGCAAACAAGAATAAAAACGCATCTTTTACCATTTGTGATAGACCCCTGGAACTATTTATCAAGAGTTGTAGTGGTAGATCCAGCCTCGCAGCAGTCCCGGACGCGACAGAATCCATTGTTGCCTCGACCAGCTCAAAGTAGATCGACGTTTTGAGGCAGGCCTACATAGGCACCTTTGCATATTTAAAATGAAGAACATTCTAATTCAGATTTGGTACCGCAAAATTGATTAGGTTATCGTTTTGGATATAATTGAACATGAATGTTCAGTTATACAGATGATGTCATTTTTAGCACGATTAGATCAGTTGAATGTTACCTTATTAAACCTTGCAACATGTACTTATTTTAACCAATCCTGCAATCCTGTTGTATTATGTATCTCAACAGGTTACTTTATATATACGAAAGTGGTGAGGTGAATTAGTTGATGTCATGTGACATTATACTACCAACATTACGATGTCAGCATTCGATACAATATGTGAGATAGTTGTTAACATAACAGACAATTAGTTGTACTGCGTACGTCAACAAAGTGAATAAATGGTTACACAAGTTGTATATTGTCATATTCATTAACACCATTATTTATTTACCTACAATACATGATACATACTAAGAAATGCACTGTAAATATTGTTTTAATAATCGTTTTATTTGCAAAACGTTTGGCATAATTTGACGGTAACATTTTAACAATATCTCGTCTGAAATACAGTGTTGCCTGTTTTAATAGTAATACAACGAAACGGTTCTCCGTGTTCCTCATTTTCAGTGAACCACATTCCGAACCGTTGTAGGTTAGCTACTCCCTTTGGGAATCGCTGTCCTCACTTAACGCAATGCATGAAAGCAATTCAAGCACTTGCCGAGAAATCGATGGAGACAATGCTTCAATTGAAGACGTGTACAGCTACGGGGAATGGTGTCGGTAGATGTCTACCTAAATAGTGTGCACATAAAACGATATAAGCGCCCCGTTTCACGACAGCGACCCCAAATCCTTCTGAGACTTCTGAAGAAACGTACGGAGAAAGATCGGACGTTTTATCAAACGAAATCACACACGTAAGGCACGACCTAAGCTTTGAGCGGGACTCATCGTTAATGTGGCAACAGTTTAATTTTCCCGAGCTTTGACCTACAGTGGAACAGAAGATTGAACCGATTGGAGATATTGCAACCTGTCAGGTTCATTTAGACGGGCTGCCAAGGACGCGAAAAATGCTCAGAAATAAATTCGTAGGCATTTTTTTACAAGCAGCCAACCATTTTAGATGTTCTCTATATACGTTATTGATTATAGTATGGGTTGTTGGATTTTCTAAATTTAGAGTTTTATGTCAGCAAACGGGTGTTTATATCTTTTGATATAAATATGACCAAAACCGTATTATGGCTCTACAAGACATAATAACGTTGTTATATGTTTCCAAATCAGCTTAATGTTTCTCTACATTGGCCACATATTACATAATTGGAGTTCCTGCAGGTCTAATTGGGGGTTTTAACCAGATGTGGACCATTTTTGTCCCGAAAAATGCCAAATTTGACCAAAATGTAATTAAGCAACTATTTTAATTATTATTTTTCAGACTGTACTCAGTACAACATTCTAACCACTTTACATTTTGTCCACATGTATCAGCAGTTATCGTACATGACGTTTGTTAGATATAGTTTATATTTGTTTGGTTAATTATGCGTCATTTTTTACTTAACATACATTTTTCACACAAAATTAGTCTAACAGCTATTTTGTCTACATATTAAAAATTGTGGTTATATGAGTAATTATCATTACATTTCAGGGTGCAATCGGTGTGGTGCAACCTGCCAATCATATCATATGGTTGGCCACATGTTTCAATGTTTACGATGCGGGAAGCAAAATTGCCTCAGCGGAGTTGTGCATACGCACCCATTGCACCCTCTCTTAGCATATGGGCCTGCATTGGGCTACTCCGAATGCAGCTGCAGGAGACAGTACTGCATTTGAACTCGAATCCCCAAGTTAAAAAGCTCACTATAATAGCTGGAATTACAAGAAATGTTTACCAAACATCCGCCCACCCACTGTATATGATGATTCAACAGTTTGCTTAGTTGTATCTGCCTCAGCCCATCGTTCTGGATAACCGGACTTCACGTCTCACATCTTAAAAAAGTTCTTACGCCGTAGATGTCTTCCTTCCCCAAAAATCAAATCAGCTTAGTTTGTTTAGATACGATGTCTGCATTACTGATGGCGTCTCGTTTTGATTCACCAAAATTACATTACATCATCTTTTGGTACGTCCTGGGCGATTTTTTAACGATATGATTCAGTAAACGTGCGCAGGTCGTGAGCGCCGCGTTTTCCGATAACATTTCAGGGAAAGTAGATGGTAAGTGGATCAGCGTATAGTTCAAACACAACTATAGCCACACTTTCGTCTGGAAATGTGGACGAGCTAAGTGTAATATCAATGCACATTTTGTTGGTGGTAGCCCTTCCAGCTCCTGGTGCTCCGTTCAAACATCAACATATCCGACTTGATTGACACCGCTACGTGGATATGGACAACAACACACAACCTGCAGATGAACTCCTCTGTGTGATTTTGTGCTCATTATGAGCCTTTTTGCGGAATATCAAATTTGACACAGAATTGGGCAACCTGTTTTCTGTACCTGCCATTTCGTTTTTATGTTTGGTCTAATATGGGACATTTTGTTTAAGAAATTGCAACATTTGATCAACATGTTATTAAGTAACAATGTTAAACCTCATATGACAGGATGTAATCAGTGTTGTAACCTGCCAACCATATGACAGGATGTAATCAGTGCTGTAACCTGCCAACCATATGACAGGATGTAATCAGTGTTGTAACCTGCCAACCATATGACAGGATGTGATCAGTGATGTAACCTGCCAACCATATGACAGGATGTAATCAGTGCTGTAACCTGCCAACCATATGACAGGATGTAATCAGTGCTGTAACCTGCCAACCATATGACAGGATGTAATCAGTGCTGTAACCTGCCAACCATATGACAGGATGTAATCAGTGTTGTAACCTGCCAACCATATGACAGGATGTAATTAGTGTTGTAACCTGCCAACCATATGACAGGATGTAATCAGTGTTGTAACCTGCCAACCATATGACAGGATGTAATCAGTGTTGTAACCTGCCAACCATATGACAGGATGTAATCAGTGCTGTAACCTGCCAACCATATGACAGGATGTAATCAATGCTGTAACTTGCCAACCATATGACAGGATGTAATCAGTGTTGTAACATGCCAACCATATGACAGGATGTGATCAGTGATGTAACCTGCCAACCATATGACAGGATGTAATCAGTGCTGTAACCTGCCAACCATATGACAGGATGTAATCAGTGTTGTAACCTGCCAACCATATGACAGGATGTAATCAGTGTTGTAACCTGCCAACCATATCAGATTGTTTTAATGTGCATTAATGGTTATAAACACAGTGCGTTCACAAGATAACTATTGGATTATGATATCTTTGAAGAAATCATTGACGGAAAGAACACCTTCCACTGTTATAGTCAGTAGACAGGTGATTCTCTGACAACAACAAGGATCAGTTCCTGAACTACCTGATGGTGATCGTACTATTGGCCGACCAAAAGCGTTCCAACACAAAAACGATACTATTCTAAGCTTCACACATTGCACCATGCCAAACTGGTACTTGACTATCCGCTGTATTCCACTATAACAACAACATATACGTAGAAGACTGGTTTGCAGCGAGTGAAGCATGGGTGTTATCCCATATTTCCAATGTTGCAAGTTAAAATTAACGTATCATCTTGGTCCAGTTTCATTTAAACTACCAACACCATTGATCCTCCTGTCACAACGCTTGGTGTGCTTCTAGTTCTCCAGGCACCAACAATTGACAATGATACAATGACTCACATAATAAACCCTTTGTTAACATTGTGTATCTAGCGGTGTTACTGTGGGAGGACTTTGTATTTGGCACCTACACCAAACAGTCAGTTAAAGAAACAGTCAAAGGGAAATTAATTGCCAAGTACTGGCCAATACATAAGTTAATTCAACCAGGTTGATGTCCCGTTGCCTAAATTATGGAGTCCTGTCATGTTCCTAGATGAAAACAAGCCTGACCTGGCTCACTTTCTCATCCATTACATGACGGAGCAGGGAAAGCACCTGGCCGATGGATGTGAACTCGTCGTGGGTGGGGGATTTCAAGACAATAAAAGCGCAAAATCAGCTATTAGAGATGTTGTGCATTTAAGTAAGGAAGAAGACACGCGCCTCATATTACATGCATGTGATGCAGTGACAAGCACGTTCAACAGGACAGTGGTCGTGTGCATAGACACATTCGTTTTCCTCTTGCGGCTTCTCTTTATTTGCGACAAACAATAATGTGAAGTTTAGATGGTGAGTGGTGCAGCTCAGCAAAAAAGTTATTTGTTTGTTAGATTACCGCCAAACATTTGCAACAAGCAACGGACAGCATTATTGGGTTCCACGCATTAAGTTGATAGGTTGCGACTCCACAACATGATTGGCCGGATTCAGTAAGACAAACTATTGGGTTGTTTTTGGTAATGTTGGAAGAGATGGCACTACTTTGAGCACATATATGTGTTCATCTGCAGGTGGCGTGGTGTCCCATATCCGTTTGGAGGTGAACGCATATTGTGAACGCATTAAAGTATAAGCACTAATGTAAGTAGAAACAATCTGATATCGTTGTCACGCACTGAATATATCCTGAAATGTGAGGTTTAAAACGGTTATTTTAAAATATTTTGCTCCAATGTTGCAATTTGTAAGACCAAAATGGACCATGTTTGACCAAAAATAAAAACAAATTGGCGGCTAAAACCTAATTTCGTAATCAGTGACCGATGTATAGAAATATTAAACAGGTTGGCGTTTTGTAATACCCCCAGTAGGCCTCGTGTAAACAAAATAGCTTCTTGACCAAATGTGTGTCAAATTTGATTTTAAGTGGACAAATTATCCGGTAGTGCACAAACATCACATAGAAACGTTAATCTACAGGTTGTGTTGTGGGTACCCGTGTCTACCAGGAGCTGGAGATCACCAACAAAAGGAGCACAGGAGTTACATTTAGCTCGTTCATATTTCCAGGCGAAAGTGTGGCTAATGGCAGAAGCAGTAATACAAACAGCCATACCATGGGGGTAGCAGAAGTTCAAAACTTTCTGCAATTTCAGATGCCTTCATTGATCTTGTAACATACGGATACAAAACACAGGTCTGTCTCATGCAGTCAGAGTAGCTAAAGGCAGGCCTGCAGGCTGGGAGTGGTGCGACGGGTGCGTACGCATCCCACCCCAGTTGAGGTAAATTTTTCTTCCAAAACCGTATACATTGATATATGTTGCCAAAGTTATGAAATGATTGACAAGTTAACAACAAGATTACGCCCTGAAATAGAAGGCATAAATAGTTATTTAATCACATTTTGGTTATTTGGTTAAATAACCCATATTAAACCAAAAATCCAAAACCTGACCGGCAAAAACCCTACTGTGTAACCAGTGACCTATGTACAGAACCAGTTCCTGACTGGCGACTTGTAACATAAATAGTAGGCCTCATGTGGGAAAACAGCTTTTTAACCAATTTGGTGTGAAAATTGATGTTAAGCAAAAAATGGCCCACAATTAACAAAATAATCCAAATCGTGTCTTGCAAACGCCATATATTATAACCAATGATATGGGTGGACAAAATCTAAAATGGTTGGACAGTTGTAACCCACTAATTACATCTTGAAAAAATAATGATTAACATAGTTGCTTAACTTCATTTTAATAAAATTTCCCTTTTTTGGGACAAAAGTGACCCATATCTGGCCAAAAATCCCAAATCTGACTGGTAAAAACTCCGTGTGTGTAATGTGTGGCCTATGTAGAGAAACTTTATGCTGATTTGAAAACATGTAACATTGTTATTATGTCTTTAATTTTTTAGGTATCACCATAAACCAACACCTAAATTGGGACTGCCATATAAACAAAACAGCGAATAAAATCAATAAAATTATTGGAATCTTAAATAAACTTAAACATGTATTACCTAAGATTATATTATCTATAATGTATAATTCGCTCATTCTTCCCAATATTAATTATGGCATATTGGTGTGGGGTCATCAACCCCATCGCATTTTTAAACTTCAAAAGAAAGCAGTGCGAACAGTTACTTCAAGTAAATACAATTCTCACACATATCACATCTTCAAAGAATGTAAATTTCTTAGGTTGGATGACATATATAGACTCCAACAGCTCAAATTTTATTACAAATTGATCAACAAGCTTATACCAGAATAGTTCAGTAGTATTCCATACACGTACAACTTTGCAATTCACCAATACAACACACGTGGTAAAAACAACTTAATTATTCCCAGAGTTAATCATCAATATGCAGAAAAGTACATCAGACACAAAGTTATACAAACTGTTAACAATACTCCAAATATCATCCTTGATAACATTTCTACACATAGCTTATATGGTTTTTTCATTTATACAAAGAATTACTTTATCAAGAATTATGAATCATGTTGTCATACTTCTAACTGTTACATCTGTCATTCTTAAACTAGACATGACTTTGCATTTGTTTAAACTAATGTATGTATATACTAAGTATACACGTATATGTATGCATATATAGTTGATAACGTGATAATCATATAATTATGTTACATCAGTAGGGTGGCTCCCCTGATAGCGGCATATAATTGTCTTAATTGGAGCCTCCCTGACCTTACAATGAATATTATATTGTAGTTTATGTGCTTATGATGGTCAAAATAATAACTGTCTGTCTGTCTGTCTTATAGGGCCAGAATACAACCAACAACCCATGCCACAATCCGTAACGTATATGGAGAACA
The DNA here is from genome assembly GCA_020002185.1 of Paraescarpia echinospica. NCBI lineage: Eukaryota > Metazoa > Annelida > Polychaeta > Sabellida > Siboglinidae > Paraescarpia > Paraescarpia echinospica. Next base: position 24,362,806 of record CM034532.1, read on the forward strand.
TCTAGAATGGTTGGCTTCTTGTAATAAAAAATGCCTACGAATGTCACAATTCATCAACTTGGCCGCCCGCCCAATGGACGTATATATTAAAGCGACGATATCTATTCCTTTATAATTATGTAAACATCACTTCGAGTCAGGAGTGGTTGGCAGTTATTAACGAATTGTTCGCGCCGTTTTCGTCTTGACTGGGAAAACCAGGGAAGACGCGCGCGCCAAAATTCCAGGCACTTGCGGTTAGCGTCACTTGTCTCACAACAACAGTGCTTGTAATTTTAGTGTTTTGCATATGGAGCTCGGTGACGCAGTAGCTAGAGCATAAGGACTGTAAAACTTGATACTGCGCTATATATATATATATATATATATATATATATATAGCGCAATATCCAGTATTTGCCCAAGATTCGGCAGCAAGAGGATTCGAACCTGGGTTTTCTCGATTATATATATTATATTATATTATATATATATATATAATATATATATATATATAATATATATAATATATATATAAGAACTTACCTTCATACCTTTCGTGGGCGCAACATTCCAATTACGTACACCATTTCGGGCTTATTAAATGCAATTTGACGGGCAACAGACCCTTCAACATGTTTACTCTAGTAACATGAACATTCTACCAGAAATGTGAGAAACGACAAGGTCGTTTTAAAATTATTGTGAAGATTTGTTTGTGATGACTGTTTGCGTCAGCGCCGAGAGGCCGGTACCGCTGGAACCATCAGATGTAATTGCATTATGACGCCAACATTTCTCGAATTATCGGCTAATGCAACTAATCCATTCCGTTTGTATCTACGATGAAAGTATCGAGCCATTTCTGAGCTATCTATAATGTTGTGCTGTTACCTCGGTTACTATGTTGTGCGTACTACGACGTGTGAGATCACGTGATACTCACATGGCAAACGTGTTTTCATTATATTATATCCGGCCGGTTAGGTGGAATTTTTTCAAACTGATCTTCTTGGCCGGCTGTTCCCAAACTGGAGTACGCGTACCCCTGGATGTAAGCAAGACGTTTTTTTTCTAGGGAGTACGCGAGAGGTTGTTTGAAATAATTAACAAAATGTCATTTGTATGTTTCAGGACGTGAGAAGTCAAATCCTAACCGCCACCGGACTTCTTATATTGGTAAGGACAACTAAATGTCATACTTGTATAGAACCACAGTATTGTAAACACGTTTTACTTGTAGCATTCTGGCATTGTGTAACCCTTCCGATGGACCATTTAAAGGTGACGTCCTTTTTATGAGATCAATTACTCGTGAGTGCATTTGTCTGTTGCGCGATGCATTTTGTTCGAACGAACATCACTAAACGAATGTTTATGAGATTCTTCCAGAACTCACTTCCGTTAGTGTGTATACGATGTTTCATGCAGCTACGCTCCATGTTGGTTAATGGTACATTTATGTAGCAATCAAAAACCTACTGTCGCGGGATAAAAGCTTTCAACTACTTGTCACTTTAATACAATCATCTAACCGCTTTAAACGTGTTGCATTCCATACGTATTACCCTTTTCGAAACTCGTGGGATTATTGTGGTACGACTCGGTTATACACGTGATCTTTGCAAGTGCATTTTTGGTACCACCAGGCCACATCGCTCTCTGCAGGGATGCGTCACTCTTTGTCCCTAATCCTTTTAGCAAATATTGGATCCGTTGTTTTATGGAATTTTAAATTCTTTGCCCATTGCTGTATTAAGTTTCTTGACTTTGCAGTGTGGGCACGTCAGCTGTGTTGTCCCACCAATGTATCAATGTCATTCTAAGCCACCAAATGAACGTGGTTAGAATCATTATGTTACGTGATATCCAGAAATATCACATAAATTGAGCTGTTGGTGTTCTGAGTTACGATACATTAGCTGTGGTTTCAATTGTGTATCTCCGTCATGTGCTCTGCTCATGCGCACACACTCCCAATTATCCAAAGTGACGCATGTGCGTGCGTTCGTTCGTGCGTGCGTGCGTGCGTGCATTTGTCTGTCTGTGTCTGCTGTATCTCTGTCTGTGTGGTTGATTGATTGTATGTTTGTTTGTTTGTTTGTTTGTTTATTTGTCTGTCTGTATGTGTATATATTTGTATACATATCGGTATGCTTATATCTTTATCTGTCTGTCTGTCTGTCAGTCAGTCTGTCTGTCTGTCTGTCTGTCTGTCTGTCTGTCTGTCTGTCTGTCTGTCTGTCTGTCTGTCTGTCTGTCTGTCTGTCTGTCTGTATGTCTGTCAGTCTGTATGTCTGTCTGTCTGTCTGTCTGTCTGTCTGTGAAGACGTCAGAAACGATGGATTGGTGGCTGTTTCACATAATATCAAGATAATCTCTATATGCTGGCCTCGATACGTTAAACTGCACAATTACTTGTTCTGGGTATTCGCATGAATTATACCAGGCCAAAACGTATATATATATATATATATACATATATCAAAAAAGTTTTTCGATTATTTGTAGCAAACCCTATATATATATATATATATATATATATATATGACTCTTAGATTATGAACAGATTTTGATATTGAGCCATCGCTGATTTGGCCTCTGGCAGCTATAGCACCCATTTTTTTAAATGGCCGCCAGCGGTCACTGTTATTTTACATACCTGTTCTACTGGGGAGGACAGCAGGTTGACAGTGGAGGTTAATTCACTTATAAAAGTCCAATAATGGTTATGTAAGAGCTAATTATTTGATTTTTACCAAAACAAATAAGTCAACTTAGATTATTTGTTTAATTAGGCAAATGATGCGATTGGGTTCCGAATGGAAATCAATGATGAATGAACAATAACTCCACTTGGCACCTACTACGATTACTAGTACAACGACTACTACTACCACTACTATCACTACTGCCGGTAGTGGTGGCAATAGTAGTAGTAATGAAGTAGTCGCTGCTGAAGGAGAGGATAGAAGCATTGTCATCTTTGGAGGATCTCTGGATACAAGCTCCTAGACCATCGGCCACTTGCCACACTACTGCACTGATGTGCATCCTGTCACCAACAATATCAAATAGTCACCTGACCCAGCTGCTACCATGACTTCATTCAGCTGACTGATGAAAACTATTTGTGGATAGATCAGGTGAAGCAGGTCCTGGAAAACAAAACTGGGATCGAGGATTACATATCTTGGGCCGCATTTCATGCAAGCCGCCAACCACCAGAAACCTGAATCATCGGCCCCCCCGCCCTACTTCCGCTGTTCCTGGACAGTGCTCACAGAGTGGCCGTGATCCGGCACTCTATGGGTGTCTTGAAGAATATCGGGGTCATGTTCTAGTTAGACTTCCTTCCGAAGAAAAATGCAGTGTATTTTTGAGAAATTATGTTTTTGCAAAATTCACATGCTGTGACATAAGTGCATTTGAGTGGGGAGATTTTTATGTCTGATTGTAGAAGGTGTTGTCTGTAAAATGGTGGATTTCTAAATGATTTGAATAAGCGGAAGGATATTTGGCAGCAAGTTGCCTGTGTGACCTGTTTGCGGAGTAATTCTTGCCGGCATTTGTAAATATTGACGGGTGTCACACATACAGGCATTTTACGAGAGCTGGAAGTGTGCAATTTTTGTTAAAATCTATCTGCATGTCAATGGGATGATGATAACAGAAGGTGAGAAGTTTAAGATATTTTATAGGTCACGTTTTCTTATAATCAGACAAAACGTTAACATGGTCGCCTATGGGAAAACCAACAGTGGGCTGACCCCTGTCGTGGCACAGCAGAATCCTAGGCAGATAGCAGTGGTCACTTAAGATCAGCCACTTTTGACCTTGGCCAATCAAATTCAGGCCGGAGAGCAATGGCGAAGACAATTTGGTGGTAATATTTGGTGGCGTCCACATCGAGATTGCAACCCTAGAGACGCTGGAGGACTGTTTGTAGGGGAGTGGCCAAACGCTGGTGCAAACCGAGATAACGATTCCAAGTCATCCGAGACCTTTGTGCGAGCATCCCACATCGCCCACACAAGGAGAGCTCACCAAATCACTACGGCATGACTGTACATCCTGCAACACAGTGCCTATGACAGCTACTGTCTGAAAAAAAGCTGATGACGCAGGAAATCTGCTCGAGTTTGAAGACTGGTGTCGCCAGAGAGAAGACACCCCGCTGTTTAAGTATTGGGCAATCGTGCTGGAACTTGAGGTGTCGGTACTGGTCTACGTGCATTCTCTGCGGCAGGTATCATTCCCGATGTACCTTGGTTGCCTTGACATAATTGGCCCCTGCTTCTATGCCTCAGATCATTCTACCTATGCCAGATGGTCCCTGTTTACCTGAGGTACCTAAACAAATCACCCGGGTGTGGTTGCTTTCTGATGGAGGAAGCCACTGCGTAGGCACGAATAGTGACCTTTCAACATGCTTGAAATACGTCTCTGATGTCCATTCTGAGGCTCCTGCCACCATCAGTGTGATCCTTGATGGAAATGTCATCATTCAGATGCTGAAGCCAGCTGCATTCAAGAACGTTGATGAGTATGCCAGAAAGATCTTCATTCCATACCTGTTCATAAAGCTTCAAACTGAGCCACGCGTGGACTTGGTGTGGGACAGCTACAATGCAGATTCACTGAAGGACAGTGCAAGAGAAAAGCAGGGAAAATGAGTGCGAAGATGTATGGTGGCCTCAGCAGCCATAGCATGAAACGGACAGAATTTCCTCAGAGTGGAGGAAACAACAATACAGAGCACATTCCTGTCAGTTCTCCTCAAGTGGGTTGACATGGAAGACAAACAGCTTGTTATCACTGATGGAGGTGTAATCGTCAGCAAGCCACCTCTGGCCTCGCCCGCCCCATGCAGCCACACAGAAGCTGACAGTCGCATGATGCTGCATACTATCCATGCAACTTAGCATGGCCACCACGAGATAATGATTCGAGGTGTCGACACCGTGGTATTGCCCGTGTCAGTGACTCAGAGGTTTCAACCAGATGACGACCCTAGGTTAACATTTCGGAACTGGTAAGTGTTTCAGGTTCCTAACAGCCCACAAACTAACAGCTGGCCTGAGACCGGAGAAGGCATGGGCTTTACCAATGTTCCACGCTTTGACTGGATGTGATACTGTGTACAGTTAAGCAGACTGTCTGGGCAATCTGGACCGTGCTACCAGAACTCATAAACATACTGCTGAAACTATCCTCTAAACCAAGTGGCATACCAGAAGATGCTTGCATAACAAGAGGTTCGTTATCCTATTATCCTCTTGTATGACAGAACCAGCATATGCACGGACACTTTTCGCAAAGAAGAACGATGTGCAACTGATCCCGCTAACCAAGGAAGCCGTGGAGGAGCATGTGAAAAGTGCCTACCATGGAGGCCAAGCGTGAGGCCAGCACTGCTACCGACACCAGAGCTGCATCCACCAACCAGTTTCTGCTGGGCCAAGAATGAAAACGGCATGCACGAGCGGCACTGGACAAGACTACCCAAGGCAGCCCATACTTGCTATGAGATAATTTCATCGAAGTTCAAGAAGGGCTGTGTGAAGCGTTGCCAGTGCAAGAAGGCTGCACTTGAATACAAAGCTATGTGTGTATGTGTCTGCATTCGTGCGTGCATGCAGATGCATGCGTGCAGTTGTGTGAAGGAAGCGCTCACAAAATTTACTTCATGACCATTGAACCCTGGTGACACAGGAACAGAAGAGAACAGTATGTGACATTTGATATGAACTGTTCCATTCGCCATACAAATTTTCAACTTGTATTAGTGTCAAATATATACGTTTGTTAAATGACCTTTTCAATTTCAACCGTGTTCTTGAATAATTTGTAGTTTTTGTGACTTTAGTTTTCAAACATGTATTAGTGTTAAATATGTCTATGTTTGTTAAATAGCCCTTTCAATTTAAACTGTGTTCTTGAATAAGTTGTAGTTTTTGTGACTTTAGTTTTCAAACATATCGTTTTACATGGTCATAATAGTATAAGGCTAAATAAGGTCGGTGTTCAGCTGTACAACAGTCTGGCTTGCCATTTCAAGAAGCATAAAATATATCAACATAAATGAGACTCATTAAAAAAGTGCTTCTTTTATGCCATTAACTAGTAAAAGGGCACCATAATCCTTGCTAATAATTCTACACAGTGTTGTAAACACTTATAATGTCAACTGTCCCAACTAGAAGTCATCTAGTTCCTCTGGAGATGGCAGTTCTGAACAAACAAATTAATTCCGATTCAATTGTCTGAACGCCGTTTTGTAAAATGTCCGCCATTGTGCATATTTCACTTCTACTACAACGACTACTGCTACTACTACAGTTGTTACTACTATTAGTACTACTACTACCACAATCACCACTACTATTATTACTATCAGTAGTAGTACTAGTATATTCCAAGCCAGTTATTGATCATTCATCATTGACTTCCATTCGGAAGAAGACACATTAGTCCAAGTTGACTTATTTGGTTTGGTAAAAATCATATAATTAGCTCTTCCATAACCACTCTTGGACTTTTATAAGTGAAATTAACCTCCACTGTCAACCTGCTGTCTCCCCAGTAGAGACGGTATGTAAAATAACAGTGACCGCTGGCGGCCATTTTGGAAAATGGCTGCTACAGCCGTCAGAGGCCAAATTTGTGGTGGCTCAATATCCAAATCTGTTCCTAATGTAAAAGTCTACATGTGTGCCAAATGTGTTGCTTTTATCAAAAAATGCACAATTGGTTTGCTATGCCGCCCCACTAGTACAGGTTGTAGTTGGTTAGGTTATTTTTAAAACGCAACGAATGGAAACTCATTGATCACATAGTTATATGTTCAATAATAGTGTGACTCGAGCTTAAATTCTATTTAACGGACAGAGTCAATTTAACTTTACCATAATAAACTTGAACATATATGTGCCTGAGAGCTTTGGTAGCTCGCTGAGTGGCTGGCTGGCTGGCTGGCTGGCTGGCTGGCTGGCTGGCTGGCTGGCTGGCTGGCTGGCTGGCTGGCTGGCTGGCTGGATAGCTGGCGGGCTGGCTGGTTGGCAGGCAGGCTGGATGGATGGATGGAAGGAGGGGGGGACATATGAATGGATGGATGATTGACCATAGAATCCCCATATATACGTTCGACGTTTTATTCCTACATCGTAAATGGCTTTCCACATACCTCTGCATGACACGCCGAATTGCTAATCCTACACAGATTGGTAAAGTGATCCTTTGACTTGGATTAGTATGGAAACGTTCACATTAAATCTCGAATTCTGCATATTGATCTTTTCCTTTCCGGCCGCAGAAGACCACTGCGACTGTTAAAATAAAAACAGCACGGCACTCTTGCGGAACTGTCTGGGCTGCGAACCGCTGGATTGTCAACATTATAAGTTTTAAACTCTCAGCCAGTTAAAAAGCCGCACTTACATTTGTGTCACCGGACTATACTGACCTATGCGATGACTTACACTGCAAGCTCTAAAGCAGGAGCCATTCACTGGCGCTGACGTATATATACGGGACCATCGTTTTGATGGTGATAAGCCGCCGATGGTGTAAGGCCATTCGAATCTCGCCTAGGCTTTTATCGTTACTAGAAGAGGTTTTATGCCTGAGAAGAGTTCCATTACATTCATGGTTAAGAGATTACTGTTATTTAGAGTCTATATAGGTGGGATACGACAACAGACGTTTCACCTTGGCCTCTCTCTGGGACGCGTCACTTATATAGGCACAGCGAAACTTGTGGTGTCCATTTATTTGACGTCTCTTATGAGGGGTGGTTTTTATGTTGTCTACATACAAAAACAACAATTGGATGTGTGCTAACCATATTGAACATTAACCGGAAAGATCATCTAACAAATGTAGAGCTATATAAGGATACGAACAACGTTTCGCACAATATTCAAGAAAGAAGACTGAAATTTGCTGGACATTGCTTCAGACGTAACGATGAAATGGCATCCAAGACCATCCTGTGGCTACCAGCACACGGAAGAACAAGTCAGGGCTGACCACTTATGCATTTACTGACATATCGAAAGTAATCTGTATCTGGAACCCGGGGAAATGAAAACTTAGAATGGCTGGGGAAGAATTGTGGTAGTCAACAGTGAACTTATGTTGTACACGTTTCAAACATCACAACTAATTATGTAGACATTTCGCAGTCATTCATACAGATGTGGACGAAACGTCTAAAATACAATTTGTCGTGTATATGTAGATTTGTAATTCGATCTGACGCTTAGCAATTTCATGTATTTATTTCTTCACATAAAATATATTCGTAACACACACACACACACACACACACACACACACACACACACACACACACACACACACACACACACACACACACACACACACACACACACACACACACACACATAAACACACACACCTAATAGCATATCATTACACCGAGTAAAAAGAAATTTCACCATTCGCAGCCACGTACGGAAGTCCCACACATGGATGGATGCTGGAACTGCTGGGTGTGATATACATTATCTGCAGTCTAGGGTTTGACTAGTATGATGGATTTATGTTGGCATCATATGTCATTCGGAAGTGTATATGTGCCCCATAGCTCTTTACATTGAATCGGATCTGCATAGTTGCTAGTTAGCAGGATGCATACATTTCCGTGCGTCAGCATTTGAAGTATTACGAACTTTCCTACATACTGGATAAGCACCTCTAAATTGTCGCGAGCGTTTACAGTTCGCACGTTTAGCCTTTTCAGCAAAACATTTTTTTTCACCAAAACACACTTTATCATCCCGTTTCATTCTTGGTTTTAGTAGAGCAAGTGGGCATTACATCTTAGCATTACATCTCTAAAAAAACGCATATTTTAAAACATATTTCCCAGATACGATGTATTCCAAATGTTTTTTTATTTGTAGCTTCCACTTACCAAATGACCAAGTGAGAAGGGAAATAGACGTCGTGACACAACCTACAATTAGTGGTAGATGTAGATGCCTATTTCAGTTTTCATGGTGCTTGGCATCAAATGTTGAGAAATCGTTAAATCCATCACCTGTAGCTTGGTATTCTTTTTAAACATTGTTGTAATTCAATCCGTGCGGATACTCGTGATGTCATTACAATCTCATAATTTCTTAAATTGCGCTGTACTTAGGTAAATGTAACAATTATGTTTTAAAAATAAATTTTGGAAATATTTATTTCAAATATTTGTATGCGTTTCAAATGAGCCAATCCAATTTGCGAATGATGCTTGCTGTGAATCAGACTCACTGATGAACTAATGTGAAATTGTTGATGGCAGGAATGGACAGACGAGCGACTGCGGTGGCAGCCAGACGTCTTCAGTGTCACGGAGATAGCGCTTGAGGCGAAACGACTCTGGGTGCCAGAGTTTGCAGTCATCAACGGGTAAGTAGGAAGTGGAGTTTTTCTGTATTATTAGTATTTTTTTCTATACAAAACACTATCCACAAGATTGGTAGACGTTTACTGAATGAAATACAGATCGTTAAGGGTATTACATGATCAGTATTTGAAAGTGCAATCTTCATTTTGTTCGCGACGACTACGTGATGTATCAATCGGACCACCGAAACAGTTTTTTATCGGCATCAACACCATCTACATCTACGTAATTATTACGATACTCCGACGCATTTGACAATTACGTATCGGAGTGACCAAAAATATTAATAGAAAAAGAAGACAGTAAACAATACATGTTATAATGTTATTAATAAGGTGTTAAATTAAATACTAAACTGTATGAATAAGCTTAACATTAGGCCTAAAGATAGGAAAAAGAAAGGTTTTTCAATTGAATGTGATATTTCCAATTAAGACTGAATGACGAAGCTACACCCAGTTGTGAGATGTAGACTTAACTTCCGACGGATGTCCTTACGGAATGTAAGAAGCGGTAATTGGATGTTTGAATTAGAAACTGGCGTGACGTTGCATAGGCCCATAGATGGATTTCAGTGGCTCTTCCGAAAGACACGAGCATTGAGGTTAAACGGTATTGCCAAGTTTTTAAACGGCAGGAGGTGGTTTCACTCCACAACGGTGGTTTGGTGCTCCAACACCGGACAACCGCTCCAGACATAAGGAATGCGTGTGTAAATGTGGCGAATCATTCTTCTTAATTACGAGTTGAATTTCGCTGATGTTGAGTCCTTATTGCCAGTGGCTATACATGATTTCCGACCTCAAGCGTATTGCGCATTCTTTGTAAATCATGCAGCGCCAGCAATCACAATCAATCAATCACAATCACAATACTTTATTTTCCCTTGGGAGTAAATTCATTTGGAGTGTAGCTGCATATTAAAACGAATAAAACAAATGTACATTCAATATAAAAATGTAAAAATAACAATAGAAGTTATATCGGTTAAATAAGTTAAAGTAACTTAAATATGGTAAATAACTTAAATAAGTTACAAAAGTTAAATCATCTCACAAATCACAAATCATCTCAGGCTTGCTCAGTGTCAGACTGGCAGAGATGGAGGGAACGAAGGACAGTTGCACATTCATTAGTCTAATTGACGAGGGAACAAATGAGTTTCGACTGCGATTCAGTTTACAGTGAGGGAGTTGAAAGAGGCTGCCAAAAGGAGGCAGTTTATAGCAAGGAAACATGGGATGTTCGGGGTATGAGGAGACCTTCCTTCCCTTTCTCTCTGCCCGTTGCCTGTACAGATCCTCTAGACTTGTCTGCTTTTTTCCAACCACCTTGCCACTAATCCTGACTGTTCGTGTCAGACTGTTGCGATGCACAACACTCAGGCCACCGTACCATACAAGGAACCCACATGTAATAGAGCTTTCGATGTAGCATCTATATAAGGTTTGAAGAACATGTGTGCTGACTCTGGGTGACCTGAGCTTGCGTACGAAATACATCTTTTGCTGGCACTTTCTTCTATTAATTACAGCTGTGTTTTGACAAAATGTGAGCTTGGCATCAATGATGGTGCCGAGGTACTTGTATTCCTATACTCTCCTCACACACTCTCCGTTGATGGATAGTCCCTTGGGAGGAGCAGGATTCTTCTTAAAATCTATTATGAGTTCTTCAGTTTTAGGAACGTTCAGGTCTAGGAAATGATTGCCACACCACACTGTGAAATCAGCTACAGCACACGCACACACTTGATCAGAGCCGGATAGGGCGACTATAGCTGAGTCATCGCTGCATTTGATGACATTGACGGTCTCCTGGCTGCTACGACAGTCGTCTGTGTAGAGTGTGAACAGAACAGGGGAGATCACCGAGCCCTGGGGGGGGGGGGCACCGGTGAAAGTGAAGAGTGAGCAGTGTGCGAGCGCAGAAAGGCACGCACTCAGCATTTGGCCGTAAACGAATCAGTACCGCGTGCCAAGAGATTGAGTGTCCAGTGGTTACGTCGTGGAGATTCATCGTACAACAGTTAGCCTAAGACAATAAATCCCCTAAATCAGCCGTACTGTATTGAGGATTACGGGTAGTTGTTTTCTCTGTATCAATCTCCCCGCTCCCTGCCTCCCTGCCTCCCTGCCTCCCTGCCTCCCTGCCTCCCTGCCTCCCCCTCTCCACTCTCTCTCTCTCTCTCCACTATCTCACTCTCTATCTCCTCCCTCTCGCTCTCGCTATCGTTCTTTCACTGGTTCTTTCATAGTGTTCCTAATGCAGCAGTTGGCATAAACAAAGGGAGCGTTTACAATGGATATGTACATTTCGTAACAAAACAAAAGTGGAATACAAGCAACACGACTGTGGTCAAAACAGATAAAGTTCCGTCATTTATTTATATGCATCTAACTGTCATCGCCGAGTTTCAAACATGCATCATTCTCTCAGAAAAAGTCGTCCTCCTAACGAGCATATGTTCAAAGATATGGTTTTTTTTACAAAATACGACCCGGATTATCGACTGATGTCAAACAGGAGGCTAAACAGAAGCCAAAGTATTTGTCACTATCATCCACGGGGACGGACCTTCACCTATTTACAAAACCGGCACCAGACTGCAGCAGACATATGAATTACGTTGATTTGATCCGGCGAATGATTTACAATGTCACAAGCAGGCAGAAACCGTTTGGCATAAAAAGCCAGTTTACGCAAATGAAGAATGTCCGCCACCACGCACCGCCATGTTGTAAAACCGCTCATTATCTGGATCGCATCAATATAATTCGGCAAATGATATACTGTGTTTCCGGTAATCCTGAACCGTCTGGTATGAAGAGCCGCCCGCGTGATTTCGTGAGCGTTTTTCTGAAATATGTTCGTTGAGATAAGATATCCTCACGTAACCATTGCATTGTACGTAATTTAGATCACTAGCATGCGAAACAACGTAACGGCGCCTCCTCGGGACAATGTTTTCCCTCGTGTCATTTCAAATTAATATTGCAATAAAGCAAACCTACGTAGTATATATCCAGTATGACATGCTCACTCATTTGTGCAACTTCTGTGCACAGTTGTGGTAAATTAATCAGACAAACTACTAACTTGTTTAATTCTTACCAATAATCAAATCAAGTGATTTTCGCAATTGGAACCTGTACAGTAATGTGCGATACGATTGTTATGCATGTGTTTCTGTGTTGCTATTTCTCAAACAAACATATCACAAATTTAATGGATCTGAAGGCTAAATGTCGGCTCGGCGATCGGCTTAGGCAGGTTACCAGATGTAGTGTTCAAAATAAATTATTTCGGTCATTTAAAAATGCATACAGACAGGAGCGCAACGGCGCAGTGCTAGAGCGTCGAACTCTCAATCCAGAGAACCTGGGACTGAATCCGGTGCTGCCAGGACAAATTCGTTCTCTTTACAGTGCTCCGGTTCACTCAGCTGTATGAATGAGTACCTGTTGTAGACATTGTTGGATATGTGTGTACGAATGATCTTCCCGCATTAATTGCAGCGTTGCTGAATGCAGGCGTTCGATTGAAATGGTCTGCCAGGGGGTAAAGAGTAAAGCGCTTTGGCTGTTCTAAGGACTGGATACTGCGGCGTATAAGAACTTACCTTTTGTACATTTACGCACGCGCACGCACACACCCACACTCGTGCACACGCAAGCACACGCACGCACACGCACACGCACGCACCAATTTGTGCACCACGCACACCACATGAAGGCAGGCGTACATGCACGCACGCATGATCATTGGCAGTCCATATAAGCATTTTTATGGCGCAGGGAACATTAGAAAGGGAGAGTATTTACACAATCACTAGATCTTGTTTGTCCAACACAAATGATAAGTGGTGTACCTGCATGATCAAACCAAATAAAAAATAAATAATGGTTTCCGGTAAGTGTTTACCGACATATGTCAGCCATTTCGCAGAAACCACAAACCGCTCCACCCGGAAAAAATGTATTGCGATGCTATCCGTCTACAGAGAATAACATATTGAATATCGTCAGTAGGACAAACTGTGCACTGCTAGCTTGTCTGACTGTTATGTCGGTCCAGCTATTGCGTGGATTCGATTGGTAAACTCAGGCACGAATCACAAAGATAACGTATCGACCTTGACTACCCTTCGGTAATTCCTCATTTGTACGCGTCGCTGTATCTTTAGTGATTGTCGCTAGATAGCAAAATTAACGGATACAAGAGCCACGACCTGTGACACGACACAGACAACACGTGTGAATAGTTGTTTCAATAAGATGGTGAAACTGTCTACACGCTCGAAGAAGAATAACGCCTGAAGGCCTCAGTTAAAAATCAGTTACTTTTAATAGAATACCCTTTCCGCGTTTCACAGAATTTGATTTTAGCAAGATTGAAAAAGATTGCCAAATCGTAAACCCCCAACTGACAATTAGCCAAGGAAGCCTTTGACTTATGGACAAACCAATGGTTGCTCATATGTGTGTGTGTGACTCGTCTGTAGAGAACCATGTCTTCATTCTGTTTTCATTCTGTTAGCATTTACACTACGTGTAGTTAATTTGTGGCATTTATTTATAGTAGTCTGATAGGGCGAATAACAAACAAGTTTATTCGCATGTCGAGTCCTTCATTTTCTGTTAATTTGACAAATAAAATTACCAAATTTGATTTCAGAGCACACAAAAAACAGCAACATGTTGATGCAAACCTTATTGTATGTTCAATAATTGTTGAATAAATGATAACTTAATTAAGATATACACATATTGATGTGGAACAGTATATCGACAGTGTATTTTTGAGAGAATATCATCTGCACAAACTGTATCAATCATCGAAGAAGCATTAATTCCCTCAGAGTTAACTGTTTTGATACAAAAAACAAAAACTACGGATTGGCACAAATTGACGCAAATTCACTCTTCCCGTCACGTGGCGAAAGCATTTGACATATATTGATGCTAATTGGCCAAACGTGACAAATAGTCCCGTCTTTCCAATGGTCCGCCCGTATCCAGTCTGCCCAAGCTAGACTGGTTGCAGGGCCACATGACGATATACCTATGTGGTATTACATCGACTTCGTCTGTTTCCCATTTATTGTTGTATGTATACACTGCCTGCTAATTTGCCGTTAATAAGACCAAAACAGTGTTCGCATTTTGAATGCTGCGCCACAAAAAAATAAAAATTGTATATAAAACAGTAAAATACTAAATACTTGCTATTGTCGGTAATGCGGGGGCAGGCCGCAATTGCTCTTCGAAGTTGGCTGCTTCCCACAATCAATACCTCAAATGAGACTATGTACAACTGATTCAGCTAATTACCTGTTTACTGTTCGTATTATTATCACCCCTAGCTACGGAGAGAATTTTTCCGAGTACCGAAACATAAACGGTCGCTTAAATGTTTGTGCACACAATATTTGGACCATGCCAGCTAGTAATCTGAAATAAGTGTTTCTCAAGGTGCCAACACTAAACATGTCAGCAGATAGTACTATAAGATTATTTGTTTAATCAGCACAACTGTTTCGAAATGACCTAACAAATCCGGTGTCACTGCAAAGGTGAAAGTGCCAATTTCTCCGGCCAAACGCGATTAGCAAAGGTGGAAAAATGGAGGACAGGGCGTATTGTCTCAAAATTAATGCCACTGCATTCGTTAGTTATGTGATTGCCTATGTTAGATTGTAAATGGACCCCCATGATAATTGGACCGGTGGTCCATGTACCACAGCGTTGTATAGTTATTAGTTTTGTGAAAAATGGAACTGTTTATATGTTTAGTGATTTAAAAATTATTGACGTTTTTCACTTATATATGTAAATAAAATTTGTGTGCAAACAAAACTCTCAAACGAATGTTAATATAACCGTACAATATATTGAAATGACAATTGTTGATTTATATCCGTAAGGTTTGGACACGTGTTTTGTTACAACACGTATTCAACACAATAAAAAAAAACGTTTTACGGGGGGTCCATATACGACGGGTGTCCATTTACAATATCACCTCCCCGCCACAGAAGAAAATCGTATTCACCGGTGAACGTATCAGATGTTTTCCAGCTGATTGTCACCTTCCGTATACCACATTTTCTCTTCGCACGTTCGCTATGGTTAAACATACGGAGACTAGATGTTGTTTTCGTAAAACCCGGTTACATATAAACTAAGATTATTCTAATATTATGACTATCAACATATGAACCATCATTTTGTAGTACAATTCTACCGTTATATGGTTAATTGAAATGTTCCTCCTGTAATATCACGTATACGTTGCATGGTGATCGCCAATTTGTAAACAAATAACGGTTTAATAATACTTGAACACTGTGATTGCACACACACACACACACGCACGCACACCACACACACACACACACACACACACACACATCGCATATACATATATACATATCAGTGCGTGCGTGTGTGGATATTAATGAAGAGAGAGAGAGAGAGAGAGAGAGAGAGAGAGAGAGAGAGAGAGAGAGAGAGAGAGAGAGAGTACCGCGAACCTGCATAAATTTGGGGATGTACATTATTCGCGCCTAAATCCGTTGGTGTTGTTGATACTGTCAAGGGGTACCGCAGCACTTCCTACATATGGGGAACTCGATACTTAACTAAAATAATAGTAATTTAGTTTCTTTAAAATGGTCGCCTGCCACTTGTTCGAAAGGTCTCTAGCACGCGACGATCGCGACATAACGCCAACAAAAATAGTTCCCTGGCGTCGGAACGTGGTGAATACGAGGGTGTTAACTGTCTCCAAAAACGTATATTTTCATCACCCCCAGGTCGCCGAAACACCCACCTCCTGGCTATGCAAACATGTCGATGTGTAGCCCCCACCCCCTTGAGGCTCACAAAAACTTCAATTTGCACCCCCCAGGTTGAGACAAAAACTTCAAATTGCACCCCAAAATCCACCAACCTTCTCTAAATATTGGGGATTAACACTATCACCAGCCGCCACCTAAATCATTGGAGGGCTGAGCCCCTCTAAGGCCCCCCCGGTTATGAGGCCTGTCATAATCGCTCACGTCCGATTAAGAATTCATAACAGCACCGGCGTGCCATACTGCATGCATAGCCAATACGTCGCAAAACTGTACTAGTGTGGTGTTTCAAACACACCCCGTCGATCTGCGCCGGGCAGCTGTCTCGTGATGCCGTGTTTGTTCCAGGGCGGACGAGATCTACGGAGACTATCGCGAGTTCCGCGCCATCGTGTCCCACAGCGGCCAGGTGCGCTGGGAGCCGGGCGGTGTGTTCCGTACCATGTGTGCCATCGACATCACCTACTTCCCCTTCGACGACCAGGTAGGCCACAGGACAGCTTCTTGGGCCCATTTCGCTATCATTCTTAAGAGCTCATTAGCCCGATTTTGTTGTTTAAAAAACCTATCTCACTCTTTAACAGTGGTCTTGTATATCTGAGAACTGTGCACATCGAGATGTTCCAACGGGACCCTTTCCACGATACGTCACGGGAATAGTGTCCTCGGTGATACGGCGATGGCTGTTTGTATTTTCTATAAGCTCATTCAATTTAACGGCGGATTTTGTGAGTGGTGGGTTTTCCTTATGAGCTCGTTATGACAGTGAAACGGTCCCCCGGGCGCCTATGACTGATCTCCCTCGATGACCTTTAGCAAGTGTGAAACCCTCTAAGTTTAACGACAAGCTACCATCTTAGTTCAAACGCTCAGAGTTTGTTGAAATCAGTTGCGTTCACCAATTTCCATTAATATACCGCGTAAACTCACGAGTTATGATTTATGTAAGAAACTCACACTAATTTTCCGATTATCTGTATGACGAGTTCACCGCAACTACTTTTGAAATTTGAATAAACATCCAAACATGTTGCAGTGGTTATAAGATTGGTATTAACATTCGCAAAATGAAGTTAAACACGATGAGCAAACAATTCAGCTTATGACGCGCCTCTAAATCTTGTTAAATAAGTGTAATGGTAAAATTAATACACGCGGTTCTTGACGCCAGAACTGTGCCC
>CM034532.1:24382368-24459868 GCA_020002185.1 Paraescarpia echinospica
TCTCTCTCGCTATATACACCTGTATATATATACATATATATATATATATATTATATCTTCCTTTCGATATATTTCTTGACACTGTCACTAAATGTTTATGTTCTGCGTTTCCTTTCAACCACTCTCTTTTTCATGTTCTGTCAATTGTTAATCTCGTCTCATACGTCACCATAGACCGTTTTGTTTCCTACTGGGAGTGACTGCCTGGCATCTCATCCGCTATGCCGCCCTGTCCATTGCATCCTCCTTCACTACCTCTGCTACCTAAATGCGCCTCCTCACAATGTCCCCCATTCTTATTTTTATGTCGTCCAATGCTACCGTTGCTATCTATCGCCTTCGCATTATCTTCCCCTTTACGTACCACGTTTCATAAACATTTCGATTTTATTTTTACCATGTCTTTTGTGATGAACACCCCATCCATCTGCTTCATTCTACCTTCGTTACGACTTCTCTGTGTCAAAGATGTCCCCAAGCTCAGTATCAGCATTCTCTTATTAGTTCTCTCCAGTAACGTTTTTTTTCCTGCACTTGGCCCACTTACACGTTAAACCACGACAAGCATCACAAGGCAATTGTACATTGCTGTTTTCAATTTTACATGCATTGATTTGTCGCACACAATTCCTGACACATCACTCCAATTCACCCCAGGTGACGTAACTCTTTTCTGACGCCGTCTCCGTGAACTCCTTAAGTTATCCCAGATAGCGATACCGCTTAACATATTTATAATAACAATAACAATATTTATTATTATTATTATCATCATTATTCACCAAAACATTAAAAATTTGTTTTTTCTAAAACATATACAAGTATAACTTAACTAGTAAAAGTAAATTATGTAATTAATAATTTAAAATAAAAGTTTGTATTCCTGATATCTTCTGTGCTTTCACTATCATTCGTCATTCCTTCCGTCGTCTCATTGCTTACTCTAAAAACAATACCTTCCTCGTATAGGACAAACCGATGTTTTTATTCTATCTGTGGCATCGGCAATACAGTTTTAATTGAATAACTACTTGGTGCCAGTAGTACGCAGCTAGTTAACGACAGTGTAGATTGGTTTGAAATTAAACATAACAGTTATATGCATCACTCAACTTTCTCCAGAATCTATAAGCGACTGGGTATTTTGATTTAAAAGGGTAAATACTTAGAAAAGATATATGAAAGATGTCGGAGACAGGCTGGCCAAACATCGATAAGACGCTGTTATGGTCTGACTCCTTATCTTGGTCTCTTCCTTTTATGTTATATTGCAACCCTGCCATTTACGTAAACTATTAATCAGTAATTGTCCCACTTTGCTGAGGCGACCAACATCGATTGTTACTCCTAATTCGTTTTGTTTGATGGTTGTACCTAATATAGTATTCCCAAAGTTATACTTTACAACCCTGTTCCCAGGTGCAGTATGAACACCTTTATAATTCACAATACCGAATGACATGTGCCATTTTGCCTTCATCTCATTTGACTAATAATTATTTGTATAGATCATTCCCGTCACCTTTTAGCCTTCCTTTCTAAACACGCAGTTATCGTCTTCACATGTCAGTTATAATCGTCATGCATGTTTCAGTTATCACTGATATATTAAGAATAATCTAGTCCGTATTACTGATCCTTTTGGTATTCCCTCAACACTTAATTCCAATTTGAGACCTCCCCTTATTCTTATAGTTACTCTGTAAACTGTCAGCATGCTATTTATCTATTATTTATATATTATATTTTAGTTGATTATAAGATCTACTATTCCAAGTGCTTTTTATTTTAAGTAATTTTTTTGGACGCCGCATTTATATCAAAAGCTCTCTGTACACGTAAGTAGATCACATATGTTGATGATCGCCCAACTACCACTTAGTGACGCCTAACCGGCTAACACTTTAAATAACGAGAACGAGCTTTTATGTTATCACTGATCTATAATATTATAAATCGATTCTCGACCCGTTTCTAACAAGTTGTATGACGTCTACTTCTTTCTGATGTACTATTGACCACTTTCTCCCGTTGGAAACTCTACAACGTTCCCGGCGTATGTAGCGTAAATAATTAATGTTATATCGGCCCATAACGTATGCCCCGGGAAATCCATATCCTAAAACAGCCACTCCCTCTCTGGTAAGACGGAAGTCATTGATGGCAAACATGTTTTCTTTCCCAAGGAAGCTTCCCAAATGACATATGTTTACAATTTATAGCTAAATTGTAGCAAAACACATTTAAACATTAATATAATACTGTGATTGTGTGTGAGTGCGTGTGCGTGTGTGTGTGTGTGTGTGTGTGTGTGTGTGTGTGTGTGTGTGTGTGTGTGTGTGTGTGTGTGTGTGTGTGTGTGTGTGTGTGTGTGTGTGTGTGAGTGCGTGTGTGTGTGTGTCTGTGTGTGTATGTGTGCGTTTATGTATGTATTTACGTATGCATGCATGTAAGTATGTATGTATGTATGTATGTATGTATGTATGTATGTATATATATATATATATGTATATATATATATGGTTAAAACTACCGAAAATGTCCGCAGTCCAATTTAGAAATCGAAAAAAATTGGAACTCAATATAATAAGGAAATTGTATTTTGATACGAATGTAGACATGTTGACGTTCTTGGAACAACAATTCTTCTAATTCGTTCTACCTGTGGTTTACTGCAATAACTATTCAAGCTATGGTGATTTTTTGTATAAATAATTAATACACTTAAAATCGACAATTAAAAAATGAAAATGGAACCTAGTGCATAGTGAGACACTGGCCACGACATGCACAACAATAATTAATATACGCATTAGTTATCACCATATAGGTGTCATAGCAAAATATGACTTTGTTTTGCTGATGTGGAAATATGAGAAATGGTCAAAGGTGGTCGGTTTCCAAATGCTGCTATTCTTAAATCGGGGAAGGCATACAATTTACTTTGTTGTGATATCTTTCAATGGGCCCTTGCCGTATGCTGTATAACAATGGGGTTCGCCTCAAGTGAACACGTGGCCGGTTACCGCATTGCTCTGAAACCTGCTGACATGAAGGTTTCAGAGCAGTGCGGTATTGCCGCTTCAAAGGGAAATCAAATCCTTGGATTAATTAGGCGAAACATAACGTATATGGAAAAGAGCTAATAATACCCGCTGTACGAAACAATAGTTAGGCCTCATTTAGAATATTGTATTCAAGCGTGGAGGGAAAAAATATTGTTTTCTCAGTTAAGAAAGATAGAAGTACCAGAGGACAAGAAGTTACATTAGTAAAGGGTATATTAGATATAAGAAAGTTCTCATTCTCACAAAGGACTGTACAATAATGGAACAGATTATCTCTTGATTGTGTTGGTACTAGTAGCGTGAATATGTTCAAAAATAAAATTGACACATACCTTAAAAGGGCGGGATACACGTAGATAAAAAGTATTGGACTCTTGATAAGCCAAAAGGTTTCCTTATCCACCTACCATCCAGAGTTAATTTTTTGGATGGCAATCTTATTAAATCTGATGGTGTGGCTTTCAACTAACGATGAATTTGGATAACGTAGAATACACACACTCGCCGATTTGTAAGTATACTTTTTATACACAGTTTCGACAAATTGTATAACAATTTAACATAAAAGTGATTGATTTTTTGATTTTGGTCTTTTGAACGATGGCGTGAAACCTCGATGCTAAACATATCACAAATGTTAAGATAACAAATATAATCAAGTAAACATGCGGACATAAATGACGATAGTGTATCCCTTCGATTCTTTCCAGTAAAAATACTACATCATTTACTACATTATTTAATATTTATAATGACATCTAGAGCATTTATGTAAGTATCAACTAATTAAATATTTCGGCGATGCAACCATCATGGATATATATGATTTACACTGCCATAACGTATGACAAATATGAACTTTTCGTTGATTGATTTATTAAAATATATGTCCAAATATAACATAACGTGAACATATTGTCGATTTTTCATTATCTGTTGTAGCAAATTTTTAAATACATATAGCTTAAATATACACCTATGATTAATTCCAGTGATTATACAATCATAATGTATAATAACGCATAACACGCAAGTTGCTAACCCTGGCAAGATGTTTGGATTATTTGTTGGTACAAATTCACTCATTCAACAGAAGAAAAGGTAATGGTCACGTCATTTGTTGTGCCTCAAAAGGAGTATTATTAATTTGGATGCCGTTGAAAACGGATAACGTAGAACACCGAATCGGCCGGCAAACGATTGGTAAATATGAGAAACGATCCTAGCACCTACAGAACATAACTATTTGTGCTTAAATGCCTTAAATGCTTGCAGTGATCTGCCTGTTGTAATATGTGTGCTTAGTGTGGCCAATATTACCTCACATCGACGATCTCAGTTGGAATATGTTGAATTAATGTGGCCAATATATCCTCCCATCATCGATCTCAGTTGGAATATGTTGAATTAATGTGGCCAATATTACCTCACATCGACGATCTCAGTTGGAATATGTTTAATTAATGTGGCCAATATATCCTCCCATCGACGATCTCAGTTGGAATATGTTGAATTAGTGTGGCCAATATATCCTCCCATCGACGATCTCAGTTGGAATATGTTGAATTAATGTGGCCAATATATCCTCCCATCATCGATCTCAGTTGGAATATGTTTAATTAATGTGGCCAATATATCCTCCCATCATCGATCTCAGTTGGAATATGTTGAATTAATGTGGCCAATATATCCTCCCATCATCGATCTCAGTTGGAATATGTTGAATTAATGTGGCCAATATATCCTCCCATCGACGATCTCAGTTGGAATATGTTGAATTAATGTGGCCAATATATCCTCCCATCATCGATCTCAGTTGGAATATGTTGAATTAATGTGGCCAATATATCCTCCCATCGTCGATCTCAGCGATTTTCCTACGCACATCTTAACATTGAATTTCACTGCAACAAAGTTCTCAACAATAATCTGTTGGTGACTGTTCCATTAACGCATGACCTCTGCTGATTTCTGGGAGTGGTGAGTTTTTGATTCCTCAGTTGTCAGCGTGTCATGTTCGTCTTCTTTTGCTGTTTCATCTACGGTCACACATGTGTTTTGTTTGTTTTCCTCATGGCATACCGAGGACATTTACAATGAAAGTTTCCAAACGATCAACAAAACGGATTGAAACACGACGTCTCAACTAATTGCTATGTAATAGTCGACTAGCATCACAGCGTGAGTTCACATTGAGTCTTAGACACTAAAAGATCCGCTTGAAGGTTTTGCAGATGTTTTTTTTTCTTTAACTGCATCGTTCATGTCCAATGGGTACGGTACTGCTCACTCCGTGTGAGAAATACCCCATGCATAGAAGTATTGTGCTGTCGTGATAAGTTTCTATTTCGTCACCGCACGACCAGCTGCGTTTTCCAGCTCCTCATATCCCATCGCATAGGCGGTTTACATAGCTACATTCACAGTAATGCCATGGCGCCGATAAAATTATGTTGAACATGATCTATGTTGAAAATTGTGCTGTTTCTATTTTGTCTCGCTCGAGAATCAGGTATCTATCTGCTGGTTGTTGGGCAGGTTTGCGTGGACTCACCTAATGATGATCTTAGAGATTGAGATGACAGTTGCAACATTGTGAGCCATCTGATCGTATAGCACTACTGTAAGACTTTCACGTGTCATGGTCCATTTGCACAGTTACTTGCTTCTCTGAGCAATAGTAATTGGTAAGCTCTTAGAAGAAGTAGCACACTAATTGTTAGAAACTATATATCTACTCTGTACAATCCGCTTACGTCAACACCTCTACGAGAACTGCGAAGTTCTAGCTCTGGACTTGACCTCTGTCTGGGTGATTTTTTAATACTCCCATGCTTGAACTTCGTAGTATTCTCTCTCGCTGACTTCACATGATTTCCTTTCTTTCTTCTCTTCTCTAGTCTAGCACCCTTGGCTAACTGCACTGTTTTGAAATACTACTGTGCCACGCTTTCCACCTCTTTTGCCAAGTAATACGCATAATTTTGTTATCTAGGTTTCCTGTAGCGCGCATGAGTTTGAGTCAAATTTTGCGGCATTTTGCAAATATCTGTCTTAACTACCTACCCTAATAATTGAGAGCATGTAACAAGAAACACAAATATTGTTCTGAAAGGCCTAAGTATTATATATTATTCCTACAGTCTTAAATGATAATAAACGACAACTACAAGTTACAAGAAAATACCCAAGGGAGATTGTTTAATGGCAGTATCGATAAATGCTGGGAAAATAGCAACGAAATGTGTTCTACGTTATCCATTTGTATTCTACGTTATCGATTACATTTTACGATGTTGATCCTTTGCTCTCAGAGGGGCAGGCAACTTTTGGCAGGTAACAAATCTACTAGTGTTCACTTAAATTTTAACACCAAAATTGTTCATTATAAGTGGACATATATTAGCAAGTTCTTAATGTTAACGAAATCAATGAGCTCAGACTGGCACAACACAGTATGTGTTTGTCAGGCATTTAGAGATAAATAAAGACTTATTTTAGCTTTGCAAGCTGAGAGTTCCTTCTCCTAGCAGAACTACGTCTGAATCTGGCAAGAAACCCGTCTGAGGGTAGTGACACTCTCTTCCCACGCGATAACGTAGAACACGGATAACGTAAAACACGACCATTTGGTATTTTCGACCACTTTGATGTCAAATTAGGTCTGTATGGCCAGCAGTACCCTTGTTTAACAAAAGAAACAATGGGTCTACGTATACTATGTTACATTACAGATCTGAGAACATTCATAACTGAGAAAACTGGATAATGTAGAACACATTCTTACCAGGACGCTGCTTTTTCCTGTAGTTTAGATGTGTTGCGACGACCAGTGAAGTTGATTTATCGTAAGACTTTCGCCGTTGTGTGATAGCCTCATATGTTTAGGTAAAGTACATGCACTTTCTAACTAGTTTGTGCTTTATTGAAACTTAGATATACAAGCAAATCTTCGGATAACGTAAAATACCTGGTTTCTGTGGACATTTGTTTAAATCCTGTAAAATGAAGGAGATGTGTTTGGATATTGAAAGAGCATCATAAATATTTGGGTATGTGTAGCTACAATGGATTAAGACAAGTTGTAAAAGAGTTGAAAGTAAGTAAGTAAGTAGTATTATTTTGATAATTTGTATTGCCCCCCTGTGCTGTGGACATACCAAAACGGGCAGTTTGAGCACATTTCGTACACAAAAAGTCCTGTTGATTATCATACCACATATGAACCTCAACTATGTCCAGAAAGAGCTCCGTCTGAACAAGCTATGTATACTGCTATTAAAGCCATTCCAAATATGTTTTGGACCAAAGACACATTTTTGGCTACTGGGGAAATTTTCGGTAGTTTTAACCATATATATATATATACACATACATATTGTGTATTGGTGACTGCAAATAACGTAGAGAGGTGCATTGACTAAAATGACTAATCAAGGCCAACAACCTGCACAGCACACATCGCTCCCTGTCCGCCTGACCTCCCCCGTCTGCCCCCGTTTGCAGCCAGTCCAAACGAGCGCTTCTCCAACGTCGCGTTCCACGTGTCGCTGCGGCGTCGCTACACGTTCTACGTGCTCAACGTTATCCTGCCGAGTATGGTGACGTCGGTGCTGTTGCTGTCCATCTTCTACTGCCCGCCCGGCCAGAAGGTGCAGATCGGCGTCGTCGTTCTGCTGTCGTTCCGCATCTTCCTGCTCAACGTCACCGACAACATCCCGAAGACGTCCGACCACATCCCGTTGCTCGGTAAGTAGTTGAAGTTCCTTCACACCACATAGTAGAGCAGTTACGTAGTGTCGTTCAAATGGTGATACAAGCATGAAACTTGGCGTGGATATTCACAGTTGGGCATTCTTCAAATATTGTCGACAATCTCATTGAAAATCCAAAATGGTGGCTTTTTTCAAACTCAGAAAAAACCAGAAGCGTCAGTCTCTGATGGGAGAAGCGAATCACAAAATGTATAAAAGATCAAAAGAGTCCTCTCTACCATTAATTCGTCCAACTATCTCCGTAGTTTTAATTATCGGGAGATGTACTTACTATATGCAGGAGTATTGTAAGTTCATCCCCTCCGAGGCGCCGAGATCCACCCACTTATTTCTAGGTTCGTTCGCCTCCTTGACCCTTTGGTGTCTGATCTGCCAATGTATGGTTATCTATTACTATCCAGATGGCGCCAACTTAAACGAGTGGCTTGTTGTTCGATGGAAGGGTTAAGCTAGTTAGTTTTAACGAGTCCAGTATAGCTGTTTTAAAATATTGAATAGTTATTGAAAGTTTAATAAAAGTGTTTCAAAGTTTTACGCAACGTAGAATAATGGGAATAATTCGAATTAGCGCCAATAAAAGAACAGTGAAGATTGGATATTATAAATTACTCATGTTACTACAGGATGATACATTAATGGGGTACATTATCTACTGACTATATAAATACTAGCAGCGCAAAAACGTTGACAAATAAAATTGTCACATATCCCATAATTGCGGGTTAAACGTAGCTATTGGCGTTATTGTCCATTTTCCATCTCGGTTTTTGCTTGGATGGCAATCTTGTTCAATCAGATTTCACTGATACTGCGTTTGCGACTTGTGTCGCTGCTGGCTGTGGAGATGCTACATAACGTAATGCTCCGAGTACATGACTCTACTCGAGTATGTGTCCCTATTTCAGGAAGAATCGGCTCCTGTACAGTCATTTGAAGTCCGTAGTGTGAATGATTGGAGGGAGTGCGTTTAAATGGAACGCGGAACATTTTGGGGAATATATGTCAAGTGCGTCAATTTGTGTTAAGGTCCTGTCTCACGGACATGACATCAGAAAAAACTGTTAGGGGGAGGAGCGCTGTTGGAAAACGTTCGCAGTGAAGTTCAAGATTTTTGTCAAGGTCGCACTCATATCATCGAATCTGTCAGGTCGGATATGGCATTGGAAGAGGGGTGATATTCTAATTGTTATATTTTAAAAACTCGTTACACATTTTTCCCTAAACGGAATAATTTCCCTCAACGCGGGGTGCGTACGCACCCATCGCACCCCAGCCCACGAGTCTGATTTGATGGTAGTGATTCCAGTCGAATAATTTCGTTCAGGACATGTCAACATGTATACGTTACCCTCAAAATGTAAATGACTTGACTCGAAACATCACCTTCAGAAGGCTCGGATTGAGATAACACTTTCGACAACTCGATTCAAGTCTTCACTCAACATCAAACAACTTGAATCACAGCCCATCAATGACACACTTTCGATAACTCGACTTGAATCTAGCCACACACGTCTATTGTCGGGTCTCTATATAATACATCGAAGATGAAACACTACAGCTTCATTGTCTATCTGATCATCAGCCAGACGAATACGAGTAGGTAGCGCAGGGGTTCCCATCGGGGGGAGTCTGTCGTCCATGGGGGCGTCATGTATAGTTCCAAACCATCGGCACAGCTGCAACATTATTACATGCATGGTGACATATTACGGAGAATGGAGGAGCTGAGGGAGGAAGTTGGTGTGAAAGAACGTTTCATGAAGAAGCTGGTGATGAGTCGGCTGATGTGGGCTGGACATGCGGAGCGAATGGGAGAAGAACGGTTCATAAAGAATGCGGATGCCCTCAGAATGGAAAGACGAAGGAGACGAGGAAGACCGAGACTGACATGGGAGGATTGTATCAAGAGGGATATGGAAGGACTGGGAGAGGAGTAAAAAACGAGAAAGAAAGAGGGGAGTGGAGACGGTGGATGGATACGGCAGTGCAAGAACAGTGAGAGGACTAGAAAAAACAAGCTAAATCAAGGATCAGTATCAAGGTGCTGCTGCTGCTGCTGTCTCTGCTGCTGCTGCTGTTGTTGTTGTCTCTGCTGCTGCTGCTGTCTCTGCTGCTGCTGCTGCTGCTGTTGCTGCCTCCGCTGCTACTGCTGCTGCTGTTGTTGCTGTTGCTGCTGCATATTCGCTGTTGTTGTTGCTGTTGTGACTGCTGTTGCTGCCGCTTCTGCTGCTGCTGATGTTGATCATGATAACGATGACGACGACGATGACTACGACGACGATTACTTTTAACAGTCAGTATCACATCGATGATGGCAATGGAGACAATTGTGGTTGCGTATGGCCTGGCTTACTCTGCGTCTGGATTACTACTATTAATTTAATGATTGTCAAGTGGCGAGGCACTTACTTGCAATATTAATGGAACACGGACGGCTGGTATTGCTACGTCTGTAGTTACTGCCGTCGTTGCTGCCGCCATTTTGACCTTGCGTGCAACGTTCGTTGTGCGAAGCGATCGTGGCGTGTGCTCAGAAAAATCGACATGTCGATTGGTGCAATTCTCTTACGCTATGGTCTGTTGCACTATGGATATGCATATTTAATCGGATTCCATTTGACCGCGTTGCACGCTTGAAAACAATGGATCAGACTAGAGGAGTCGCTATTTCAACAACCTAAAACGTTATCGGTTTTTCTGCATGCTCGATAATTCATTCATCTATGCTTGCTTTAGAATATGATGTCATTACAGCTTTGCCAGTTTGTGCTGATATGGTGTTTAGAATTATTAATTTTGTACGAATGTGTATTTTTTATCATTTAATATTAGTGGCTGTGGCAACATAATCACGGGTTGCGTCAAAGACAAGAAGACATGTTTGGATAGTGCTACATGTGTGTAGTAGGTTATTCAGCGAAGATCGTGACCCCATAACTATCTACTTGCTTACAGATCTACTTCATATACATGAAATGTAATCACACAGTGCCAACTAATCAACACAGTTCAATCGTTATGTTGGTCAATACAAAACAAGAATTATTTGCAAATACCATACATTTGAAACCACTGGGAGCCATGTTTATATTGATACGCTGAAGTCACCAAAACACAGACTTGTAATTGCAGCTGACACAGCAGTCATTGCTATCAATGTAAGAAAACCTATCCAGCTTCGATCATCTAGTTCTAATCTACGTTTTGTTCCTAGAGTCAACACTAACATTGGAATTAGGGCTGTTTCTGGTGCTGCGCCAACTCTTTGGAATATGCTCCCTCTTAGTGTTAGATCAGATGAAAATATTACAAAATTCCGTCGTCATTTAAAAACTTATCTTTACAATCTTGCTTATCCACCGTAGCTCCCTAGCGCCTTGACCCATCTGTTGACAACTGGAATACTGCTTATGGATTTTGAGATTGACCAATCCTTTTGTTTTTATGTGCCACTGAGCTTGGTTTCCAAGAATTTAGGCGCAATAGAAGTTATCTTATTATTATTGTTATTATTAATGTGTGATCGGCAACTAAACGAGCTAAAAGGTTTCATTTATAATTGTTGGGTAACGTTTGTAATGCTTTGTATCGCTGACCCGGAGTAATTGAAAGTAACTGTGAAGTGCACATAACGCGTGCAGGCATCGAAAGTAATGTCAGTCACGATCACGTGACACACAATGTCGCTTCGTTCATTAATACACGTTACGCTATTTTGTTACGTTATAACGTAAGTACGTTGTCTTGTAATAGCGTAGGCGACTAGACGCTGATACCAACTTGATGGATCCGTTGCCAACGCAATCGCCGTTCGTCTTCATTTCGTGAAGTCTTATTTTGCAATGTCTTCTACAACTCTGGATATTGTTCTACTTCTAGCCCTCGGTGTCAATTAATGTTCAAGCATTGTCACACCGTAGCAGGTTTCTTGTTCTCCCTCGGGGAGACGTCTTTGGGTCCCTCGCGTTGACAAACGGCTTTTGTCCAGGCGTGACACTAATTGACACAATCAGGATAACTAACAGGGATGGGACACTATGAAAATACGCTCTAAAGGCCACATATTGACATTAATACTTTCTCGGCACTAATAGCATGCGCAAGGACGTAGAAACGTATATACGGATTCAACCTATCTCTGCAGTAATGCAAGCGGCAAAGACGTATAGGGTCCTATATATAGTATAATGTCAGGGAGCGTCGCTTTTGACTTAGATCCCGATCTTTGAGTAATGTTTACATGCCATTTCTTTGGCATAGATTACTTTTCGTTCCCCTTTCATGTCGAGATTGATACAGTAGGTCGACTGAGTACAAGACGAATGATCTGTGTGCAGTAGGCTTACAAAATTAACTTCATTGTCCAACTGTCTTAAATAGAATATGATAGAGTGACTCGCGTAATGGAATATGCCGTCACCCAGAAAGTCGCCGGCGTAAGCCTTTCGTCTTGGCTTCGTTGACCCGCCGGCAGCCTTGAACATCGTAGAACCGGAATGCGCTGAATTGTAATAGCCAGACAGAATCTGGTGGTCTCATTTTCCGCTCGGAAACACTGTCAGAGCGGATTAGAATAATAGCTGAATGAAAGTAAACAAGTTCGTTCCAATGCGCGGTGCAGGACATCATGAAAGATGTTAATTTAATCGTGCTGCGTAAAAGCGTACTAAGCCCATGATACACCGTCACTTTTCGCCAGACCCGATCAGACCCGACCAGACCACACCACACCAAAACAGACAAGACTAGGCAAGACTCACCCCGACTGCAATGTATACATTATACCGACTGTCACCGACTGCGCTGGTGTACCGTCATAATCACGTACGCATGAAAACGTTCGACTACGTCGGGGCTAGTCGTTGTCAGTCTGACGTTTCGAAAGATTTCAAATTTACGTGATTAAGACGTCAGGTCAGTTTCGAGTATAGCGCAGTCAGTGTCAATCGATGTAGCGTATGCACTGCAGTCTGAGTTAGTATTGTCTGGTCTGGTTTGGTCTGGTCTGGTCTGATTTAGTCTCGTCTGGTCGGACGAAAGGTGCCAGTGTATCCCGGCCAGTAGTTAGAACATTGGACTATCAGTGAAGACAATCCGGTTTCTTGCTGCCATTTCGAACCTTGGGCAATTGTATTCACTCGACATTTTATCACACGTCTACCAGGAGATGCAGTGTAGATTGTTTTGAGAGTTACCAACGACTGGAGACAGTGCTGTATAAAACTCACCTTTTAATCATTCATCTATATGATCACTTTCGGTGTTGATATATCGTATACGTGCATGACCTACTCTCCAGAAATTATTAACCTCTTTCCGGTTGACTATTATTGACAAATTGCCGATTTAATGTGCATTCGGCAATGTTTCTGTTACACACTATTTGCAAATTGCTGTGGCGTAAACTGCGTGCGTCGTTAATCCTTCCAACAAATGTGTTTAGAAGCACGCAACTTATTGTTACGATTGCCAATGCGATAAATTTATATTCACGTCTACAAGCATTTATCTTCATTTCTCTACAATCAATGACAACCTTTTTTAAAGCGCCACATCGCCGCTTTGTTCCACCTTTCACGGACGCATTAGTACTGACTGAGACCCGCTGCACGCTATACTATTCTATCATAGTATAGTACAACTGATGGAATTGCTAAAGTGTTCCGGTAAAGGATAGACACAAATTAGAATCATCAAGACCGGTAAAAGCGCCTAACCCGAAGAGGAAATACGATATAGAGCGTTAAACGTCAACAGTCGACAACGGTACTCTGCAATCGGTGGAATGACGCACGTAACAATTGCTTTGGACAGATTGAACTAATCGCCGGTCACACGAACGTCAATCAGTAATGAAACATACTTCTTAGGGGAACTTCGTTAGTGCTTTTCGGTTTGGCACAAATGGTAGCGTGGCGTTCTTTCAATAAAGCGCCAGGATTGTGTTGTGTAGTCAGCATTAACGTCTTTTTCGGGGAAAAGCAATCGTACTAGCATATCACTGGATGAGAGTAATGTAAAAAGGAAAACAGTGAGCTACCGAATGTTGTAATAACTGTCTAGGCGTGATTTGTGTTTAGCGAATAATCGCTAAATGATTATATGGTATGTTGGAGAGCCACCCGTCTTCATCGAGTCCATTGCGTCCTCAGTAATACAACAACCAAGTCATTGACTCGTCGTACACACGAGTGGGTATTGCAGGGATCGCAGCCTTTTGTCTCCCATCTGGATTACGGCCAACATCCAATCTCACGCCTGGACATAAAGCTTCATCTCCCACCTGTTTTTAGGACTAATCTTCCAACTACCACCTGTCCTAGGGCCAACTACCCATCTCCTACGTCCAGCCACCCCCTTCCGTCACCAGGCCCGTAAACTGTGGGTTTCAATGGTTGCGAGATCCGCCTAAATATACTGTTTTTTTAGCGTCAAGGGGTGTGTACAGTTTTTATGATGGGGAGGTGCATGCAGTTGGAGGGTTGTTGTGAGTGAAAAAATGCACCCCAAATAAAATCAATAACGCTACGAGTTCGCTCATGCACATATATTTGGGTAGGAATTGTTCGTTTAAGCATTTTCCTGACTGCAGTATGAATGAATGAATGAACGTTTATTCAGAACATTGATAACAATTATATATGCAAGACAACCAAACAAGTTTAACTATAATACAAGTTTTACTGTAATACAAGTGAGAATATACAAAGTTTGAAGGGGGTAAATACGAAGTCATTGACTTTTGTGTAAAATTTACTCCTGACATATATATATATATATACCTATATATATATATATATATACATATATATACATATATATATATATACATATATATATATATACATCACGATTAGCTCGCATTGAGTATGCTATTTCCCGTCTAGTAAACAAACACTGAATATTTGATGGCAAACAGCTGTAGTAAGCTTTGTACATAAATGATAATACTTTTAGTTCTATGATATCTGGAAATTTTAGAACATTTAATTGTTGCAAAAGTGAGTTTGTTTGATCCAACCGTCTTGCACCAAATATAATGCGGATTAATTTTTTTTATAATAAAAAATACAGTTAGTATTTGTTGGGTACGTGTTACCCCATACCTCTGCACAGCAATTTAAATACGGCAAAAAGAGAGAACTGTATAGAATACGTCTACTATTTCTATCAAATAGATGACTGCATCTATGCATTATAGCACTATTTTGTGAAAGCCTTGATTGTACGTATTTTATATAAGCTTTCCAATTTAGTAGATCATCAATAAATACTCCCAAAACTTGGTAACCCTTACTCTTTCGATATTAACATTTCGTATTTTTATATCAACTTCTATGTTGAGCGTACGATTTTCAAATAACATATAACAGGATAATAATAATAGTAACAACAAAGATGTTTTATAAGTCTCTTATATTTGCTCCACCACGAACTCCCCGCCCGTGGCTGTCGTAGACATCAGTACAATACAACGAATGTTTGCAGGGATCTACTTGACGTGTACGATGGCACTGACGACGCTCTCGATGGTGCTCACCGTGCTCGTGTTGAACCTGCACGAGCTGTCGGACAGACCCGTGCCTCAGTGGGCCCACCTCGTCTTTCTTCACTACCTCTCGCCCCTCTTCTGCCAACGCCGAACCTCCACTTCCTGCCCGGAGCGTCGGTTGTCGACATCATCGGACGAACGGACGCGCCCTCGCGCCTCGGTGGTGCGGACAAACACTCCGCCGTCTCCCGACAAGCCGCTCCTGCTCGCGGGACGGGTGTTCGCCGATGCCGGCTTCAAGCGGCTGGGACAGGGAGAGGGGGAGGTGAACGGCAACGTCGGATCGGTGCGCGCGGGGCCAAGGGATAGCGGCTACATCGTGTGGGAGAAACACCGGGAGCGGAGGACTGTGTCGGCGTCGTCGGCGAAGTCGAAGCCAGACTACTCGGCCGACTGGCACAGCTTGGCGACGGTCGTAGATCGGCTGTTTTTCTGGTCGTTTCTCGTTACGCTCATCGCGATTTCTGTGTTTCTGTTTCACCCGCTCGTGCGGATACAGTGGACGTCGGATGGGACGGAGGGAAGCTGGGAGTTCCAATAGCACGCACGCGCATACGCACGCACGCACACACGCACGCACGAACGCACTCACACGCATACGTGTATGGAAACGGATTCACGGCATACACGCGCAATCAGATATGTGTATGTGTATAGCTACTATATTTAATTTAAAGATAACTCGCAGACAGAGTTTCACACTAATTGTTATCATGCATACGCGTGCGTACACAT
Organism: Paraescarpia echinospica; assembly: GCA_020002185.1. NCBI lineage: Eukaryota > Metazoa > Annelida > Polychaeta > Sabellida > Siboglinidae > Paraescarpia > Paraescarpia echinospica. Next base: position 24,398,502 of record CM034532.1, read on the forward strand.
GGGTACACACACACGTACGCACACAAACACGCACACACACACAACCACACACACACACATACACACACACACACAAACACACACACAGACACACACACACACTCACACAAACACACACACACAGGCACACACACACACACACACACACACACACACACACACACACACACACACACACACACACACACACACACACACACACACACACACACACACACACACACACACACACACACACACACAAACACACACACACAAACACACATAAACATGTATGCACGCACGCACACATAGACGCACTGTGTGAAACGAACACAATATAATCGTTATGTCGTGAACTCATGTTATATAGTAAAAACATGATGATAAATTCTAGCATCTTGATTACCCAAATGTGTGTCATTTAACACGTAAAGACAATCATGATGTTCGGATAAGTCTTCATATAAATTACACTATATAACATGATTTTGCAACAACAACGATCCGACATTGCGTCTCTAAGCACACTGTTATTTCTTAATTAATTAACTAAAGTTTCATTGTTGTTTATATGAATTTTGATTGTTGACATTAGCAACGAGAAATGGTGTAGCAGCTTTCTGCTTAGCTGCGCATTGTGTTCTGTTATGTAACGTTGCGCCTCGTGTATTCTGTGAGATCAGCGATGTGCAAGACTTCTTTCACTGTCGTCTACAAACTAACTGTATCTAAATCTAGTGTCGCTGTTTTACATGCGCATATCTTCACAATTATTGGTTTACGGCATTAATGGCACGAACTGTAGGATTACCACTGAGTGATTGTTTTGCTCAAATATATTTTAATGATATTATTGTGAATTAAAATGGTATGACGTTGTCATTTCGTACAATATGACTTCTAGCAAACCCACATGACCTTAAAAATAGTTACGTATGACCCAAATCACTTTCGACGATTCATACGGTGATAATTGAAAAGCCTACGTTCACTCGGCGACATGACATATTGACATTGAACAGGTAGCGCCGTATGTTGCTCTGGGTTGGTATTGTTACGTTGCGCATGGAAATTTCCGTCCTGGAGGCAACATGCACCTCTCAAAAAGAACACAGATGCATGTTTTATTAACAATATGAATTGGCGCGGTGATGTGATGTCATTTGAATAATAACAACAGTAAATTACATTATGAAAAACTTCGCAGTGACTACGCTTCCTAATTCAAAAGCTTTGATGATACAGAAGAAGAAGAAGAAGAATTTGTTTTATATGACCCAGACATTTCAAATAATACATACAATACATCCATGTAAAAAAAATAATAATACAAATATATAACCTTATGGTAAACATGGTATAACGTATGATAACTAACGAAAAGTAGGGTCAGGAGTCTCCTCTAAGACTATGGTAGTCGCTATCGAGGAGCCACCTACATACAAACGGATGTGTTAGTTAAATCCAAATGTACTAATTGACAATTCAAAATGATACGTTATAACATATGAATGTATACCGACAATGCTGGTAATTGAGATCATTTATTAAGCATGTCTGAATAATTTCCGAGGTTAGGCCTATATAACTGCGCTATGTAGTTAACGTGATGAAAAATACCGGCCCTTATAGGAATCGTTCTAATAATATAAAATTCCCATCGACGCACTTGACCGAATGAGACATGAAGTCTACATAGAACGCCTGCGTCGTTTAGATGAACTATTGGTAGCCACAAATACTAGTACGGTAAATAGACACACACACATCAACTAACAAATCTGACATCGTGTCCGGCATGTAGATGCTCTAGCTAGAATCACTGATTGCGGCAATTGTAGCCTGGGGAGAAATTAAAGCATTGACTATCTAGAAACATCTACAAACTACGCTAGTAATCAGCCGGATAAGAACATCGTGCGTATTCTAGTTAGACGCGTGATTGCCATATTTGGGCGTCGTCTTCGACAAAGACTGCGAAGTCTTTGTCGCGTAACACATTTCCAATTTTACGTGATGCGTTATCGTTGCGTGCTTCTGTGCGTTCTTGTAGAAACCTATGATAAGTCTCATAAATCCGGAGTATGCCGGCACGGGCAGATAACACGGTCCACATTGTTCAGCTATGAATCGTCCGATACTATATCATGTTTATCAAACACGTGTCAAAGACATAGCCAGTAAATGGAGTCCAATTACACAAAGCTAATAATATACATATGTATGCTATGGACTCGTATCATACGAAACACTTTGGTGATAGATATCCTCAGCAGCAAACATTTATATACTCATTATTTCACCAAAACACAGCAGACGATTTTAAAGAATACAATTTTCTGTGGACAGTGCATCGAAGCCATTCCTATTAATTTTGACATAATGATTTACCGACAAAAGAAATATGTTATCTATTGTCTTGTTAACTCGTTTCCATCTCATTTTCGAAACCGCAACGGAACTTGAACCTATTTGTATCACAAGTCGACATCCTGCCAACTAGAGACGCTGCAGCACAAGTTTGATGCCACTGCGAAATAACACGACCAACTCGCACTGGAAGTGAGAACCCGTCAGACTTAGAGGAAGAAGTTAACGGCATGATTGACTTATTGCAACAGAATCACATCGTGACGAGTTGGGTGCGCCTCTGACATTGGCCAGTCGGGAAGGATAATAAGGAACAAATCAACAGGAACGACGCAGACGGCGAACGCGATTGACACCCTCAGGCACATTGAATGTCCTGCGCGTAACGGAATCTCGATTGGCACTTTTCAGTATTCCTGTTGTCGCTCAGTTACAGACAAGTTTGGCGCATGCTGGGAAGATGCTGGAGATGACAAGGTTAACCAATGATATGTAGTCGTCCACAAAAGCATGTGCCTGAATGTGCCAAATGGCATCGCCGGAACAAATTGATTGTCAGGTCAAATATGAAGAAGAGGTCGACGTTTCTAACAAAGGCGAGCACCAACAGCGACCCGCAACTTAAGCCGGCGTAACGCGGGGAACACAGGCGCAGCTTGAAGCAGACGGCGACAAAGCTTTCTGCAGTGAAAGCAACGATAAGTCAACTGAAAGCATATATCAGTGAATCGTATACTAGCCACGTGGAGCGACACGTAAATATAAGCGTACTGCCAAACCACACGCCCGTAGCTTGATCAAAATAGACCGCCACCGACGCGACCATCAGCACCAAACTGTCACCGACGACCAGAGCGCTCAAGTGAACGTTGGACAAGGTCCGCACGAGTCCGTCCCGCCTCAGCACGAGCAGCCATTGGGACGATTAGTGATTACGTGACATCCGGTCTCGTATAGTAGCAACGGCCTTTGGCGGGCTATACAAAACAACTGCAAGAAGGTGCATCAACGTCTATAGTAACTAAACGAGGGAAACAGTCCACTTTTTTCCTGCCGTGCATCGTTCGCCGGCTACCTGAAGAACTTGTATATTACTGTCAGGCTTGAGAGGGGGCACTATCCATTAAATTAGCTTTGTATCGTTTGGGTTCCATGGAAAACGAAGCGCTACATTAGGTTGTGTATAGCCAAGATGGCGGATCATCTTGACGACCGGACACCAAATTGGGGCAATGACGTGCGACTAATGGTCCCAAACGTTTTAAATCATGGCTTCACGTAGTACACCCGTCTTGTTTTCGTTGTAATGTAACGACGTCCGCCAGAACTGACGACACCGTCGACTATAATAGATCCATGTCATTACCCATGGTTCTGACTTAAAACTAATACAATTCGTCACCAATTACTCACACTGCTGTGAACACAATTGAGAATGTCATCTTAGAGGACGTGACAATCAGCTTTACAACAACACCAATAATCTCCGAGTTAATTCTGACACGTAACTATGAGTACTTTTTGCATGTTTACATTTCCCTTCGTTCCCTCGGATCATGTGATGCCAAAACCTGAACCTTTATTACATGACATATTCAATTTAATTAGTCATAATCAGCTTTTCGTCACGTAGGCGTAACCGTTGAGTCGAACTAAAACACGAAGACAACGTCTCATTTTAAAGCCTACACAGTATCCACTACGGCCTGCTAGTGCGTTTGAATAACTGTTAATCAATCCAATTCACGTGGATGCGGGATACGATTATGGACGTGTTTCTGTGTTGATTTTGTTGACTTTTCTTGCTCTTTCGAGACAACCAGGCCAATAAATTTTAAGTGGTTTGAAAGCTGATAGTTGGCACGGCAATTGGCTTTCGGAACGTTACGGATTTGGACATAAAAGAAGCGAATTTGTGTTAACGGCGGACGTTCGTTTTTTTTAGTTGTGAAAATTTGGATTCTCGTTGACTCATACCCGACTACTTATGCGTTTGAGACTGCAGATAAACCCAGATATTGGAGAATGACCTCACCGGGTCAAACCGCCTTTCGTTTTTTCCCATTAATGGCCATGACAACTTATTTTGTGTTTGTAGAAAAAAATGACCCAGAACAATCTTAAAACGTCAAGACGCATATTGACAACAGGTGTTAGGCTACTAATATGCTCAGCGCGTCTGTTAAAAATGAAAATTCACTGAGTCTGGAACACAGCTGGTAGAAGTATATTTATGTTGTTTTTTAATGCACCTGAAGTACAAGTACAAAGTAAACAATTGCACTTGAAGTGACACAACAGTAATTTCCTAAGTTAATGGCTTGACATTTTGTTTTACAACTTGTACACCACCTAGAAATCATGCCGGCTAATGGTAACGAATTAGCCAATCAGAAAATGTTATCACTTGTAGTTCTGATATCTATAATATGCCGATCTGTGCCGGGGGCAACAGTTCTGGGTTGCGGCAGAGATCAATTGTTGAAACATCTTAGATGCTCAAAATGTTAACACAGAAATTATGAATACTTAATTACACTAAGAAAAGTACAATTTAATTATACTTCGTTACAAATAAGTTTTTTTTAATGTACTTCGTTACTCAAGAAAACTAATTGTGTTAACTTAACTAAACTAAGGAAGTACAAGTACTTCTTTACATTCCGGCTCTGCTCTGGCCATGGAATGACTTTTATCGTCAATAAGACATCACTGGTAGGATTAAAAAATAATGTCAACAATTAAGGTCTATATTTACTTGTACAGTGTTATGTGTGTTTGGGTTAACAAAGGTAAGTTTATACTACCTTTACACACAATAATAAAGCACTTTAAAATCAATATATGTCAACAAGTTACCATTATTAACTATTATGGGATTCGTACCAACGACATAAACATTACCGTTTGCAATTCCGTTTTATTTTATAGTGTGACTTGTTTCAATATAGGCCTAATCAAAATTGAAAAGTGGTTCGATTTGTTTGCATAACGTAACAAACGTGTTCTCTTGTTTGACGTATTCGCTAGAGATTCAACTTCATTGGTTACCCTAATTCATGGGAACCAGTAATTGTCATAACGCCAGCACGCGTCTAGATCCAGACTCTCGTGTGTGCTGTGGCGCCACATCAAGGAGCGATATGGCGCTACAAGTCTTGTTCTCGTACAGTGGCGCTGACTTTGGGATTCGTCCCCTACTATTTTGACAGTGTCCAACAGATGGCGATATCACTAGTAGATCAATGTATTCTCTGATCCAATTCAAGCCATTCCCACGAAGATCCTATGCCAAGTGTAACCTTTAGTCCAATAACTTGGATCACGTTTCTTCTCGTTCTTAACGAGATCTTGGATATATCATACTATGGCATACACACGTAGAGCAACTGGTGCGAGTCATTTCTCGAGTCGCGTCTATGTGTTATGTTATGCTGTTCTAAATATGATATAACTGTATCCTTATATGAACGAATAGTTGGGGGAATTTATTAAAATCTAGTCAAGTGGAGCGTTGGATAATACCTAGCCTAATAGGCCATATCGTTTCTTTACATTCCCAAATGTTCTGAGAGTGAGTTAGTGTGTTTAACCAAGATTATCAAAATGTTCCACAACAAATTTTGATGAAAAGGCTCACCAAACATCTCAAAGAGCACCACACTGCGCATGCGTTGCATTGACCTCTTTATTTTTTGAATACATTATTTACACGAGAGCCCTTAGTAAGATATGCAAGTAACCCAAATTTGAGTGCCCTAGCTACGGTAGTTTTCAATATATGATAGTTTAAAATGTAGGACTGCCATTTTGCGATGACATTTAAAAAATAAATATAATTATTCATATTGTACAAATTATTATATCTTAAATTAATCAACCTATACCAATATTGCGTACATGACTCTTGCATTGGTTAAGGCAACGACTCTGGTGTGTCTGGGTCCATCTTGGGTAGTATGATCACGTATGCCCATATTATCCATGGATCATGTTCATATTTCCAACGACTGATTTAATATGAGCCATTTGGGGAACATTTTCTCCTCGCCCTCATTTAAAAAGTAAACAATCTACGCGTGCAATAATGTTCACAACAATAGGCTACGACGGTAACTTTAACGTCAACTTTACACACAGCAAATATCTAGACAAACGGCTCTAGAATATCAGTGAGAAAAAAGTAGCTCATATTACCGAACCTTTGCCCACACAACAACTGCGAGAAGGCGCGTCAGCGTCTATTGCAATAAAACGAGGGAAACTGTCCACTAGTTTTTTCAGCTGCACATCTTTGGCCGGTCACGTTAAGAACTTACATGTTACTGTCAGGCGTAAGAGATGTCAGTATCCAACAAAACACCGTTTCGGTTCCATGGTAAACAATACAAAACAACATTCGATTGTGTATAGCCAAGATGGCGTCTGGATACCAAATAAGGGCAATGACGTACGACTATTGGACTCAATTGCCAGATTACTCTGACCCATCCTCGCAAGCCTGGGCTGTTTGCTATGCAAACCTGGCAGATCTCCTACGCGAAGTGCGGAAGTTAGCTGAATCAAACTACTAATAATGTCTTCACCAGTCGCGACTGCGCCACCTGTGAGAACAGCGCAAATATCCGACCCAGTTTGTAGACGGATAAACGACTTCTGGGAATCCCAATATATAATGACCCGTTCGCCCATTAGCACGAGCAGCTGAGCGATATTGTGTATTCGAATAATTGCTTCTACTTCCTAAACATTACATGTAACACGAGCCATGGTTGGTTGAAATTAGTTTTATTATGACCACCTGACCTGCCGCCAACGACTGGTCTAATGAGCGATTCCATAGGTTGAGCTTAAATTCAGAGTTTCGCAAAGCGATCAGCCAGGGGGTACTGCTGGCTGGCACTGACGTAATCAGCAGCAGCGACACCTGGCGCGCGAGGATGCTCTGACCCGTTAACATATTTTCTCAGAGAGACGCAGTTAAAGTTGTGATAATTGAGAAAACAGGTAATGTATTGAGACAATCAAAACCCAAAAAGTACCACGTAATTTGTTGTGTGTTGAATGATGATGATGCAATAATGCAATCTCGGACTGCGAGTAATTTGGCAAAGCGAGTAATTTCGCATGACACAGGTTTTAGGGCAGGGCAGAGGGGCTGTTGCTGAGGGGCCTCACAATATAAACGTTTTATGGGGGCCTCCACGAAACGATAATTACTTTGAGGTCAAAATGTTTTAGTTATAACTTGAGTGCTTCAGTATGATGCAGATTGCAGTCCTAAGTGGACACAAGTCGTATTTTGCAGTGACGTCCCTATAGTAGAAGGTGGGGGAGGAGTGAGAACTATTGTGACGCGATACCCAATAAATCACAGCCCAGGGATCTCCACAGTCCAACATCCGGCGCTGTAGCTTGCCAAATCACAAACAAATCACATTTGCAACACCCAACAGACAACATATATTATACTGATATAACATACAACCCATGTTTGGAGCTGTCAACCAAGGTGTGATTTAGGAAGGCTAGATCAACGAACACGTTGTTTTTGCTTATGAAACGCAATTTGGATGCCTATATACCATCAATAATATTTACTCTAGTGTTTAAAACAGTATATTAAAAATAAAAAATGACGAATAGCAGCCTCGTTTTAAGTGTAACTTCTCTTGCACCCCGAGTGCGTCACAGTCGCTGAAATCAGCTTCTTGTGATAAAATACGCAGTCGTCTTCTCCAGATAACCAAAGAATAATGACTTCGCTGATACGCCACAGCTGTCCACGTGTAGACACTGACTCATGTAATCCCGAAGGATGCCGAATGTGCGTAATTTCGCAACACAAATGCACGTAATGTAGTTCCTACATATAATAAGTCATTAAGTATTTTAGGAAAATGGGTGTACAGGGTTCAAGTATCCTCTGTTATGGATTTGGAACACGAACGAAAACCCTAATGCACTGGCAACGGAGTATAGGTGGCGAATGTGAACCCTAAACTCAGACATCTGATAAAATCAGTTTAGTCCTTTCGGGTAGATGGTCTTTTCTGCAAAACAAGTGTTTTTGTAAATTAAACCTAAAACGAAAAAACATGTATGATTAATGGTACATCTAAATAACGACTATCGGTCTACAACGGAGACGAGAATGCGTGATTATCCAGTCATGGCACAGGGATGCATTCAGCCGTTACATTCCCATGCCAAAAAACATTAAACTATGACCAATTGTACAAGGCTGAGGAGAGTAACACGGTGTTACCCTCCTCTTTCCTGTTAAATAACATAGATGAATGCATATTTTTGTTTTGTTTAAAAAAAAACGTGATGTTGGGTGTCCAATGAACTAGATACGTGGTGAATGGTGTTCATAATATATATTGTAGAATGAAGCCATTGTTCGGTTGGCGATAAGTTTCGATAACTTATATATATATATATATATATATATATATATATAATCACAGAGGGTTCGCTACAAGATAAAAAAAGTATTTGCGACACGATGGTGTTCATCTGAATCAGAGGGGTACGTGCTATATTAGTTGTACAGGAGACGGAAACATGTGAAGCCGTACGAGCCAGCATTGCTGCAACCCGACAACCCCACATGCAGCCTAATCCCCCTAACAACTACACAACTACACTAACACTTCGACGTCTCACAGTGTCCTAAGCGATAGGGTCATTGTTCTGTAGAAGTCCATTGTTCATTGTAATTTGGTGACCACCAGGATATCGTTCAGATTCTTGTTCTTTGAGAATGCTGTTATAAATCTAGGAGTGTATATTTCTGAATACGCGGTTTGAAGCAGTTTATAGGTGGCTTTAGCCAGTTCCTGGTGGAAGAAGCGAATCACAAAAGGTATAATATCAAAAGAGTCCTCTCTAACATTCAGTCCCCCTGGCCGCGTAGTTTTAAGTCTCGTAAACCATTTTTGATTCACAGTTCCGTCTGTAAATGGTTTCCAGTGAGGTGACGTCAGAAAATTACGGTGGCTGGGAGAGGACATAGCAAAATTTTTTTTTTTCTTCGAAAAATATTTTTCTACGGTGGCTGGGAGAGGACATAGCAAAATTATATTTTTTGGGGAGAGGATATAGCAAATTTTTTTCGAAAAATATTGTTTATCTCGAGATGTCGACGTTTTATCTCGAGATCTCGAGTTCTAAATGCTAGGCTGATCAAAGGACGAAAGCCAGCATGGATGCTACCGTGAAAAGTCTTTTTGATCTTGGACTAAGTCAGCATGAAATATGGTGTGTTCTATCAAGAAGATTCAGCTGTAGTATAAGTGTAAGACAGTTGAGGCGGACACGTCGAACAAATGCAAACATTTCTTAGAGAGAATGACGAAGGTAATGAGGAGCGATCTTTCCAATACGGTCGATAGCACTGCCAACCAAAAAATTGAATCATGGTGGGGAATACTGCGAAAGGAGAATTCCGAGTATTGGATGGCACTATTCCTTGAGCTACAAGGCCAAGGTCATTTCGGCGGGGAAAAACTGGACAAGGAGTTAGTGAGATTCTGTTTTCTGGATTTGATACAAGTAAGTGAATTTAAATCATGGGTTTCAATTCATATATATGTAGACCCTCTATATAGGCCACTCTTTCTTGTCATACTGTAATTCTGTCACACCGTAATCACCCTCACTTCAATGATGAAGATACAGATGTACATGCAGCCAATGGTACAGTTTGTATATATATATATATATATATACAGTTGTATATATACCTAATTTTTATGCAAACAACAATGGTTGAATTTTGGGGCATACTTGGTACCCCAAGGATATTACTAAAGGTAATTTTGGAAGTATACAAACTGTTCAGTATTGCGTCCCAAAATGCACGGTCATATTCAAAGAAATCCATATCCGACTATGATGCCTGTGTTTTAAAAATTATTTACTTTTCTATACTATTAATCGGGTCATAAAACAAATAATCTTTTCTCTATTTCAGGATGAATTGTGTGAAGTATCTCATCTTTGGAACGTTCACAATATCAGGAAATACAACAACATGAACCTTAATCACGGACGGCCGTTTATGATATACAACATACCCGAGTTATTTGAAGCTGACGATTGTTTTCGTCTAGTGGACCACACCAAGATCAGGATCTGCCAGGAGCATTGTAGATTTAAATCTGACTATCCATGCGATGAGGATATATTTGAGCTATGCTGTATCTTGATAGAGGAGAATGGACTTGTTTTCCCAAGCAATCCACATGAGGCTATCCATTTGTACAAAACTCTTAGAGACATCGTGAATGTAGCTCTAGCCTAAAATTACACATTTTGGTGATGCCGGTATGCAGAATTACTTCGGATATAAACCGGAGGTATTGAGTGAATTGTACAACATACACAGTACAGTGCCCAGGTAACAGACAGACTTTGGACTAATGTGGTTAAATTTTGCGTTAGCCCAATGTTGGCACCACGACGGTCCAACGGGTGGTTGACCCAACGATGGCCCCAGTTGTTATACCAGAATATATAAATGTCTGATTACGTGTATTTGGTCAGTCGTTGAACCAACGTTGGACTAGTGTTGGAACGTTAAGCTCGTTTGACTTGAACATTGTTTTGATTACACAACGTTGGCCCAACAATTATCACCCAACGTCAATGGTACAATGGTTGTCCCAAAACGGTCTTGCTATTTGGATGTATACCGTGAAATACGCATTACACTGTGCTACCAGAACTAGTACATTTGTCGCTGTTTGTAATTTTTTGATCAATAAATTTATAACTGTTATTAACTTAATTTTAGTGTGACACCCCTAGTATAAATTGAAAGAATAAGGAAAAAGCAAACAATCAATATTTATCGATTAACTGCTTTATTGATTATTGTTCAATTATGTGTACGTAAAACACATTAAACAAACCCTAAATTACCAATTAATAATGCTTTAACTGAAACTTCGGATTACGTTGGTAAGCTAATTAACATTTTACCACACACCCGGAAGACTTTGATGTTTGGTTATGTTCAACTGCGCATGCCGTCCATTGTAAAACGCGAACGTAATTAAACGAAACGGTTCCTGTGAGAGAACATAGCAAAAACACATAGCAAAAACAGCGCATGCCGTCCATTGTAAAACGCGAACGTAATTAAACGAAACGGTTCCTGGGAGAGAACATAGCAAAAACACATAGCAAAAACAGCGCATGCCGTCCATTGTAACATGCGAACGTAATTCAACGAAACTAAGACACTTATTGCCAGGCAGCACGTCCATATATGGTCCATGGGCCCACATTATAAGGGCTGGCCTGTAGGATTCTACACTCGGGATCCATATGAGACCCATATGCCTATGTCTCGTTGCCGCGTTAAACACGCTGATGACGATGTGCAGTAGCCCACATTTCGGTTCTATTAATTGATATCCATCACCCAAACATTAGACTCGAGAATGCGATCAAAATCAGCACGGAAGTCTGGGTAGTTTTCGTAGTTGGTTGGCACCTCCAACACATTTCCACATGTACGACCAATGGGCCGTTTCTCGAATTCTGACATGGTCACAAAGATGACTTGAATCCGTGAGCAAGAAAGTAAGTCACTTCCGGTGCAGAATCGCAGGAAGTCGCCGAGTTTCTTTTCTGAAAGTCCTCTGACATACGTCTGCAAAAATTTGGACACCGTCTTCTCTGATTCGGAAACCTCCGGGGGGAAATTCAATATGCACTTCACAACCTTCCTGTTCGTCGGAACTAATCCTTCGTACAGACGGTTGAGTTCTTCGAATTGAAGATGCCCCATCCTTGGCTGCAATACACTCCTCCAGGACTCGATCACATACATCGGCGTTTGCACGAGTTCCTTGTGGGCCATCTCGTCTATAATCATGGCAAAATTTGCTGCGGTTGCAGCCCGCTTGCAATTGTGGTTTTCAAGAAAGTATTCAAGCTCTATTTCGTCAGCCTTCTTGAAGTTATCCAGCGCAACTCGAATAATATCTCGTTCGACAGTGTCCACGTAGTGGAGGAATTGTTCTCTACGGTTAGATAACGCCTTCCCGTACAGAGCATGCTCAATAAGCGTTCGGGCCAGTGCGATCGGGATGTAGCCAAATTCCTTCCAGCCGTACAAGATTATTCGCGCTACAGCTTTCCATTTGGACTCGTGAACATCGTGGGGCAAGTAAGGCACTTTCACGTCATTATCAAGAGTGTATCGGCTGTAGAACTCCTGCCAGAACTCGGACAAACAGTCCTTTGCTACACCGTCTCCAACGTCGGCTTCTAGTTCACCATTTGTGCCCTTGCGCCTTATCGATATATTGTCATTCAGAATGTCTGGATCTGAGAACGCTTCGGTCAGTTCATTGAGGCTATTTCCACGACTAATCACGCGGTGACGCAAAATTCGTGGTGTTGAATGGTCAGCAGGTTCGTAGGGAATAGTGACACTGGGGTTCCAAAATTCTCCAGCTTCGACTGGCCCGAATCGTATCTCGGAGTCTAATGAGGCATCGTGTAAAAAACTTATTTCCTCAATAATCGAATTTCGACCTAGGTCCTTTACTGGATTCTCCTCCTGGGAAAAACAAATCTATTGCAATGGTAAGAAGTCCTTTTTCTTTGCAGATTTGTCTACTCGCCTTGACCTGGTTCCTCCTCCTTTCTTCATTCGTACTGGCCTGTACGCACCGACATTCTCATCAAAATGTAACCAGCCAATTTCGATTAGCCGATACTTCTTTGCGGCATTCGAACTGCTGGCTTCCTCACTAGCACCTTCTGTTGATGCTTTACATTTTTTCCGGAGCTTTTGTAGAAGTGTCGACTTCCTGGTTGGCTGGTTGTTTCCAACATGTCCGGCCAGTTTTCGTTTACAATAGTTGACCAATGCCACTCGATCTCCCACACAGAGGTATTGGCCAAGCATCTCGTCACTCATCAGAGTTATAGCGAATTCATCAATCTGAAATAATAAAGAAATAAACAAAATCAAAATGGCGGCCGTTTTAAAGAGGTTCGGCGGCCATTTTGCAAATGGCTGTGATTTATTTTGATTATTTTTAGTGGCCAATGGTGTTCTCTTTTGGGCACTGTTCAACATTCAACTTACAACATGACAAAGCTGATCCCAATACACACACACACACACACACACACACACACACACACACACACACACACACACACACACACACACACACACACACACACACACACACACATATATATATATATGAGCGAAGTAACGAAAAAAAATGGAACACTTGCATAAAAATAAGAGTGAAAAGTGTTCTTTCCTATTAGGCCTTGAGCCAAGACCAAAAATTTGGGCAACCGGTACAAGACCAAAAATTTGGGCAACCGGTACATTTTTAGGGACGAATGCTCATAGTGATTTTTGGCTAGGCCTACATCCCTAGAGATGGAAAATAGGTGATAGCATTGCAGCATCCCCAGCTTTCTGTGAGAAATCACTCTTGACAAGCAACAAAGAATCACAGGACTCATTCAGGATGCTGGGCCAAGAATGGGATCTCTCTCTCCAGATCTCATGGACAAACTAGAGGCATTTACATGCCTTCTTTACGCTCCAAAATCTTCTGATGTGAATGTCAATGATCTGAGATACCACTTGTTCTGTGCAAAAAAGTGAGATAGAGTCACTAACTGCCACCATGCACTGACTGTTTGTTGAAACATGCACAATGTGCAAACTACCAGGCTGCAATATGGAGAAGATGTTTGGAGCAGGACCCAAGGACTCAGACCCCAGTTGGCAGAGGCTGGAAGTTGGAAAGAGAAGATTGGACTGAGCAAGTGGTTGTACACTGGTTGGAAGATCAGCCAGCACCCGATGCCATGTTGGATCTACTAGCATGCAGTTGTCCCAGGAAGTGTGAACTGCCAAAGTGTGTCTGCTTGTCAAATGGACACAGATGTACTGATATGTACAGACTACAAGACTGTGACAATCAGATGTCTAGTGCTGACAATGATGAAAGTGTAGCTGAGGAGGAACTGGATGATGGCTGTGATTACTAAACACTGTCTCCAACCTCAACTAAGGACATAACTAATTATGCATGTGAAATGTTCACAGTGTACTTAGTGTGCATTACTACAGCTACAAGTCAATACTGTGAACCTGTATAATTTGAATGTCTACAACAAGTCCATTGTATGTAGGTTAGTGTTACAGTCAGAACTTTAGGTGGCTAAGATAAGAAAATGTAATTTTATTTCAATGACAACAACTGCAAATTTCAATGTCATGATAATACATATAACTGCAATAAAATGTACATAATAAAACCTGAAGTCCAGTGACCATTCTGTTGCAACAAGAACCTTGAATGTGGATATATGAGGTTACCAGCCAGACATTTAAGTGATTTCTTTTGTTGAATGCCTGAATGGCGTGGATTGCATGTTGAGACGCGGTAGATAAAATCCACATTTCTCAAGGTATTAAAACCATTTTCACATGTATATGACACATGATACTTCAGCCGTATTACGTACAATTATCGTACCCATAAGATGTATAATAACTATTCTATAATGGTTTGTGCGTGACCACGCCTTCTGCAATTTCCATAGAAAAATAGTTTTCATGAAATGAGCAAAGGATTAAAGAGTGATTTCACACAAAAGAATGTACATACTGCAATGCTGTCACATATATTTTTCATATCTAGGGATGTAATCCAACATTCTGGTGCAATAAGAACCTCGAATGAGGATACATGTGGTTATTAGCCAGCATTTTAAGTCATTTTTAAAACCTGAATGCTGTGGTAGAGATGTGGTAGATAAAATACCACAACACACACAATTCTCAAGAAATTAAAATAATTTTGATATGCTTGGAAAGCATGACATTGAAACCACATGTTGTTCAATTTTCATTCTATTGAGATGTGTAGTAAATATTCCATTGTAGTTTGTGTATGGGCCCCCGTTAGCAATTTCATAGAAAACTTGTTGTCGCGGATATGGGGATAGCGGATATGCGGATACGGGAGTGCTGCAATGCTATCACCTATTTTCCAACTCTAGGGATGTAGGCCTAACCAAAAATCACTATGAGCATTCGTCCCTAAAAATGTACCAACAAACCCTCTGGCTAATGGCCTATATGTATTGTTTTAGTATAGGGTTGAAAGTGTACCAAGGTGATAAGGAAATTTTTTGGGGGGTATCAACTGAGGAAGGGTTTTGTGACAGAAAGTAGATTTATAATTGTTCATTTAGCTATATTCCTTATTTTTTGATTGACTTATGTACAACTACCTCCAAAACTATTGACTTTTGAAAAAAACAATGTCAGGTTCTCACCTCAATATCTCAGCAATGGGTTTGAATGAATATAGTATAAAAATACATTAGAAATAATAAGCAAAATTTGTCAAAGGGCTAAAATGTGTACCTTTTCCTCCTTCATTTTTGCCAATATGTTGGCCGCCACATTTCTTTTTGCAAGGTATTCGTACATGCCACTGCCAGACTCCATCACGTCAGGTTCCATCATTAAGGTTTCCTTAAATTAAAAATACAATGCAAATTATAGATAAATCAGGAAAGATGAATGTTGGCCCTACCCAGACAACAACGGAGCAAAGACAAGAATGACAGTGTTCTGCATAAAACAATGTGACCGCACTGTCATTTCTAGGGACGTTTTTAGGAGGTTTCTTTTAAGGCACATCAAGCAACATTGATCAAGGTTTATAAAACCATCAATGGAAAATTATTTATAGGCATCCCAGAAATGCACAGCCACATATATGAAATTTTGCTACACTGAAAAATGGTCTTCATTGGAGAAATACTGTGGAATTTATTAGACGACCTATATATACATGCCTTCCTAGAGTGAGATCACATAAATCCCTAACCTCAAATGTTGGGTTACACAAATCCCTGAAGACAATGTAGTTCTCACATCAAGATTTCTGAACTGAAGTACCAGATACACACAGTTCACTATGTTGCGCTCAGGAAATGTGCATGGGCCCTTTTTAGTTTCAACCCTATTTAAACTGTGACAGTCTTATGGTTAAATTGTATGTGGAGTAGCCACAGTGCACATATAACATGAAATGATGTGTGTATGAGCTAAAATTTACTTAAGTCAGTCGATTTATAATTATTGTCAGTGGGCTAATGGATATTGTTGATCCTATCACCTCCGCCAGGAGTAGATGGAGTGAGATACGCGAGCGGAACGTTCACTGGCACTGGCAATTGAATGAGGTTGACCACTTCCCATGTCCAAGAACCACGTGCTAGTTCAGAGGCGACCGCAAACAAATGCTGATGCTACTACCGCTGCTCAAAGGGGATAATACAAGCTTGTATTAATTTGCTTTGCGTTTTGCAGTTGCCAAAATAGGAACAAATTTTGACATTTTCCTCTTCTTCCAGTATTGTCTGCTGGAGAACTGTTAAATGCTGCCATCTAGCGTATGCAGCGCAAACCTCGTAGCAAGGCGAATGTCATGTGACGTTTCTGACAATAATTTTAATATCTGGCGTTGATCGAATGGCTTGACGTCAGCTTATAGCAATAAGTCGATACCGTATATATGTATAAGTTACGTATGGTCCTAAGCCACAACTATACCAAATTTGGTTAGTTGGCCCAGCTATCGTCTATCGATCACCTAACTCCTAACTTAAACCGTGTCCGTGGCGTAACTTGCCGTAAGGCTACGACTCCACCTACACACTCACGAACTATCATAATGGACATATGGTGTGCCTTACGAATTATACCAATCTAAATGATTTCAGCTAATAAACTTACCAATCAGACGACTTTTCCGCTTCCATGACCATGAATCACGACGTTCTTCTCACTTTCATAACTCGAGATCTCGAGATAAAATGTCGAGATCTCGAGATAAAAATAACTAAAAATAAACTTTTGTTATATCCTCTCCCAGCCACCGTCAAAAAAAAAATGTCTAAGAAAAAAATCAAATTTTGCTATATCCTCTCCCAGCCACCGTAACAAAATATTTTTCGAAGAAAAAAAAAAAAAATTTGCTATGTCCTCTCCCAGCCACCGTAGAAAATGGCCCTGATTCCAAGATTGTAATTCGCAAATCGGATATTGAGTGACCGGCTCCGTTAAAATGCTTGGCCACTTGTGTGTCGTTGTTATGTCGTATGTTCGATTATTTAGACGTGTTCGGAGTTGATTGCCAGTCCCACCCACGTATCTTGCGGGGCAGGCGCTGCAGGTACACTTGTAATTAGGTACACCATGCTGGATGTACCGCAATTGTTGATTTTGTCCTGTGGTGGCCTCCTTGTGTTGTTAATAGGTGTGAAGTCTACAAATACCGTACAGGCTAGACACCTTTTCACCTGACATTTCACGGCTTGTTCTTTCCTGTTCTGATTTTTAATGTCCGCTAGGGTAGTGCTTTTAATGTGCCTTAAAAACGCGACGGTGTAATTCCTTTGCCTCAGGCTATGAAAAAGTGTTTGTACGGTGTCCTCAAAGTCTGATTTAGTGTTGCAAATCCTGTGAAATCGTAATAGTTGCGACTTGAGCATACCAGAGAAGGTATGTTTCGGATGGAACGAGTCTTTGTATGGTAGTTGATGTGTATCTGTTGGTTTAAAGTAAGCCTTGCTGTCAAGATGCCCCGTCGAATGAAAGCGTTCGCCTTTAAAGTTCATAGTGTCTAAGAAATCTATTGAGTGTTTACTCGTAACTGACGTTAATTTTATGCAATTTTGATGGCCAAGAAACTAGGAATTCATCACTCCCACGTGTCCAGATTCCGAAGATATCGTCCAAATATCGAAAATAGATTAATGGTAATTTGCTGCGTTGCCTTAGTGCTTGTTTCTCCCACTCAGCCGTAAAAAGATTGGCATGGGGGCAAATCGTTTCCCCATTGCAGTGCCGAAAATGTGAAGGTACCAGTTTGATCCGAATAAAAAGTCGTTGTGTTCTAAGGAAATTTAAAATAGTTCTAAAATCTCTGCGTCTGAGCGGTCAAAATCCGGGTTTCGTAAAAAAAGCCTGTCTTACAGCTTCAGCCCCCGAAATATTGTCAATGTTGGTGTACCGGCTTTTTACATCCATGGAGAACATTAGCGCATCACTGGGAATTTCGATTCAAGTCTCTTTATAAATGAAGCCTGTAGTGTTTTTAACATACGAAGCATGTGTTATTGCCAATGGGGCTAAAAATAGTCAATATACTCAGCTATTTTATACGATTCGCTGTTGCAATCGGATATGATCGGTCGTCCTGAAGGCATTTGAGGCTGAGGCCATTTATCCATAACCTTATGAATATTGGGTAATAGATAGAGCAGACGTAGTCGAGGCGTATCCGGTGGCTCTAAATAATCTCTTTGCTTCTTGGATATGTAACCTGTTTGTCGTAGTCTGTTTAGCTTTGCCGAAATGCTGACTGCGGCTTGTGGATAGACCGGTGTGTCTAGTTTAGTATAATGTTTCTTATTCGCAAGATGTCGATTCGCCTCTGCGACATAGTTTTCTTTTGACATGGTTACTGTGGCCGAGCCTTTACCAGCAGGTTTAATAATAATATATGGGCTTCTCTTGAGTGCCGAAATCAACGCCAATTACGACTCTGACAAATTACCAACACTGTTCCGGTGTGTGTTAGTTATCGAGCTAAAATCTTTCAATTGTTCCAATTTACAGTTAATGTCCTCGTTGTGGCAGGGCGGATTTCAGATTGATTTTGCTGTAAAGTTCTCTCTGAATTTGGCTGATTTCGTTCCCTGAAAAATATGGTAGTTGGATATGTCTAGCAAAACGTCTGATAGACGCCTGCGTGTTTTCTGCATCATTTGTCTGTGGTGTTGGTATAAATTGTAATCCGAAATTTAGGATTTCCGCCTGTGTTTCAGATAACACTAGATGGCTTAAGTTGATAATCGTGCGATTGCGCAGATCATTGGACTTGTTTTGTGCGGTATGGTTGCCCACAATGTTTCTTAGTTTAAATGGCACAACCAATGTGTTAGTATTTTGTTCGCCGTTTCTGGAGTCCAATGAATTGTGTGATGTGTCTGAACGATATACAAAATAAAACAATAATAACTTAACTTCTTTTTCTATACACAAAATCACAGTTTGACTTATATGAGCATATACGTCGGGTCGCGCAATCGGCGCAACAGGTCAAATCGCCTATAATACAACATAAACCGCCGTTGGATAATAATAATAATAACAAATCACTTCTAACGCGCCAATGTCCCCAGACAGTCCGAGCTCAGTGGCGCACCAAAACCAACAAATGGATGGATGTGCTAGGAAGCTAGGGAGGACAGGCGATATTGAAAAGATAGGTGTTCAGGTGACGACGAAATGTAACAATATTTTCTGCCGATTTAACATTAACGGGAAGCGAATTCCATATAGTTGGCGCTGCAACTAAAAAAGCTCGAGTTCCAACCTTTGTCTTAACTCTATGAACAGATAGCAACTTCGAACTAGACGACCGAAGTTGTCTGGCTTGTCTAGCTGGTGTGAGCATTGAGTATAAATAACTAAGTTGTTTGGATGAAAGAGCTTGGTAGGTGATTGTGCAGATCTTAAACATAATGCGATATCGCAGGGGGAGCCAATGCAGTGATTTTAGAAGTGGCACTGAGCGGCAGAATCGAGGAGATTGTTTGACTACCTTGCTAAAAAAATTTGGACACGTTGTAATTTTGCAATATCCTTGATAGCAATATTATGAAGGAGGGAATTGCAATAATCTAATTTGCTGCTAACAAGAGCTGTTGCGATAGTCTTAGCAACAGAAAGCGACATATGTCGGCGAATGCGGCGAAGATCACGGATATGATAAAAACAGCAACGGCACGTTTTGGATATGTGTTGTCAGAAATTGAAGTCGAAATCGAAGGTCACTCCTAGTTTCCGTACTGATGCTGCTGGTGTGATATTTTGACTCAGGATGCAAGTTGGAAAAAAGTCCTTAAGTTTACCTCGCTGCATTGGAGTACCAATGCTGAGAAATTCAGTTCTGTCTACATTTAACTTTAATTTGCTGTCGGTCATCCATCAAAAAACATCTAGCTACGGCGCAAATGTATCCTATGCTCCTTTTAAACGTATTTTTAATAATTTTATCTTTGAACTTTGAAACTGTGATCGTGTGTATTAAACGAACATCATATTGTTGATGAATGTGTCGTAGATTTGTTTTTTCATTAAATCACCGCTCAATGAGATCTTTTACTTCCCCTGGCATAGACATCAGATAGAAAGGACCAACGGCATATAGCGTATTTTCCGAAAGACACCGGCAACGTAGTGTGAACGAAATTGCCCACGTTTTGACACGGTGGCCGAACCAGTACTGAACCACGCCCGGTCGGCACCATGATTCGAATCCCGGTACCTCTGAATTACAGTCTAGCACTCTATCCGCTCGAACGCTGCGCTTTGAAATATGTACAAATTATGTTGTTGTTGGGTATTTTTAAATACCGAATTTTCGTCGAAGGGTGCAAATAGTTTTATTTATTATAATATAAATTATAATAATAATTGTCATTACCCGGTAAATTATGAAATTAATTTTGGTTATTCATTATACTTTAAAAGATGGAATTTTATTATGTAGTCCCCTGTAATCGATTAGTTTCTATCGATCATGAAAATGGAAATGGTAGATACATATTTAAAACGTGAAACTCATTATATTTCAATAATAGAATTATAACATCTTCTAACTTCAGGTCGAAGGTAGTTAAGTTGAAATCTTTCGGTTTCCACAAGTGCGAATGTACAGTATGTCGTTAACTAAAACAATATTTCATGTTCGTGCTAATTTGAGAACTTATAAATTGGTTTGGTAAGCACAGGCCTATCGAGGCAAACATCTGCGATATCAATTGTTTTCACGAAGCATGGGTCGCCGCTGTGACGTAATTTTGTGAAGACTCGTTCATGTAACTAAGTTGATTGCGTTATAGCAGTATCAATGTTTTCTAAATACAATTGACGAGGGTGGTGCACAAGCCATTGGAAAATTGCCTCAATTAGATCAGTTGATTTCATTATCCACTTACCAGAAGGAGCTTGTTTCTGTGACTGGCAATCTTGATAATTTAGACCATCGCAATCCGTGTGATATCAATAACGCAACAATCACGTCACCGCGACAATACAACGCCTCGTACAGATATAATCGCGGCTTTATTGATCGTACACATTGCACACTACTGTCTAATCTGTAAGCGTAGCTTACCATAATGCTTGTTATAAACAACACGCGCAACAGGTCATAGTACAAACTGCCAAATGTCAGATTGGATTACTTAGAGACTTATATATATATATATTATACTGTAATATGTAAAAATTGACTTTCATTATTTTCACATAAACTCACGGGTTTCTGCTTGTAAAAAAGTGTGTTTATGTTTTCTAATGAATTACCTAAATACTAAAGGGTTATACGTAAATAGTAGCATATGTAACGATAGTAGGGGGCCTATATAATAAGTGTTGCGTGGTCAATGAATGAATATGCAATATGATTGTGTATATAATGAGTTTCTCCATGCGGCATTTCTGTTAACAGAGTTCATTTAATGATCTGCATAATACAATTTTATGCGTCCAATTCAATTTCCTAGACACAGTAGAACCTCCCTACATTAAAAAGACAAACACCACCCTCGGACTGCTGTCACTTACCATCAAGGGTATAAAAACGTGGAACAATTTACCAAATAAATTGACTCAGCTTCCAAGTTTAACACAATTTAAAAAAAAACACTCAAGTTATCATTACTTTCTACATATCTATGAATTGTTAACTGAAGATGACGTTTAGTTAAACCCATGTATTAGTAACACAAGCACTATGGTAACAAGTTATATATGAGTTGTGAATATTATTTTGTGATTTATTTATAATTCGTGTTGTATTTATTCAGTTTTGTTGTTGTTTGAGAAGGGCATAGCAACATATAAGTCTATGACTTCAGCTATGTACTTTCAGCAGCAGCAACAGCAGCAGCAGCAGCAGCAGCAGCAACAGCAGCAGCACACCATACTGTGCATGTATTATGTTGTTGTTGTTGAATAAACTTTCATTCATTCTCTTAGGCGAGCACGTTTTCTGCACAACAAACGCGGTCGCTCGAGACAGGTGGTTTCGTCATAGCAGGTTGCAGATGTATGAGAACAATGATGGTTACAGCATCTGAATGGTAACGGGGCACTTAACGCAGTGTAAAGTTATTTAAGGACTCATTTTCCGTTCTTTATGTCTTTGGTAGAGAGGCAGAGATGTAAACAGGTAGAAAGGCCTGAAAAGCAGAGGGGTAGAGAGACAGAGAGACAGAGAGACAGACAGGCGGAGAGGCATGTTAGTAGATAGGCAGAGGGACAGAGCTGAGCGTTGTATATGATGCCTCCTGCTTTGTGCCTCTGCCTCATGCCTTGCCTCTGTCTCTGCCTTTGGTTTCCGTCCTCCGTCCTCCTCCTCCGTCCGTCCATCCATCCTCTCTCCTCTCCTCTCCTCCTTCCTCTCTCTCTCTCTTTCTCTCTGCTCTCTTCCTCTCTCTGCCTCCTCCTCCCTCCTTTCCCTCTCTCTTATCTCCCCTTATCTTTGCTCTCATGGCTGTGATCCCTCCCCTCTCTGCCCCTCATTTGTTTTCTGTAAATAAAATGCCTTTGTTTCTGTCTCCTGTCTTTGTCTTGATGTCTCTTTCTTCTGCTTGTTCTTGATTTGTGTTCTGTTCTTCTTGTAGTCTCTTGTGATCTTGTTCTGTCTCTGATCTGTGATCTCTCTTCTTTTCTTATTCTTGATCTTTTGCTTTCCTTTATTCTATATATATATATATATATGTAAATATATATATCTTGTTCTCTCCTCTTTCTCTGTGTCCTGTTTCTGTCTATCTGTGTTAAACATCGTCCCCATGATCCTCCTCCTCTCTCTCTCTCTCTCTCTCTCTCTCTCCCTCTCTCTCTCTCTCTGTCTGTCTGTTGTCTGTCTGTCTGTCTATATATATATATATATATCTTTCTCTCTCTCTCTCTGCCGCTCTGCCTTTCTGTCTATATGCCTATTTACTAACATGCCTCTCCGCCTCTCTCTCTCTCTCTCTCTGTCTCTCTGTCTCTCTGTCTCTCTGTCTCTCTCTCTCTCTGTCTCTCTGTCTCTATGTCTCTCTGTCTCTCTACCCCTCTGCTTTTCAGCCTCTCTGCCTTTCTACCTTTTTACATCTCTGCTTCTCTACCTCTCTACCAAAGACATTAAGAACGGAATATGGGTCCTTAAATAACTTTACACTATGTTAAGTGTTCAGTTACCATTCAGATGCAGTAACCATCATTGTTGTCATACATCTGCAACCTGCTATGACGAAACCACCTGTCTCGAGCGACCGCGTTTGTTGTGCACAAAACGTGCTCGCCTAAGAGAATGAATGAAACAACAACAACATAATACATGCACAGTATGGTGTGTTGCTGCTGCTGCTGCTGTTGCTGCTGCTGAAAGTACATAGCTGAAGCCGTAGACTTATATGTTGCTATGCCCTTCTCAAACAACAACAAAACTGAATAAATACAACACGAATTATAAATAAATCACAAAATAATATTCACAACTCATATATAACTTGTTGCCATAGTGCTTGTGTTACTAATACATGGGTTTAACTTAAATTGTTCCACGTTTTTATACCCTTGATGGTAAGTGACAGCAGTCCGAGGGTGGTGTTTGTCATTTTAATGTAGGGAGGTTCTACTGTGTCTAGGAAATTGAATTGGACGCATAAAATTGTATTATGCAGATCATTAAATGAACTCTGTTAACAGAAATGCCGCATGGAGAAACTCATTATATACACAATCATATTGCATATTCATTCATTGATCACGCAACACTTATTATACAGGCCCCTACTATCGTTACAGATGCTAATATTTACGTACAACCCTTTAGTATTTAGGTAATTCATTAGAAAACATAAACACACTTTTTACAAGCAGAAACCCGTGAGTTTATGTGAAAATAATGAAAATCAATTTTTACATAATACAGTATAATATATATATGTGTGTGTGTGTGTGTGTGTGTGTGTGTGTGTGTGTGTGTGTGTGTGTGTGTGTGTGTGTGTGTGTGTGTGTGTGTGTGTGTGTGTGTGTGTGTATATATTGTCTTTTTAATGTAGGGAGATTCTACTGTGTCTAGGAAATTGAATTGGACGCATAAAATTGTATTATGCAGATCATCAAATGAACTCTGTTAACAGAAATGCCGGTTAATATAATTAAACTCGTCGGTTGATAAATATTTGAAAAAATCTAGCGACAATAAGGAAATGTAGTACAATGACTATCGGGCGACAGATTTCGTGTCGCTTGACAACAAACTGTCGCTGTATAGTCGGTCAATTATCGCTCCGTGATCGCATTCATACAAATATATATATATGTATATATATATATATATATATATATATATATTGCGATCATTGACCGACTATATAGCAAACTGTCGCTGTATAGTCGGTCAATTGTCGCTCCGTGATCGCATTCATACAAATATATATATATATACATATATTTTTTTAAATATTCATCAACCGATGAGTTTAATTATATTAACTGACGTATCAATACAAACATTAAAAGTACACTTTTGTTGTATTCACCTAAATCCGATTATAACCGACATCTAAAAATGTAAATAACTTTTTTAAAGCATATATATTCGGTATGACATTTTTACAGTATTATTCTGTTGACAACTGCCGTGTATACCGCGATTTTTAGCATGAAATATTCAGAAATAAACAAATATACATTTATGGGTGTTTGTGTATATCGTAGAACCCGAAATAGAGCCTGCCTACAACCTTCAATTGACGAATAAAAAAACTCGTTACCTAGCGCCAAATTTGACTTCCGTCGCTGGTTGTTGTTTATCATAAGAAAAATAAAATAATTCTAAATACGTTTTGCATGGTATATTTTGATGTGAGCATATTTTGAACTATGCATATTTGATCTGTTGAAACTCTGTTAAACAGAATGACGCGATGAGAAAGGGCTTCCGATCTAAGCGCTTCTGATCCAAGGACTGGACATACCTATTCCATTTACAAGAATAGAGCTTTTATGCACCACGACTTCGGCTCAGATCAATATTCCTTATGCATAGCTTATGGAGTAAATCATACATTAATTTTTCTTGATGCCCGACGTTAGAGCCGACAATAACCCCCTTATTTGTGGCAAAAATCTGATATAGCGGAGCAAAGTTATTGGACCGATTTTTACGCAGTCCAGCGCAAATATTTTGATATTGTGGATCTTTCACTCACTTCAAGTTCATTATAAATTATTCTACAAATCATTAGGAATAATGAAATGTTCATATCTGTTTGTAGAATCAGATTTATTAAAGAGCCTTAACTAAATTATACCTTTAAAATGTCTGGTTTGGTGATTTCTAGTAATGTCTAACTGGTCTCAGTGAAACCAGACAATCAATCTGTTGTGAGCACATAGCAGTCACTTCTCGTTAATACAATGAATCCTTGTATTCAACAACACACCAATCACCCACCATGACTTCGGAAACTAGTTAATTTGAGGGTGGGTACATAGAGTCATGCTGTTCTGGGAGCAGCGTAGGCCGGCTGGCGTCGACTGACTGCGTAACTAAAACGGCTGCCGCGGCTATGTTGACCGGCGTGGAGATCTACAGTTCATCGAATCAGCAATAATCGACGTACGGGCTAATTATTTATTAGTCGAATAATGTTTTAGTCGCGATTATGTGCAATTTCGTGTGCGTCTCAGTTTCCACCCTTTATTGTAAAACAGTATGTTTTGTTTGTTACGCTGCATGCATTGTACGCGGTAATGTGCGTTGAACACACAGTACACATTCTCATAAACCGAGGTTAATATCCAAGAAGCCGGTATATATCGTTTTGACAATAAACCTACATTAAGTTATAACGTTTTGGAGAGAAACAGCCTATAATTGTATGTAACATTTATAATATTGTGTAACAATTTAAGTAATTATGCAAAATGTACCGACGTTTATCACAGTTTGTTGATAACGAATAATATACCTTGCACATACACATACATACACAGTAAATAGGCAGATGAATAAAATAAAGTCGTGTCAAATGCATTATTAATATATATATATATATATATGTATATATATCAGGGGTAGAAATAACTCCAACAATTCTGGTAGTCAGCAGGACTACCTGATTGGAAAAGCTGGCAGTCCAGAGAAATGTCTGATAGTCCACAAATAGCCAAATGTTTTAGCAAAGTAATGCGCCGAACACAAAATTTGAAAATCGAACATATTTAATGCACCAAACAACAAGTGTACACCAATAACATATATACACCAACACCAAATTACGTATTTTTTGTGTGTCAAATGACGCATTTTCCGTTTAAAAATGGCATAGTAGCTAAAGAAGTCCATTTATGTTCAGAAAAGAAATATTTTATTTCAAAGTTAACTTTAAAAAATAATACATTCTTTGAAATATCTAAAATATCACAATGTTATGATCTCTGCATCTAAATAATACTGTTTTACGGTGTGGTTAACTTTTCTAACAACATCAAGTTGTGCAATATTTGCACCACAGTAACAACCGTACATAAACAATTCAGGTAATAAAATAATTCCTGTCATACAATTACATATAAATTACTGGTTGTTTCTAATACAGCAGTGCTTAATATATAAGTTAGCAAATGTAACTTATACAAGCAATCATATTAACAATTATGAATGTTCAAATCACTGCTATTTCACAAATAATTTTGTTCAACCATTAAATTTTATCTAGCGCTATATATGACGCCATCCATCGGAATTTGTTAAAACTACGAAACGCGGACTATCTCACTTTAACCCAGGCTGTTGTTATTCCTTCGCGTTTTGTGTTCGAAGCCGGAATATGTACACTTACGCGTGTTCTAATTATGCGACAACTACATTTAATTAGCAACATGTCTTCCATGCGCTTAGCGGACAGCCAGGCAACAATCGCGAAACGTTTTATGTTGGCGTTTTCTGCGCGTGTCCCAGTTTATGAAGATTGACACGAGGTAGCACAGGCGCCATGACACGCAACGATTTGCCTTACGTTGTTGCATATTAAACCTTTGTTTCAAAATATCCCCAGTTAAGGCATTATCGATGAAAGAGGCGGTGCTTCTGCTCTTTTTTGTGATCACGGATTATCCTATTCAAAACGCAAATACCGCGATTTCATTAGTTTTTTGCGATCGCGGAATTTCCGTTTGAAAAGGCTAACCTAATTCCGTTTCAAACGCCAATTCTGCGAATTCTTCCCGTTTTCCGTGATCGCGGAAAATCAGTGTCCCTAGATGTATATATATCTCCAGCATGTGACCGATTAGTAAAACATATTCCCGGATTTTGCGGTAATCCGTCGGACTACCGCTGACGCCAACTTCGGCAGTCCGACCGAATTTCTGGTAGGCCTCGGACTACCGGACTGCCGCTACTTCGAACCCTGTATATATATATATATATATATATATATATATATACCTAAGTGATCAGATTGTACATTTTAGTTGGGGTACTGCCAATATCTCTGACTATTTAAGTAATTATATTCACAAGCATTTATTTACCCATAAGAGAGCGTTCAACTCCGTCTTTATGATTAAATCATGGACAATCTAATTAAATGACTGCCGTCACTGCACTTCTCATGTATAAGGCGTTTCATACCGCTGGATGAGTGGAAAGCACTGGCACTTTTACAACTGTTTGAGTCGACGCACTAAATTTCATGTGTCGTTTACAACCGTCTTCCGTTCTGGGTTTATCCAGCACGTGACTGCCCCCATTCATTGTTGTAGCTTGTGATAGTTTAGCGTAATTAAACACCATTACCTAACGAAATAAGCACAAACCTGACGCCAAAAACATACGCCAACCGCAACGTTAACTGAGTTCAACGTCACAGCTTTTGCGATCCAATAGGATGTTTACGCGGGATCTGCAGTTCGACAAACTTGAATATTTCGCGTAAGTACAAACGTCGACTTATTTCATACAATAGTTATGGAAATTCAAATGTAACTATACGGAGTAATAGCTACACATTTTTGGAACCCATGCTTATGAAGAAAGTTGAGTTATAAATTACATGTATGCACGTTTGAAGACTTTTAAAAAGACCTACGACTTGCTTGTTTTCATTTGCAGCGATGCAGTGAGGCGCAATAACAGTGCAATACACATTTGTTTATTGGACTAAGCATGCTTAGCTTAGGCTTATGCAAGGCTAAGCGCTTAATATATATCAACGATTTGGACGACGATATAACAAGCAAGGTGTTGAAATTTGCGGATGATACAACATTTTTTAGAAGGATTAAACGTGATGAAGATAGACAGCATTTACACAAGATGATCTTGACAGATTGATAAAATGGTCTAAAAAAATGGCAAATGTTGTTCAATTTTGGGAAATGTAAATGCCTCTACACAGGTCATGGGAACGAAGATGTACGATATACAATGGGAGGTTCTGTACTAAGTACTACTGTAAAAGAAAAGGACTTAGGGTTAACCATTAGTGCTGATATGAAGGTTCCAGAGCAGTGCGGTATTGCCGCTTCAAAGGGAAATCAAATCCTTGGATTAATTAGGCGAAACGTAACGTATAAGGAAAAAGATATAATAATACCGCTGTACAAAACAATAGTGAGGCCTCCTTTAGAATATTGTATTCAAGCGTGGAGGCCATATCGCAGGAAGGATATAGATATGCTAGAAAGAGTGCAGAGGAGAGCAACTAAAATGATACAAAAACTGAGGGATCTTAGTTACGAAATACGCCTAACAAAATGTGGTTTAACAACACTAGAGACCAGGAGGTTGAGAGGAGATCAGATAGAAGTGTTTAAAATATTGAATGGTTATGAAAATATTGATAGAAATATTGTTTTCTCAGTTAAGAAAGATAAAAGGACCAGAGGATATGAAGTTACATTAGTAAAGGAGCAGTGTAGATTAGATATAAGAAAGTTATCATTCTCACAAAGGACTGTAAATGATTGGAACATATAGTTTCTTAGTAAATGTAAATATATTGGACACATTATCACTGAAGATCTCAGTGACAATGATATGCCCAGGCAAACACAAGATAAATCAGGCTTTGATTTGAACATTCTATAGGTGTACTGAAGCTGTAAACTTGTAAAGTGTAGTCTATTCTAATCACACTGTGCATTGTGTAGGCCTACACGGATTACCCAAAAATCTGCTAAAATATGTAGGCCTACAGTTTTATAATGTGTGTAACTAAATCGGGCAATGCGATATTACACAGTATTATGAATAGTGATACATTATACACATCACCTCTGTGTCGTTACTGGCGAAAATTTCTATATACCCAGTATTTACAGGTTTCAGTCATCTAGTCTAGTTTATATTTTATATGGATGAAATATTCCGGAATAAACTTATAATGTCATTTAATTTACTGTTATGATTGTTGCTGTAAAATAAATAGCAAATAACATGATTTAATTGAATGTATTGTATAGCACTGCTGCATTTCATATACATCACTGACATTGTATTATTCATGTTGTTTGAACTAAATAAAACTGTTCTTTACTATTTCTAGTCTGCATGATATCGTCAACGTTGTTAGTGCTTAAAACACCCGTACACACGTGACGTGTAGTACTAAAGTAGACAGTACAACTAATCATGTAATAGTTTATTCTGTTGAAAAGCATTTAATAGTTTATTCTGTTGAAAAGCAGACAGGTGCATACAAATATAGAATTACTATAATAGGCTATAATTTATTTTACATCGCGCCAATATCCTCGGAATCCTGAGGCTGCGATGAGTGTTGCAACAACACAACGAAAAAGGATTGGGCATTATTAAGATCGGTACATTGCGAAACAGATACATACAGAGCTAAGCCTAAGGTGGACAGGCAACGTGAAAAAGATAGGTGTTTAGATGAAGTCCAAATTTAACTGTAATTATGTTACCGCTTTCGCCTGATGCCAATTGGCTTCTGTCAAAGTTATCTCCTTCAGACTTAGGTTGTAAACATGGCCGCAGGTAGAATACTGCGCATACGCGCCACATTCGGATGGTTGAAAACTATGCGTCTTCTAAAACCACATGTTGTTATTGTTATAAAAAACGTATTTATGTTTTCTTAACTATTAAAGGTTAACCAGGACATTTGAAAGCTGTTTAAATATCGAACAAAATAAACATTACAAATGAAATTAAGGCCGGCTTTACACTATGCAACGCCACGTGAGTGACGTGCCGCATTTGAAAACATGGCGATAAGTTGTCGTTTGGCAGATTACTAAACAATTAGTTTAATTTTCCCATTCTGCGAATGCTAATATTTGTTGATTTATACATACGTGAAGAGAACCATCGTTGGGGGTCATGTCAGTTCCATTGTATGGAAGGACCGATGCGTTTTGGGCGGTAGTTGTGAACTAATTACATTTTGTTTTGCAGGTAATGGTGTTCCAGAGACCAAGGACTGGTTGCAGGCTAAAACCAATGGTGGATACTTTGGATTACACTAGATGAACTGTTGCAACTTCATGTAAAAAGAGTGGGCGTGATACGTCGCCATTTCTGTGTGGACAATTGTTTCATTGCTTTAGTGGCAGCTTGAGACATAGTCATCATTCACTGCTGGTTGTTCGACTCTTGTTTTGACAACTGTTCAAAATTATATTATGACTATTGGAAACTAGTTGCCTTGGTGCGTTAGACGCTCATATTACAAGACAAAAGAAATAATAAACTTTGATGCACATAAAGTGTACTTGTGAAGTATTACGAACATCAGCAAATCATAACGTTTGCAGCATATTTAACATATTTTTCAATATTAACAAGTTTTTATGTTGAAATATATGCACACAGGAATATATTTATATTTCTTAGAATTTACACCATAAATTTGTATTTTATATTATACAATAAAACGATTGTGGATGTATGATGCAATGCTACTTTAAAACTGTACCCACACTTCATTTATTCAATTAGATATGTGAACATCTTGCATATAAAGTGAATTATTTAAGAATACCGTCAAGTAATGTGTACAATTAGCTTAATAAAAAGTGCATTTTTGTATTAATCTGTAATAATTTGTTTAATATTGTTGGCCCGTAAGGACGCCACACAATTGCCTCAACCCCATCAATATATTTGTTTTTTACTCAATGAATTGTCATATCACAGATTAAATTAGCAACATTTTTGAGATTACATTATATTAAATTGACGTCAAAAATTTAAATCACTGACAGGTCATAAGGTTTAAGATGAAACTGATTGATTTTTCGCGTTACATGCAACTACATTGCATCGTATAATATACATGCGACCTGTTGCGTGCGACGTACGTTGTACGTCGCAAGCAACATCATTCGGCCTTGACCTTTCTCACTGACGTCAACAACGCCTCGTTGCTTGCAACCGCGTTGCAGAGTGTAAAGCCGGCTTAAGATGTTGCTCTATAGTTGCATTTAGCGATATAGACCATGTCGCCGTATGGTCGGTATTTTGCATACACTTTGATGGTGTTGTTGGTTTGGTCTCTAGCAGAATGTGTTGCTTTTACAAACTTACAGGCAGTCTTCTTAACAATAAATCAACACGTAAATGATATACCACACAAAGAACTGGACGGGAGAAATTTGAAAACCAAATGATGAAATCAGCTAAGTAAACATTTATTTTGCTCCTAAGCCTGCCAGATTAAAATTTGCATTTCCCGCCTTCTTGGTCAAGGTCGACCCGGATGTAAACAAACACTCTTAGCTCACGAAGACACCCACCTCATCATGTTTAGCGCAACTTAGTCTAGTACTATATATAATAGTAGACGCCCGAAATCGGGCATCAACACATACCGACATATATCACAGTCGCGAAATATCTGCCACACACCCACCCCTCGTACTAACCAGGCTTTTTATTAACGCAGCATTACATGATCTGAGTACGCCCTAGATCGCTACGACTTAATTTAATCTTGAAACCCGTCCCATCCTCCACCGCCTTCATGTATGCCCTCTGATGTAGACACTCGAATTTTATAGATTTCTTAGACGTTTGCTATTGTTATTTGTACTCGTTTTATATTTTAACACAATTTTTTTAATTATAATTTTTATTATTAACAATATTACGCCTTTTACTTAAGTTAAGGCAAAGCCCTTGCTTGTCGAGGGCCCATTTAGATTTTAATTCTTACGACGAACCTAGCGATACAGATATTTAATTATGGATCGAATGTCAAAGCCCCCTAGCAAACACAGCATCAGCCTACTTTAACGTCAATACGCTGTCAATCTGCGCAAAGAAACTATAATTTCACCTCATGATAGACGACACAAAACCTGACGTCATAGTTGCATGTGAAACTTGGTTGAAGCCCGCTGTCAATAGCAGTGAATTCATGCCGCCTGGATATGACCGCCCTTTCAGGAAAGACCGAGCAGATAGCTATGGTGGCGTCATGACTGCCATCAAGACTGGATTGGTTGCTGAACATATATCGATAATGACACCGTGTGAGATGGTTGCTGTGAAAATCCAGACCGCACACACTCCTCTCATAGTACTTGGAATCTACAGACCTACAGATAATAACGCTGACTACTCAACCTCTATGTGTGACGCCATATCCAACATAGTCAGGACATTCCCAAATAGCCCCCTATGGATTGCAGGGGACACAAACCTCCCGGATATCGATTGGAAAACAAACACTGTATCGAAACACCAGTACACAAAACAGATAAACGAACTCTTCCTCGACACATTTTCAATGTTGAGCCTGTCTCAAATGGTCACTTTCCCGACAAGACTTGACAACATCCTAGATATCTTCCTCACGAACTGGCCATCCTTCGTCAACAGATGCGAACCCATACCAGGGGTCAGCGATCACGACGTAGCCGTCTATGTAAATTCGGACATATTACCAAAAAGACAAAGACTTATCCTGAGGAAGATCCACATCTGACGAAAAGCAGACACCGAGCAGATTCAAGAAGAGCTAGCAACATTTGCTGATGAAATGCAAACCCAACACAATCCAGACACACCTGTGGAAACGCTGCGGGCGTTGCTAACTGCCAAGTGCGAAAACGTACTATCCATCCACGTCCCTACAAGACTGTCCTCCCAACGTTACAATCAACCCTGGGCCAATGGCATAATAAGAAACCTGTCGCGAAAGAAAAAGGAATACTTCAAGAAGGCCCAGCATACCAAGTGTGCCTACGACATGGCAAAATATCGAGAAATAAAAAGGCTGGCCCAATCAGAGTGCCGAAAGGCGTATTACGGATATATTAACTCCATGATAGGCAAAAACAATAAAAATGAGGGAAATCTAAAGACAGACAGACAGACAGTATTTAGTTTGACCATCATAAGTACATAAAATTCATTGTAAGGTCAGGGAGACTCCCATTAAGACAATTATATGCCGCTATCGTGGGAGCTTTAGTCTTTCATCAAAGGCAAAAAGGACAACTGCGGAGTTGCCCCACTCACGAAGAATGGCATCGTCCACAGCGACAGCCAGACAAAAGCTGACATTCTTAATATGCAGTTTTCATCAGTCTTCACCGACGGAGGCATGAGCGATGCACCGAGACTTGGAATGAGCCCATACGGTGACTTTCCGCATATCAGAGTATCTGAAGCAGGAGTAAGACAATTACTGGAAGCAGTCAAACCCCACAAAGCCACAGAACCTAATGGGATCCCAGCCAGGTCCCTGAAAGACTATGCTGCAGAACATGCACCAGTGCTAACGCTCATATACCAGGCATCACTCAACCAAGGTACTGTACCAGCAGACTGGAAACATGCCTGAGTCATACCAGTATACAAGAAGGGAACAAGAACTACTGCCTCAAACTATAGACCCATATCCCTCACGAGCATTTCCTGCAATACATTGGAACACATCATTCACAGTAACCTAATGGACCACTTGGAACAACACAACATCCTATTTGACTACCAGCATGGGTTTCGCAAACGTAGGTCCTGTGAAACCCAACTCATCCAAGCTGTCGACGACCTAGCGATGTGCCTCAACGAGGGTGGCCAGATCGACGCTGTGCTGTTGGATTTCTCAAAGGCGTTTGACAAAATATCCCACCACCATCTGGCTACCAAACTTCACCACCACGGAGTGCGAGGGAAGATGTTGGACTGCGTCAAAAGCTTCCTGAGCAGCCGCACCCAGGAAGTGATTCTAGATGGCAAAAGATCATTGTCGGCTGCAGTGACCTCAGGCATCCCACAGGGTTCAGTCCTTGGACTCATCCTCTTCCTTTGCTACATAAATTACCTACCAGACGAAGTGTCCTCTACTGTACGCCTATTTGCCGATGACTGTTTCCTGTACCGAAACATCAAATCACGAGATGATGCAGATAAACTACTAGATGACATATACAAGCTACAGATGTGGGAAAAGAACTGGCTGATGGAGTTTAATCCGGACAAGTGCGAAGTTATCCGAATTACCAACAGAAGGAAGAAGAGATTTGTCAGTGATTACTCTATCCACGGACAACAATTGAAGGAGGAGCCAAGTAGCCATCGACAGGACACTAACATGGAGCGAACACATCAACAACGTGACCAAGAAGGCTAACAACATTAGAGCTTTCCTACAGCGGAACATCAGCAGATGCCCACAAGCTTTCAAAGCATTATGCTATCAGACGTTCGTTAGACCCATCGTGGAATATGCGTCGACAGCATGGGATCCATCCACAGAGAAGAACATCAAGGCCGTGGAGAATGTATAACGACAAGCTGCTCGCTTCGTGAAGAGCGGCTACCGTCGACGCAGCAGTGACAACCATGATCGAAAGTCAGAAATGGGAGACCCTTGCGAGTAGGCGGGCTAATGCCAAGCTCATAATGCTCTACCGCATTAGGAACAAGTTAATGGACATAACAACGACTTCACTCACTGCCGCTTCAACTGGTACCAGAGGCAACGCATATCGCTACTTCCAGACATTCACCCGCATGGACGCATACAAGCACTCATTCTTTCTAGGCACCATCAAAAGTTAGCAAACAATCACTGGACTCATTTAGAAAGCATCTCCTCTCCATGCCTGCCTAAAGTAATCTACGCCCATAAAGCTATAGGCACACCAACTATAGGGTCTTCTAATCTGTCTAAACTTCACAAAATAAACAATAGACCCAACCCAACGTTATACCATGCACCCGCTACTTGCGACAGTCCACCCAAGCTCGACAATACTCTAGCCACATACGGTTGGCTGATACAGAGTTCTGAGCTGTACATAAGAAGAAGAAGAATAAGTGACTATACTGCGACACGCTATATAATATTATGTATATAGGTAGATATTACAATTAAACCCTAAGCAGGTGCATAGAATCACGCGGTGCCCACCCAAAATATAAATTAACCGAGATTATCGGAAGGGGAACCATACAAGACCGAAAAAGGAAATCTGGAATAACACTAAACATGACTTCGTGACATAAGGTATTTGAAACGTTACACGGAAGTACTCGGTAACAGAAGGTAATCGCGAGGTACGTAACACTTGGTATTCAACAGCCGGTAATCACATGCACGGGTGACTCCTGTGGTAAGCTAGGATTCCACATGTACGAAGACAGCACGCGGATGCGGCATCCGGCAAAAGAAGGAACACAATGCCCAGTGGAACTTAATAGATGCAGAAAATTGAATGTAGCGATTCGAATCGTATCCTCACAGGAATCGGGTACGAAATTCCCAGAAATGATCTCACCATACACAGGTATTTTCCATTCAGCATTCTCTTTCCCTACATGTGGAATCCTAGTTTTAGCGACCAAGTTTGGTCTTAATGTGAGTCTCCCTGATCCTTTTATACTATACGCTGGGTCAAACACTTGATCGATTACGATTTAAATATTTTGTATACATTATATTGTTCATATAACTATAATCTCAAATAAATGTTATCAATGATATACATATATAATATGTTCAAAGAATTCCTGCTTGCATTAGCTGTAATACGGTTCAAAATGAAGTCGTATCATATTGTGTTGTACACGGGAATAGGAACAGTCAGTTTGTTTAGAATACCAATCAGTTCCAAATTTAGCGTGGCAGTTGCTGTGATCGCGAGTTATGTGGCTACGGCATAAGATCTCCAGGGATGACCTGCTGTGTCGCAGCGTATACTGACCATTGAGGTCGCTAGACTAATTAAAATTATACTAATTTAGTATTTTAAATAAACAACCTTGAATAGTTTATAACTATAGTTTTGCTCTATATATTATTATTATCATCACAAATAATATTATTTATTACTAACATGAACACAGATCAGATACCCAAAGTGTGTTACTAGTTTATCAGTAATTGGGTGAACAGCATACCAAATAAGAGATTCGCTGCCGATGGCATTTAGCTGTGCAAGGGTCTGCTTTTTATGGCATTGCATTCGTAATTAAAGTGCCTCTCTCGTGCATCTTTCACTGTGTCGATGTTACATTACCGTCATGCAATGGGGCAATGCCACATTGCCATCATGCAATGGGGCTATCGATACCTTCGTTTTATCCAGGCGAAACTATGCTAAGTATCGTCTACTTCTCCGATCTGCGACTAAACAATCATATTTCACAATGGTTACATATCGAACGTCTTCGGAAAAAAGAGTAACTATATATATATATATATATATGTATATATATATACACATATATATATATATATATATTGTATATATATACCTATATATATATACATACATACATACATACATATTATATATATATATATATATAAGTTGTTTACTTATTGTCGTCTTTTCCGTTGTCATCAGAGTAATCAATGTGTGCATATATTTATGTAATTATTGATGCTATTAACCAATAAGTAATCAACTAAACATAGGTTCTCGTGTTACTACAAATACACAACAGCTACACATTTTAAACATATATACCTGGAAATAAGGGCGTATCACTATATATCGTATTAGCCACACACATGGTATTACTAAATGGCAAGGCAATAAACATTGTAATGGTAAGACGCACGTGTATCGAATGTTCACACGTTACTTGAACAGGCGGGTTAATGTGTATGTGTATTTTCTTCCCGCACGCGTGGTCGAGCCCCGAAATAGCGCGCGGGCACGATAATGCTCGCGCTGTGATGACAGAAAGATGAAGATTGATAAGCCATGAACGACCCTGGATTCCTCAACCGGTGCGCGGCTTCTCTAGTTGGAACGTGCGCATGATTTATACGCATGTTTGGCGCACGTAAACGTCAGGTCGGCTGTTGTATGAATCCGCGTAAGACAGTATCGCGTTTATAAGTTAGGTGTCTGTTCCGTGGCCCGGAATCAACAAGGGTGGTAATTATTAGCCGGCATTTCGCTGAATTGGGTGTCTTTAAAATGGGAATTTCGCGATCGCGCTAAACATCATAGAGCTGTAGGATTAAGCCAGCCGGCGTCCGATATAGTGTCAGTAGAGTAGTTTATAATCTGAATGTTTGGCTACTTTTCACTGGCTAAACATTCAAATTGCTAATAGCGTCCAGGGCTTATTAAATGCAATCTTGTGGGCAGCAAATCTATACCCTTCACTATATTGATTATATTCTTAAGAATATATCACATTAATTAAAAAAACGAGGAAACGACCACTTCCCTTTAACCTACACGAAGTAAGCGTAGTTGGCACGCGCCTAACTGGATAGGTATTCAGAGGATAAACATAAACCGCTATCAGCGATTTTTGCAGCGTACGGGTGTTCACGTTGTTGTGAAATTCTTGTCGGTACGCGACTTTTGCGAACGCTTCCTAATCAGCCCTTGGCAGCCGCGCCTATCAGAAATATTCGCCGATGACGATATCCGTTTTCGCGCTTCGTAAGCGCGGAGCAAACACAGCCAGTGGCGCGCTCGTGTTATCGCCACCGAAACTAATCGATCGGCCGAGGCGACTGTGATTTCACGCCGCGTGGCGTCCTTGACGAAGCTGCTGCTGCGGCGGCTGTTAGTGCGTCTATACGTCTCCCTCGCGCGGACAGCAACATAACATCACACAGCGCTTTTCTCTCTCGACGTACGTATCGCCAGTGTTGAGTCTCACTCGTTGATAGAACACAGGCAAACTCGCACAGTTACAGCGTACAGAATGAGCCTGAGTGGGGCGATCGTGTCATCGAGCGTCGGACAGAGGCAGCAGCACCGTAGCATACCGGATTCCGTCGCCCGGAAGCAGAGCAAGACACGAGCTTCCATCGGCAACCAGTCGACCGGGCAGCGGACCGGCATCGACGCCAACAAGTAAGTTGTTGTCGCTCACAAAGGAGTCCGGGGTAAGGTTAGCACTGCCGGTCCTCGGTGTTTTGTGTTCCTTCTTACGCCATTGGTGCCGTTTCCTTGCCGTCTCCGCCATTCGTCTCCATTCCCCTATCTCGATCTTGCCCTAGTTCGGCCAAGTCCCTCCTCATGCAGTTTTCCCATCTCAATCGTGGTATTTACTCCCTCCTTCCTTCTACTCAGAGGGCATATGTTACCTTTGTTAGTATTCCTCCTCTATTCGTTCCACGTGACCAGCCCACTTTCTTACCAACGTAAGTA
This sequence comes from Paraescarpia echinospica, assembly GCA_020002185.1. NCBI lineage: Eukaryota > Metazoa > Annelida > Polychaeta > Sabellida > Siboglinidae > Paraescarpia > Paraescarpia echinospica. The sequence continues at coordinate 24,437,623 of CM034532.1, forward strand.
TCAATCGTAGTCCGGGTGAAACTTATTCAAAATCCAAGAAGTTTGACATCATACAAATATGGTGTGCTCACGATTGTCGTACGTAGAACTAAGGGTCGGGGGTTTGCAAGTTGTGGATTTTTTTTATTTATAATCGGATCGATGTGTTAGATACATCACTACTCACTTGTGCACTACAACCGTGCAGGCCATATTTCATAACCACACTCGGTGTATTAACGCCGAACCCATGACAACCGAATGCGAGGAGAGAGATAACGTAACATTTGGTTTCGAACCGTCACCTTTAGAAGTGTGAAATATATAACAAATTGTATACCTTTGCGACTTGCATTCTGCTGTAATCGTACTCGACAGTGGCAAAGTAGCACACGTAATCGGACGCGGCCATGGCCGATTATGCGTTATTTCCCCACAGACGCGTTCAATTTGCAAAGGGCCAATCTGATGTAAGTATTGTACATAAGCAAACCTAATCACTTAGTAGAAATACTGTCAAAATCATGGAAAGGTAACGATTGTGGAAGAATGTTGTTAATTTAACAGCATCAAAAAATAAATATGTGTAACATAACCCATATTTGAAAATTGAAATTGTGGCGTTTGAGATTTTATCCAATATTAAGCAAACTAACAAGATGCAATAATTATTAATAATTAAGATGTTTACTGCCTTGTTATTGTTTCTTGATACATGTACAACGACGTTGGCGTAATATCATGCGGATACATCCTGCCGTCTTCAATATTTTGAGTAAATACTACCAATGTGTTGTATCTAAAGAAACTAGTGCAAAGGGTTTGATTTATGAAGCGTACCTTGTCTTGACTTAACTATCGTTCTTCAAAGTGATGTTTCGTGTCGTTGCTCAAAGGCTTCGTAACTGAACTGTTTTTGTTATAACCGTTCAATGCAAGTATCGTAGTTAACAATATACCTTTACTGAAATACACAGATAGTGAACATTGTAACAACTTCAAGAATTACTAGCGTCAACTGATGATGCACACCTATCTCGCGGAATGATTTAGGTAAGTGTATGTTATTGACATTACTTAGAGGTTGCCATGTTTTCTTGCCATCGTCTTGCCTTACTCTCTCCTACATAAATACCACGAAACTAGTTATGCCGCGATCACTATGTGATACAACACAACCTTTTAAATCGTTGTGACTGTTTATTCTGTTAAAACAGCCGAGAACACCTGCAAAGTGAAGTATCGACCCGTTGAGTTTTTGTTTAACAAAATGTGGCGCTCGTATGATTATTACTTTGCTATAATGCTATCACTTCATGCACCATGTCGTTTGCTGCATTATGTTCTCGCCCTAATAAACTTGACCCCCATAAGAAAACTGGCGATATCCTTGAGCAATACATCAATTTAACATAATCGTTATGAAACTATTAGTATATTTTCCCAATCTGTGATTTTTCAGAACATATTTACCAGACGTAACGACCAAAATCAAACCATTCGACAATTTAAAAAAATATACGCAACTGTGTTATTAAACCTTTTGCGGTTATTATGTGATCATACACATGGACATCAAAAATCGGATACGCATATGGGCAAAAGTAGCTAAACGAATTGAGGACGCAGTTGTAAAACGATAGGCAGTTATATCATTGTGCACTGACATTTTGAGCTATTCCCCAACGGAAGCGTTGATTTGTACGGATTTCGTGGATGTCGCTCGCGTAATCCTTTAAATGGGCCTCAGTTACGACGTTGAAACAGATCTTCCGGTCGTCAGAACGCGGTATCCGTCGTTATGTTCTGACTGGCGACTGCATTTACGACGGCGGGTTTGATGTGGATACGCTGTTCCGTGTCACACGTTCACGGTGTAAAGTAGGCCCTAGGCGAACATAATCGAATAGGCAGGTAGCATGGAGACAGTGACAAGAAGAAATGTTATAGGTCACATCTCCTGAGAGATGGAGGGAGATAGAGACAGAGCCATGTCAGAGGTATAGACAGCGACAGAGGCAGAGACCGAGACAGAGCAGATACCGAAGGACAAAGACCGACAGGACTGGCCAGACACGTATAGACACAGATACAGACGGAGTCAGAGAAAGAGACACAGACAGAGGCAGATGCAGAGGCAGATGCAGGGGCAGGGGCAGGGGCAGGGGCAGGGGCAGGGGCAGGGGCAGGGGCAGGGGCAGGGGCAGGGGCAGGGGCAGGGGCAGGGGCAGGGGCAGGGGCAGGGGCGGGGGCAGGGGCAGGGGCAGGGGCAGGGGCAGGGGCAGGGGCAGGGGCAGGGGCAGGGGCAGGGGCAGGGGCAGGGGCAGGGGCAGGGGCAGGGGCAGGGGCAGGGGCAGGGGCAGGGGCAGGGGCAGGGGCAGGGGCAGAGGCAGGGGCAGGGGCAGGGGCAGGGGCAGGGGCAGGGGCAGGGGCAGGGGCAGGGGCAGGGGCAGGGGCAGGGGCAGGGGCAGGGGCAGGGGCAGGGGCAGAGGCAGGGGCAGGGGCAGGGGCAGGGGCAGGGGCAGGGGCAGGGGCAGGGGCAGGGGCAGGGGCAGGGGCAGGGGCAGGGGCAGGGGCAGGGGCAGGGGCAGGGGCAGGGGCAGGGGCAGGGGCAGGGGCAGGGGCAGGGGCAGGGGCAGGGGCAGGGGCAGGGGCAGGGGCAGGGGCAGGGGCAGGGGCAGGGGCAGGGGCAGGGGCAGGGGCAGGGGCAGGGGCAGGGGCAGGGGCAGGGGCAGGGGCAGGGGCAGGGGCAGGGGCAGGGGCAGGGGCAGGGGCAGGGGCAGGGGCAGGGGCAGGGGGAGAGAGAGAGAGAGAGAGAGAGAGAGAGAGAGAGAGAGAGAGAGAGAGAGAGAGAGAGAGAGAGAGACAGAGGTGAGGCGCAGGCGCAGGCGCAGGCGCAGGCGCAGGCGCAGGCGCAGGCGCAGGCGCAGGCGCAGGCGCAGGCGCAGGCGCAGGCGCAGGCGCAGGCGCAGGCGCAGGCGCAGGCGCAGGCGCAGGCGCAGGCGCAGGCGCAGGCGCAGGCGCAGGCGCAGGGGCAGGGGCAGGGGCAGGGGCAGGGGCAGGGGAAGGGGCAGGGGCAGGGGCAGGGGCAGGGGCAGGGGCAGAGGCAGAGGCAGAGGCAGAGGCAGAGGCAGAGGCAGAGGCAGAGGCAGAGGCAGAGGCAGAGGCTGAGGCAGAGGCGGAAACCTAAACAGAGACAAACAAAGAAAGAATGGTTTATTTAATTGTAGAAACTATTAACTATGTGTATCAGTGTATGCTCGAAATAGACCGGGTCTGGTGGATGAATTTTCAACGATGCAGACGTTCCCCTCAAGTTCGATACAAAACACGTGTAAAGGCCATTAATGGTTTACTCCAGTTACGACATCCAGGGCATGCTATCGAGCACCTGAACGCCTGTATGCCTGGAATTATCGGTTACGGCGTAGCCAAGTGCAAACCGCTCTATGGTAATTATGTTGAACAGCGATATCCGTCTAACGGAACAGGTCAAGTAAATTTAGCCGTATCGCGCACGGCAGTTCAGTGTGTGTGTGTGTGTTTGTGTGTGTGTGTGTGTGTGTGTGTGTGTGTGTGTGTGTGTGTGTGTGTGTGTGTGTGTGTGTGTGTGTGTGTGTGTGTGTGTGTGTGTGTGTGCATGTGGGGGTGACTGCGTGCGTGCGGTGCGTGCATGCGCGCGTATGTGTATTACTGCGGGTAAATAATCGGTTGATAATTTTTTGGTTTGTAAGATATTACCATATTCACGCATACGCAACTAGACACGCACGCACGGACACAATCTCGCAAGAACATCTTCATTGATAACGTTTGGCTACAAAGATATTGCATTATGTTGAGTTAAGTGCATTCCGTTTCCTGGATAATAATGTTGCATGCGCATTGCTGTTGCGTAAGAGTGAATGTGAGGAATTTCAATTAATTATTCATTTTTGAATAACAACACGCAATTCACTATCGTTCCACTTAGTTAAATTAAATAAATCTGGAACAATTACAATATATCGATATATTCCAATGCTATGATATAATACTTATGCAAGGATATTGAAAATTCAACTTGCATAGCAATAGTACACTTTCCTTGATAATGTCATCAAAATTAAAAAAAATTAGACAAATAATTCGCATGTCGTTACGAACGCATTATTACATGGTTTACACATTTCGCGAAAATAATCTTAAACGGAATGAATAATGAAATTTACCTATCCATCACGCGACCTGTTGCCTAACAAGAGCTCTGTCGGACCATCCAAAAACATGTGGCGCGTTTATACACTCCGTCGTACATTTTATTAAAATTCTGGTTTCATATTATCTTTATGACAAAACAAAAGGCAGTTTTAAAGTGACAACGGTATGCGGTAATGTTTGATGTACGAGATGTCATGCCGCAATAGTAACACAATTCACATATATTAAGGCCCGTATACAGTGGCACTTTTCGCCCGACCCGAACAGGCCTCCTACTGTAGTATATCCATTACGCCGGTCGATACCGACCGAGCCGTACTCGAACGCGGCGTGACGTCATAATCACATAAACTTGAAAACTTTCCACTACGTCGATATTAGTCGAGGCTAGTCGGTGTCGGTCTGACATGGTCTGGTCTGGTGTGGTCGGGTCGGGCGAAAGGCGTCAGTGTTTCCCGGCCTTTCTGTTATCAACATCCTTTGCGAAGGTAAAGCATGTAGGAGGTGATGCGCATAGTTTTGATTGTGCCGTAGGCACGCCGTGTTATACTAGATAGGTCAGCTACGTGGATGAGCAATCGCCTACCTATTTCCAAATTATATGCACAATGTCACCGTCGTCATGCCAACAAGACACGCCCATGGACCTTGACAATAAAGGTGATATGTGTGTTCCCAGTTTATTAACATTTATTCATAAATTATTCATAATTCAATAATAAATATGTTGCCAAACTGCGTTTAATAAACCTTGAAGTTGAACGGTTCCCACGCATCAAATTACAAGTGTGGTGAAGTAGAACAATTCATCGAACTTGTACTGACACTTCTAAGGACGTAAATTTGAACAGTTTTAAGTACCGCATGTTAGGCATATTTCAAACTGATCAGCGACAAAAATGGATGCCGAAATTACATTTCGTTGCACATTTTGTTGAAATTCTGGCAACAGAAATGTTCATTTATTAAAAAAAAACGTTTGATTTATGAGATGTCATGCAACAATAGTAATGTAGTCATGTTTGTAACCGATATTAACATTGTTGGCAAAGGCAAACTTTGACGGAGGTCACGCGCAGCATTTCGATTGTGACGTAAGCGTACTGGACAGGTTAATTACGACCACGTAGTGTACGGCGCGAAACAAAACCGGCAAGAATCCGTAACCAAATTTGCGTTACTTTTGTTCCGAAGGGCCGCATAGATTAATTCCTGGAAGTTTGGCACCCAAGATGTAAACCGTCTAGCAGGACAACGTCAACATGCTCCCTATGCACACACACACATGGCACCACAGGCGTGATATTGTTGATTTTAGTTGCAAATGGTTAGATTGTATTGCTCTTTACGGTGTATAGGCCCACCACCGTTGCCTTTTGTTTCCCTATAACGCGGCATTCCAATTACTTGCTAATGTCAGTTTCAATTGCTTTAACGTGTTGGTGGTTCGATTAAGGTTGGACAACTGTACATAATGAGAAAGTTATTTAAGTCGTCATTACTCCGATTCTGTGAACTGTTCAACAGAACCCCTGGTTCTGCACGCTGCGGTAGATATTGTGTGCGATAAGCTTTCGTGTGGTCGTTGCCGCCTAGTTTCAATGCATACAATCTGGAGATACACGGGGAGCACGTTTGTTTGTGAAAGGGAAAGTGGTCTTCGCAATCCTAAGCCCCTCTATATATTATATGGCGCTGTGCTAAACAAGAGCGCTAACACCCACTTTCACGTGATGTCGTTTTGTGTCTGACACAAATCACTGTAATGTCACATTTCCAGTCCCGTCCCGTTAACACGACGATCTTGTAGCGGCTTATGGTGGATTCAGTTCGTCGGTCGGTGTAAATCCGCGTGAACATCGACATCGAAATACTGGCGTGTGCTCAGAAAGCGCAATAAAACAGCACCGGAGCAAATTTCGACGTCTCGCTGTGTCGAACACGTCGTCAAAGCTCCGACTATAATCTCGAGTCCCGCGTCGCAGGATTATTGGAAAAGTGCCTTTGTGCTCCCGTGGTCCGTGTTGAGGTCAGGATTTTGCGACGGCGATTTATCCGCGCGACATCGATTTGCAGACTCGCTGGCAATGGGGCCCGGCAAGTGAGGTCTCAGCGGCACTTATGGGCCGATCACCACGTATCTGTTATGTCAATGTTTGATATTGCATTCGTTGCGTATTAATTACTATCGTGGGGATGCTCCACAAAGCCACCCGTTGGCGTATCGTGGAGCATTCTCGGAAAGAGTCAAATATGCAGGAGCCATCCGTATGCCGTGTAAGCCAACACTGCGACGAGTTTTAGACGATCAGAGATTGAATCAATTCTGGTTGTCTAAAACTCGTTGCAACGACAAATGCAGTTGTTGTCTTAATTAATAATCGGGTAATTACTATTTGAAAACTGTTGACAATAATTGTATAGACATAACGTGGTGAAGAGGATGAAGGAGAATAAAAATAAGAAATTAACCAACATAAGAAAAAGAAGAGGACGAAGAAGAAGATGAACAACAACAAGAGCAATTACAAGGAGACAGCGAAGAAGAAGAGGAAGAAGTCGAATAAGAAATATAAATTAGCTTAGGACGATTTTGTTCTTGTTATTCAGAAAACGTCAAAATATATCTAGACTTAGCTGACGTTGTGAGACACAACTCAGAACAATTGTTTTTCAGTGTCATAGTTTTTTCGGTATAAGTATGGGTATGATATGTCTTCCTTTTGGAATCTTACTCTTTTCATACGGTTATTTTGCTAAGTACGATATCTTCTTGCTTAACGCTTGTAGTGGGAGGACTTGATAGGATTCTTGAAAAACGAACACTTTGTTTTCATTGCCACCCGTGGCATCATAATCCTCCAGCACGAGATGGAACTGCAAAGTCAGTAGTTCCTTTTAATCGTAACGCTACTGTTTGCATGCACTTGTGACGTTCGTCATTTATTTATGTCTTCACCGATTATGTCCTGTTCTGGATATGATCATCTAGTCCAAGTTCCTGGGTTGCCCGGCCGGGATTCCCCGCAATCTTCCCTTCCCGTGCCTTAGAGCGTGCATCGTAGATCAGTTTTTATTGGATCCTGGCAATATCCAACACACGGTAACGGACACAACACATTCCGCGGAAGTAACCGCCAACATTCCCCGTGTCTGCGTCCGTAAACGCGGCTGATGGAAGACGTACAACGCACGCACAAGATGGTGGAATATCGCACGTGAAAACTTCAGCGGCTTCAGACATCAATCTTGCTTCAGTTTTTCCCGACTTACCTTCCCGGTGGTTTTAAGAGTATTTACAAGTTTATCCACCTTATTCTAGGACATAACGACAGGCTGACACACCCTGAATTAAACCAATAAAAACGCCCATGATACGTATGTATGATACGCAAAACCTTTTCGTTTTTCCTTGAGCCGTTGCGGTATGCTTGCGGCACCACCGAGTCAGTCCAGGCCCTCTCGATAAACGGGTCTACTTAACCCGATCTTCTGCAATGTTCTATACCACGCTCGGCTGTTTATTCCGGCTATATCATGATCTCTCTCTCTCTCTCTCTCTCTCTCTCTCTCTCTCTCACTCTCTGTATTGTATATATATAAGCATTGTAAAATGTCCGTTTTCACACACACACAGACACCACACACACACACACACACACACACACACACACACACACACACACACACACACACACACACACACACACACACACACCCACACACACACACGTATATATATAAGCATTGTAAAATGTGTTGACCAACGTTTCCGAAAAAATTTGTATTGCCTCTCTGTTGGTTAATGGTCTATAGCTGCTATATCGCTGACATGTTGGTTCGTTTAACATCCCACCCATGTCCGCTTGTTGACATATCGACCTAACATTAACAATCACCGACAATAGCAGCGTCATTCACAGAATCACGATTTTGTGAATGAACTACCTCCAAAATAAAGTGATGGCGTCATCCATGAATTATGGTTGGTGACTGTTTTTACTTGGTATTCGCAAATCCCCGATACTGTAGCGATACTATCGCAACAACTATATCGTTATCGCAATGGTTTTGCAATAGTAATAAAGTTATCGCAATACCGTCGCATTCTATGTATGCATGGAGAGATCTATGCGTTCTCTCACCATTGTCGCAGCCCTTTCAACTGAAACATTATTAAATGGCTATGCACGGTGATTGATTTTTGTGTGTGAACGAATATCTTTCATGAATTAATTTCAGCGCAGCTGAAATCTTCCCAGATATGTTTTAATGACAATGTATGCCAAGTGAGACGTGTAGCGTCACCGAGAATATGATATAAAAATCGTTCGTCTGCCTTCTGCGTTCGCTTGTATTACGACACAATGTGATTATATAATAAATATTATATAATAACCACGTTGGCAAGACAACCACTGGTTACGCAAAACAACGTAAGTTGTGTATCAATAATTAATTACTCCACCGTCACTGTTACGTAACCGTTACGTAATCTTAATATACCCAATACCCAGCTCTTCTTTGCACATTTTTGTTTATCTATATGGAACCCACTGCCAATAGTTCACACGTTGGTGGACAAGGAATCCTTTGGTTTACGATATTCCAATATGTTCTGTTTATCTACATGGAACCTATCCTCTGAGGTATTTTATTTTGTTTTTAAACACTGCTATGGCGTTTGCACAGTCAGCAGAAAATCATTACGTTCTCTTCACACCCCTGGTTTGAGAGGATGTGGCTCTATGCAGCACGCATGGCAAGGGACATGGCGGCGCCGAGATGTCGTGATCTGTCGCGGTCCGCCGCCGGAAATTGAACGCTTACATTTTACGTATCGCGGCGTTCGCCGCATTCAAAATGGCGCATATAAGTAGTATAAGTTGTGCATTTGACGAAAATGCCGCCATCCCTATCATTAGGAACAACTTGGTTAAAAGCTCAACTTATCATGCTTGAGTGTGAACTTAAGCGCTCAAACGCACCAACTATACCGTTAAAAAAGAATCATCATCGAATGCGAAAATAACATGGAGGTTATTTTTGGAGGCATAACTTGGAACGACAGAATCGACTTCCGGGGCAAAAAGCGACGTCTCGGCGCGCCGCGAACTCTGACCGCGGCCCAGTTGTTCTAGAAGCGCGTTGTTATATATGGTGAAGCTGATTTGTCTTCTCGGTCGATAGTCCTTCACTTGCTGAGTCATGATGGATGGTGCAGAGATTGGTACAGGGTTTATTTCTAGGAATTTAAGAATATGTGTATGTATTATGCTCCCAGTCAGACGTCGGTTGTTGTTGATCAGAGCCGGTTCACTGGAAGGCAGGTTTGTTTCATCCAGACAACATCTAGTTTACAATTCATCATCCAATCCTCCAAACATGAATACCAATGATCGTGTCTGCAAAGTATAATAACGAATATTGCAATTAACCAAAATCACAACGGACGCGATCAAATACGATTTGTCACAGACAAGAGATTGTTTTGGCGTATACTGTGTACGTGGACGTAGCAATCGCGGGAATGATTAGGTGTTTAAAAATTCATGTCATTGACATTGTGTCAGCCACTCGTAAATATAGTTGTACCACAACCATAATATTTAGCTACGAATAATGCGATACAAACGTATATTTTCATAGCAATAAAGATAGTTGGCACACTAAGTCAGCAGGGCTACTTGTACCGTTATTGTTCATCATCATCGCCATTGATCGGCCGGGGCCATTGCTATTGTGTTACGATAGCACTGATCAGCTAGTTGTAAGCGTCTTAACATTCTGATATAACACCCGACCCGTTTCTTTTCAGTTCTTGTGTGTATCCGCTCCATTCAACAATATATTTTCAACGGTGGCATTGAAGATTATCATTTATTATTATTGTTCATAGACATGCGTTTTGTTTGTTGTAATTATACTTGTTTATTGACCTGTCAACTCAACAGGCAACAGTTGTGGACCGTAGCGACGTTGTTCACGGATTCACTATGTTGAATCGACTGCTACGCGATGGCCCGTTGTGGCTAGGGATAGAATTCCTGGCCAGTTGCTGTTCCATAATAAAGTAAGTCGGGGCATGACGCTAAGTTCTCCTGGTATCGGATGCGGAGACAGTATTCCTTTAAGTATATAATAATTATCGTCATTTATCTCAGTTTCCCTTGGCTACTGTATACTGACCCATATATGTAAGGACGTTTTTGTGTCATTTCGCTGGTCAAATTATACTGTCATCAGCTTACCGCGTGTTCTATTAGAGTTGCACTCATCGTGTAACCAGATAGACATGATGATATGCAGCTCCATCTGGCTATCTCGACATTTTTATTTTCAAACTTTATAGTTATATAGGGTTGGGGGACATTTCACCCAAGAGGGGGCGTTTTACCCCTCCCACTCCTACTAATAGTTATGAACCCATCGCCGTAGCATTGCACAAGTAATACCGCTGTTACAATACCATATCGTGGTAGTAAACTACCCACAACAGTTACCTTCACTTGTTATGGTTGCAGCTGTAATCGGGTGATGCCGTTCACTGAAAACCTCCATCTCCTCCTTCTCGTCAAGACCAGCTCCACGCTGGCATACGCTTTGTATTCCCATTTGTTAAGTTTGGAATCCTTGTTCTGGAAGTTATGTTTGCTGTCGTCCTTGTAGCGTTTGAAGAGATGCCCCTTTTCCGCTTTCCTGGTTTACTTGTACAGTTTGGATACATAAATGCACTTCTGTTCTGTTCTGTTCTGTTCTGTTCTGTTCTGTTCTGTTCTGTTCTGTTCTGTTCTGTACTGTACTGTACTGTTCTGTTCTGTTCTGTACTGTTCTGTTCTGGTCTGTTTTGTTCTGTTCTGTTCTGTTCTGTTCTGTTCTGTTCTGTACTGTTCTGTTCTGTTCTGTTCTGTTCTGTACTGTTCTGTTCTGTTCTGTTCTGTACTGTTCTGGTCTGTTTTGTTCTGTTCTATTCTGTTCTGTTCTGTTCTGTTCTGTTCTGTTCTGTTCTGTTCTGTTCTGTTCTGTTCTGTTCTGTTCTGTTCTGTTCTGTTCTGGTCTGGTCTGGTCTGGTCTGGTCTAAGTTATCCCTACAGGAATTGTCTTGGTAGGCGAATTTCGTCATTAAAATAACATCTACCGTCTAACGAAGCTCGGCTTTTATCAGCAATACTTCTATTCTGCTATCCAATATTGTCTGTATTGGTGATCTTTTCTTACCAAATTATTTTATCTTTGCAGCCAATGTTGATTATTGCTGCATGATATCTCATAAATCAAACATTCCCCCTATTTAGAGTTGTTACTTTAGAAACTTTCCTAATGGTAAAGTCGCTTAAGACGTCGTTTAAGACGGCGCTGAAGACACACCTTTTTAAAATCGCTTTCACTACTTAAATGAGTGACATAGAATTGTGACTTTTTTGTAAAGCGCTTTGAACAGAACTAAGGACTGGATACAGCGCTATATAAAACTATATTATTACTATTATGATTTTGCCATAAAAAAGTTCCTGTTGCTTAGCATTTGCTAAGCAACAGGTTACATGCTAAATAGGCCAACGAAAACATGTTTTTCTTTCTTCTTTCTATCACATGACGTTTCCACTTGCAAAACACGATACGTTTCTAATACTGCAGAATAATTTCGCGTCATCAACCTACGCTGGGTATCCCACTATATAGTAGCAAGTGAATAGCGTTGTTAGGTGTTTCCTTCTTCGACGGGCGTTTCCGTTGCTGACACGGAAGGTCGGAGGCGCTGACTCTGCCCTATTTTACTACGAAGTATCTTATGCAACAGTAAACAAAGAACCGGGCCGACGCCGAAGCGTCGTTGTGTTATTGGTATACTCGCAGGTGCCTTATTAATGAAATGATTGATGGCGCGAATAATCAGCGATAGCCGCGTGCCTGACTGGCGTCGTCATTGTAGATGTCGACAGCCGAATGCAGGGCGCCATGACAAGTTGTTCCGCGTGTTCATTTTAAAATCTGTTTTAATCTGTTTGGCAGGTGGTTGCGTATATGTTTGTGTGTGCGTGTGTGCGTGTTTGCATACATGCATGAGTGCGCGTGTGTGAGCGCGCGCAGGTGTGTGCGCGTGTGTTTGCGTGCGTGTGTGCGTGTGTGCGTGCGTGCGTGCATGCTTGCGAGTATCACTTTGTTATTTATCTACATTGATCTAGATGTTAATCTACTTAGAAATTCTACATTTTCATTAACCAGTCCGACACCTCAATGTCCGTGCGTGTTCAGTCGCAGCTACCGCTCAGAGTACTCACCTCATCTCTTTCAGCTAACCGACGCGAAAAACACATTATTTTATATTGTCTAATATGTCTTGCCGTCGCCATGGCAACCGAATCATTTCCATATCAGGTGTGCTAGACAACGCGAGCGAAAGGCGATGGGTTGATTCGGTTCCAGTGATTACAGCCCGTGATTGATCTTTATGTCGTTTTAGTGATGCGGCTCATATTTGCAACCATAAATCACCAACGTCTGCTGAACCGGTTCTTGACGTCGTTACGCTTCGCGGATACGCGGTTTATGTTATGTTGAAGCGATCGAGCATAAATCCGAAAGGGGACTCCCTTCACTATAGCGCAGGGGTGAACTGCATTGACATGCGAATCAGTTTGTGCACAATTAAAGCAACGCGTGATCAGAATGTCGATCTTCTTCTGGACAATTCAAATTCCGCTTTAAAGGAAATCATGTTATACAATTTAAACGGTAGGGTGGGGCATGAAACCCCCCTTGAGGGAAAATGGACACAGTTATTCATGAACTTGTCATTTTTACTTCCTGTTACTGTCATACGATTGCCGCGCGGTTGTAATACAACAGCGGTTGTGCTGTTGTATTACCAAAGCATTTGTGACATTTGACAACAATAACGTTTATAATCGTTAATTAAAATATTGTTCCAAGGGGGCGTCATGCCTCATACCTGGGGGCAATACGCCTTCTTGTGTGGGGCATGAGGCCCCCTGGAGCTCCATGCCCCATAGACGGTGTCATTATATAACATACGAATACTGAAATGAAACAAACTCGCGAAAATCAACGTGAAAATGGAGTGTATATATTATCTTATCCAATACAGGTATCTAACCTACAGAATTACGACAGTCCTTCAATGTCAGGTAACAAAACGTTATAAAAATTCAAGTTGAGTAACTGGATGCACACGGCAACAGACAGCTTCGTTCAGTCACTATCTGACTCGCAATTTGGACAGATGAACCCTGGCAGTCCTGGCGTGCAGTCGTTGTGATTCTTTTCTGGCACATCTGACACTGCACCCAAACTTCCCTTGACCTGCTGTTCACGAATTGCTTGCCGCAGATGATGCATGACCAATCCTCCTCGTCACAGCTGACGCGTCTTCTTTCATCATTCGCTTCGCCCTTTCACTGTTTGATTTTCGTTCAGCAAGTTTTCTCTTATAAGGAGATGAAGTCAGCACCGCAGCTGATTCAGCAACATGTGACCTCGGGCGTGGACGAGATAGTTTGGGGTTTGGCGGCAGTTTCTCTAGGAGGTCATTGAACAACTGGCGAGTGTCGCCAGCAAGGCTGTAGATGATCCGGCAGTTGGAGGCTGTACTGAGGATGATCCGGCAGTTGGCGGCTGTACTGAGGATGATCCGGCAGTTGGCGGCTGTACTGAGGATGATCCGGCATTTGGCGGCAGTACTGAGGATGATCCGGCAGTTGGCGGCTGTACTGAGGATGATCCGGCAGTTGGCGTCTGTACTGAGAATGATCCGGCATTTGGCGGCTGTATTGAGGATGATCCGGCAGTTGGCGGCAGTACTGATTAGGATCCGGCAGATGGCGGCAGTACTGAGGAGGATCCGGCAATTGGCGGCTGTACTGAAGAGGATCCGGCAGTTGGCGGCTGTACTGAAGAGGATCCAGCAGTTAGCGGCTGTACTGAAGAGGATCCGGCAGTTGGCGCCAGTACTGAAGAGGATCCGGCAGTTGGCGGCAGTACTGATGATGATCCGGCAGTTGGCGGCTGTTCTGAAGAGGATCCGGCAGTTGGCGGCAGAACTGAGGATGATCCGGCAGTTGGCGGCTGTACTGAGGAGGATCCGGCAGTTGGCGGCTGTTCTGAAGAGGATCCGGCAGTTGGCGGGTGTACTGAGGAGGATCCGGCAGCGGCAAGGCAGAAGATGATCTAGCGGTCGGTAACCGCAGCTGTAACATAGTCTTCGTCCGTGAAGATTTCTGCGTCGAATGGCCAAATTCCACACGCGCGAAAGCCTGCCACGGCTTTGTCTGGCGTGCCGGATCGCATGAATGCCTTTCCCAATATTGCTGCCATGTCGTATGCGGTGATTCTACTTCCGGAATTGGCGACCATCCAGCTGTCAGCCGTTGCTCTTGAGGGATTTGAAGTATGACCTGTCCAATGGCTGCAACTTGCGTATGATGTGCTGTGACAGTGTGATCAACGTAATGACACGGCTCCTCGCATACTCTATCGCAGCCAGAGTCTTGTGTCTGTGGTGGCCATCGAGGATTACAATCTGGGGCACGTCAACAGATGCATTCGTGAAATTGGCAATATGCTCCAGCCATCACACAACTAGATCAGAGTCCGCCCAGCCTTTGGAACTGCAGTAGCCAACGGATTGACATGGCGCACCTGTCATCAGCGATTCAACCATCCTCTTTCTCGGAAAGATGAACATTGGTGGCAGATATGTTCCGACCGTTTTCACCCACCCGATCACGGTGATGGTTGCGCCGCGCTCCCCGCTTGTCACTTTCCCCACCTGGCGAACTCCTTTCGTGGCAACAATCTTGCCGGGCATTTGCACATTCGTTATTCCGGTTTCGTCCATGTTCCATATTCGTACTGACGTGTACGTGGACATCTCCAATTGTGATTTATACAGTTCGAAGAATTGGCGTACCTTTGGTCGATTGAAACTGACAGCCCGCGCAGTGTTGGCCGCCGGATTGCTAAATCTTCGTGCCTTTCGAAGAACCCGAGCAGCCAGTCGCGTCCTGCCATCTTCGTCTCGGCAGAAACATTGTGTTTCACACCCAAATTCTCGGCGAAATCGTAGGCCCGGCTTCTCACGTCTATAGTCATCAAACCGTACAAACATTTCTCCATGTAAGGAACATGGTCGCGCAGAATGCTCTCAGCGGGAGCAGGTAGCGCTGTATTAATCGACCCAAGCGCAAGGGTACCTCGAGTTGCAACCCTGTAGTCACGGTGTCTACGCATCGTATATGTGGGCACGTTATACAGCCGACTGACTGTCTTCAACGGCTGCTCCTCCAAAGCTAAAAGTGCAGCTTTCAGCGTTTCATCGCCGTCCGCACTCCGTTTCGTCTTTCGCTTGTATGTGAGAACCATATCTGAAAAAATGCTCACTAAACAAGTTATTACATCACATACAAGCCTTCAAATATTACGTTCGAAGTTGTGAATGACATTCCGCACTGACCGTTTGAGCGAAACTTTAGATACATTGTCAATTGTCAACATAGTAATGGAGCATTACTGCGCACTATGAAATTATCTTATCAGCTATACAAAACAAATATATTTTAGGGACCTACTCACGATTATACATTAACCAAATCACGTGGGGCAAGACGCCAGAAGCACCCGCACGGTAGAGGGGCTTCTTGCCCCTAGCATACATGATCTACACAAATGTAAATTTCCTCGCGAATACTAATTATCGCCCATTTTTCTAAAAACCGAATGAAGCCCTGTGGACTAATGGTAAATATAACAACAATTGCACGAGGCTATGTGTAATTCAATTGTTGCAATTAAACATTACAAACACACAAATATTACATCAATCATGCAACATAACTTAAAATGCAAATATTTACTAACCGTGTTTTTTGCTTGCGTCTGCTTTTCGGTCAGAGTTGCCACTAGGTGGCAGCATTGTATTCGTCCACCGACGTAATACAAGGGGACTTGTTATCTCACGGGGGGTCCTTGTAATACATCGACCGCCTAAATATGTTTTAAAGAATAATTTGTTGTTAATTAAATGTTTCGGGAGGAGACAGTTTGTTTACAGTTTGTTTACATGTGTTTACATGGTAAAGTGCTGCTTTCGAAGGCAGGTCCAAAGCCACGATAAGAGCGCACTGACATTAGAGAATCGGCCCCGTCGGATCACGGCCTTCCTCAGAATTATGTCAGCTCGCTATTCGGAAAAAAGAGTGATAGCGCGGCGAATTTGGTAAATTGTTGAAAGTGGCTAAACATGTTTGGGCGGTTGATATGCGAATGTACATGTAGTTTATACTGTATCATGATTTTACTTTGAAAACGAACGGAATCCTTTGAAATTACGTAATCGAAAACATAAATGCAACTGCGAATTCTGTTGCGTAAGCGTTTGCCCTGGAGTATTTCTGACAATATATATTTATACCAGTTGATAAACATAATTGTAGTGTTTCGTTGTAACAGAATCTAAACGACGACAACAGTAGATTGGAAGTTTTTGTAGATGGTTCACGTGTCTGTGCTTCTCATTTTAGTTACGTTGTTGATAGTTAATAAGTTTGTTGATATTCGGCCAAGGCAGATTCCGGTCCGCGCGCGCAAAGGTTTTGATAGCTCAATTATCTGTGATGTGGCGCCAGCGTTTGAGCCTCGATCCAAAGACATCTTTGCATTGTGAGGCGCTATATGCGTACTTTTAGTGTTATTATTACCATCAGCATTATCATAATTATTATCATTATTGTCATTATTATTACTATGGAATCAAATATAATAAAATAAGTATTCATGTTGTACATACACTTTTAATAACAGTTAAAATGTTTAATAGAACCCATTTACATAGTTACAAATCACGAGGCTATATTTGGCGGAGATAGATCGTAGGAATTGGTGGTGCAGAAAAGTTGATAAACAAGTGGAATTACAGATTGATAAGTATTATTCTTGCCTTAATATCATTCATAAAGTTGCAATAAACATATATTGAGTAGCAGTTGTGCTTAAAGTTAGTTAGTTAAAGTATTTTAGAACACTTTAGTATAGTGAATGATAATAGGGTAACTCACTTAGCCTTCGATAAGTTGTAAACAAGATTTAACATACCTGATTATGCGGTAGAATATATAGGAAATAAAGTAACAACCATCAAACTACTGACATAAGATAATATCTGTGTAAGCCAGTACTTGCTAGATATTTTGATTAGGTAGCATTGTTGTTAAAACTAAGCAAGGGCGATAGTCGGGCGGCGTAACCTAAATAAATAAAGCAGCCTAACGTAACGTAATTGATTGTATTTAAATTAGGTCACTACCGGTAATGTTAGCGTTCGTGACAGGATAAATAGTCGGCTGTGTAATTGAAATTGGTAACCTAAAGTGTGCTGTAGTACACAGGAAACAGTCTTTATAAAGACTAAGTTAGTTAAGTTATTAAATAAATTCTAATCGGGATATGGCGCCTTGCAAGCGGCAAGTCAAGGCAAAGCGACACTTGGTGTGTGATCACTGCCATAGCTGGGTAGATTTTGCATTGTCCGGCTGTGGGAAGTCATGGGCAGAAACCATGGAGGAAGGATTCACCTTTCAGTGCATTGGGTGTTGGAAGGTGGAGTGTCTGCAGAAGGAGATAGTTAGGTTGACAGATATTGTGAAGGGAATGGAGATGGGAATTAGCAAGGAGGCAGGTCGAATGGAGAGAGACGACAGGGAGAGAGGTGAGAATACTGCAAGACTGAAGGAGAATAGCAGTGGCAAGAAAACTTAGGAAAGGAGATTGAGAGGACGGAAGGTGATTGGAGGGGAATAAATTGAAAAATCGACAACAGAAAACGTGACAAGCGAGAAGATGACAGGGAAGAAAGTGACCGTAGAAAAGGAGGGAGGGAAGATGGGACGGGAGAGGAGAGAAGAAAATGAGATGGGACGAAAGATGAAGGGACGAAAGGAAGTGAGAGCAAATGTGATAGAAGAGAAGTCGATAAAAGGGACGCTGACAGGAGGAACGGTGACAACAGAAAAAGCGACAGGAAAGAATGGATCGGAAGAGAATGTGACAGGTGAGAAGACGGCAGGGGGGAAAGACAACAACCAGACAGATGCAAACCGAAGAAGGAGCTATTCTAAGGCAGTGATTGAGGGGGCAATGAGGAAAGAGAGGGTGTTTATGGGCGACTCCATTATGAGAAAGACGGACAAGACACTGAGCGAGGGGAAAGACGTCGTTGTTTGTCTACCAGGGGCTAGGATTGAACATGTGACTGACAGGGTAGAGAAGGTATTGGGACATGGCAAGGGGGGTCTATACTGATACATGTAGGAACAAATAATGCAGACAGGGAGGGAACAACTGCGATAGTACAGAAGTATAGACAGTTAGTGAGGAAGCTAAAGAAGACAAGAGTTGAACAGGTTATTCTGTCAGGAATGTTGCCAGTAATGGGAGGAGGGGGGGGCAACGTATAGAAACTGCAAGAGGTTGGCGATCAACGCACTAGTTGAGCAGATTTGTGAAGAAGAGGGGGTGGGATTCACAGATTTATGGGGCTGCTTTGTTGGGAAGGAAGATATGTACATGAGAGATGGCCTCCATCTTAGTGGAAAGGGGCAGCAGTTTTCTCAGAGAACCTGCTGCGATCTGTTGACAGTGGGACAGGTTGCATCTATTTAAACTAGATTCGCAGGGGTGACTCACAGAAAAACCTAAAAATGGAGGCATAGATAAAGACAGCACAAATAAATCTGCAAATAACAGTCTGGAAAACTATTCTGAAGCTAGATATAAATGTGTTTGTTTAAATGCAAGGAGTATAGTAAACAAAAGAAATGAACTAAACATTATGGTAGAAGATACTGACCCTCATATAATAGGTATAACCGAATCCTGGACCACCACCGATATATCAGACGCTGAATTGGGACTGACAGGATATGTAATGTTTAGAAAAGATAGAATAGGAAGAAAGGGAGGTGGAATTATTTTATATATTAAAGAATCTATCCAGGCTTATGAAATAAAATTAGAAAGAGAAGCAGATTGCGAAGAAGCTGTTTGGTGTAACATAGTTACAGGAAACTCAACGTTAACAGTTGGGTTAGTTTAGCGAAGTCCAAACATAAGCATAGAAGAGAATGAAAAAATACAAAACGCTATAAGGGAAGTAAGCAAACGGGACTGTATTATTATGGGGGATTTTAACCACGGGCATATACAATGGAAATCTCTTCAGAGTATGGGGAGTGAGGACCACAAGTTTTTAGTTCAAGATACTTTCCTTTCTCAACATGTGCTAGAACCAACCAGGGGTGAGAATGTGTTAGACATAGTTTTGTCCTCACAGAATAAATTAGTTGACAATGTCAAGATATGTGAGCCACTGGGGAGTAGAGATCACAACCAGATACATTTTACCATCAAAGTAAAATCAGAAAGGAATAGTAAAAAGCAGTATAGGAGAAATTTCCACAAAGGAAGGTATAAGGACATGAGGAAATATTTAGCAAAGATAGACTGGAATAACACACTGAAAAATAAGACGGCAACAGAATGCTGCAATATATTAAAGAGTGAATTAAGTGATTAGTCGATAAATTTGTACCCTTCAAAAACAAGGGAAACAGACCAAAAAGAAACACTTATCGAAAGAAGCCATTACAAAAATTAAGTATAAACAAATGATGTGGAAGTCATATAGATATACTGGAAATGATGAGGACTACAACAGTTATAAAGAAGCACTTAACCAAGCTACAACTGAAATTAGAAATTCAAAGAGAAGCTATGAACAACAATTAGCTAGTAATATAAAACATGATAGCAAGTGTTTTTATACGTATGTTCGAAGCAAACAGAAAGTTCAAGATAAGGTCGGTCCTCTAGAAGATAGTGCTGGAAATATAATATCAGAGGGAATCTTAATGGCAGAAGACCTGAATGAGTACTTTAGTTCAGTGTTTACCTGAGAAGATATTAGTTCACTGCCAGTACCAGAGGCTAAGTTCAAGGGGGCAGATTCAGACTATATAGGACAATTAATTGTAACCCCGGAAATGGTAGGTAAGAAAATAAGGGCTATGAAAGATAATAAATCACCTGGAGTGGATGGGATTCCGCCCAAACTACTATTGGAAATTGTAGAACAAATTAGCGTACCGCTTGCAAAACAGTTTTCAATTTGTCATTAGAAGAGGGAGTGGTTCCTTTTGAATGGAAAGAGGCAAACATTATACCATTATTTAAAAAAAGGTTCGAGAAACAAGTCAGAGAACTATAGACCAGTGAGTTTAACATCAGTGATTTGCAAATTATTAGAAAGACTAATTAAAGATCACATGGTGGATTTTCTTGTTAAACAAAACTTCATAAACCCATCTCAACATGGTTTTTTTAAAGCGAGGGCATGCTTAACAAACAAGTTATGTTTTTTGGAAGACATCACTAAGTGGGTAGATTAGGGATCACCGGTAGATATCGTCTAATTAGATTTTCAAAAAGCTTTCGACAAAGTACCACATCAAAGATTACTGCTGAAACTAAAGGCCCATGGCATAGGAAATGGTATAATAAACTGGATAGAACAATGGCTGATTGACAGAAGACAACGTGTAGTAGTTGATGGGAGGCTTCAAACTGGAAATCGGTATTGAGTGGGGTACCACAGGGATCAGTATTAAGACCTACATTATTCTTAATATATATCAACGATTTGGATGATCAAATAACAAGCAAAGTGTAGAAATTTGCGGATTATACAAAAGTGTTTAGAAGGATTAAAATTGATGGAGATAGACTGCATTTACAAGATGATCTTGACAGGTTGATCAAATGGTCTGAAAAGTGGCAAATGCTGTTCAATTTTGGGAAATGTAAATGCCTCCACACAGGACATGGGAACGAAGAGGTAGAATATACTATTCGGGGTACTGTACTAAGTACTACTGTAAAATAAAAGGACTTAGGGTTAACCATTAGTGCTGATATGAAGGTTTCAGAGCAGTGCGGAATTGCAGCTTCAAAGGGAAATCAAATCCTTGGATTAATTAGGCGAAACATTACGTATATGGAAAAAGAGCTAATAATACCGCTGTACAAAACAATAGTTAGGCCTCATTTAGAATATCGTATTCAAGCGTGGAGGCCATATCGCAGGAAGGACATAGATATGCTAGAAAGAGTGCAGAGGAGAGCAACTAAAATTATACCAAAACTGAGGGATCTTAGTTACGAAATACGCCTAAAAAATGCGGTTTAACAACATTAGAGACCAGGAGATTGAGAGGAGATCAGATAGAAGTGTTTAAAATATTGAATGGTTATGAAAATATTGATAAAAATAATTTTTTTCAATTAAGAAAGATAGAAGGACTAGAGGATATGAAGTTACATTAGCAAAGGAGCACAGTAGATTAGATATAAGAAAGTTTTCATTTTTATAAAGGACTATAAATGAATGGAACATATTATCTGCTGATTGTGTGGGTGCTAGTAGCGTGAATATGTTTAAAAATAAAATCGACACATACCTCAGACGGGCGGGATACACATAGATAAAAGGGTCGGACTCTCGATAAGCCAAAGGGCTTCCTTGTCCACCTGCCTGAGTTAATTATCTGGGTGGCAATCTTGTTAAATCTTGTTAAATGGTAGTTTAACCAAGATTGCAACTTTAACAGTGTTGATGTCGTTGTTGCAATGTTCTCGCCTGCAAGATCATTATAAAATACGGCAAGCTTATCAACTTAAATTCGGGTCGATGTGATGTTCGTTGCGGGCAGCCGTCAAATCTACGGCAATTAGACATGTCGCTACGCTAAACGTTATCATTAATGCACAGAGATGCCGATGACCACAACGATAGCAAACTTAATCTTTATATTAGTTAAAATCAGTTATCCTCTGATGAACTATGGCAGGCCAACTGCAGTGTGTGTATTATATATAAATCGATAACGTACCCCGTTTCAGGACAGAATGGAATGTCTGAGTTGGTTCCTTGAGCACAGTATGAAAAATGTAGGATTGCACGCACACACGCACAAACGCACAAACGTCCACTCACATT
>CM034532.1:24462368-24518337 GCA_020002185.1 Paraescarpia echinospica
TCACTCAAGCTTGCTGCCTGTGTTTGGACAAATTACATGCAACCAAGAGACGCGGTTGCACGGAATAGAGCATTCCCTATTGCAAGAGACACGTGGCAAGCAACATGAGACGCCGTCGCATGAGACGCAGTTGCATGCGATGTACTGTGTACACGAGGCGATCAGGCTCCGATCAGGTTGCAAACGATCGTGTCTCCTGTCGCATGCAACTGCGTTGCATAGCGTAAAGCCGGCTTTAGGTGGCACATTAGGTGTCAACAAGAGAGCGCCACTGCTGTCGGTCAGCAGCCCGTGTGTTGGTCGTACTCAACATCAGCTCGGTCTCTGTGGTGCTGTGTCAGTAATTTTCTCCATCTTTACTTGCATGTCCTTGTGTCTGCTAGACAGCAGGCCGATATCATATGCGTAGTCTAGGTCTTCTAGGATTGAGGTAAGTGTCGATTTGATGCCCCTATTTCCATCTTTCGTGATTTCCGTCACCAGCCAGTCAATGACAAGGATGACCAGAAATGAAGACAAAAAAGGCATAACTCGTCCGTCGCTACCAGTATGGAGATTATATTAACGATTTTGCAGTTTGAAGCGGCCTGTTTACAGAAGAAGCAATGTTCTGTGAATGAACAATGAGATTCGCTCGTTCAGCGCTCATCGCTCTACACTTGGCTGGCTCCTGCCCTCACCTACCAATGGGGGATGATAACAAATGACATCGAATGTAGGCGGAGGGCAGAAGCCAGCCGAGTGTAAAGCAAACATGTGGTTCTGCTCCATTAAATATGAGCGTGAATGTTTGTTTTTGTGGCGAGCGTCAATGGCGAGTGGAAATCAAAATTTGATGAGACGATTAATGTGTTTGTTTGTCGACTGTGAAAGAAAGGTGTGTGCAATTAGAGGGCAGACATAGGGTTTTTTGCCCCCCTCGCAGTAATAGGCGGAGCAACGTAAAAAAAATTCAACAGCACTGTCCCCCCGTCTTCGGATGTCATGAGTTCACAGCCGAGACAGCGGAGAAGCCGAAGTTACAGCGGCGCAGCGGCGAAAATTTTCCAACAGCGCCCCTTCCCCGTCTTCTGATGTCACAGTCCAACCATCCGAGACAGTCACAATGTGAAAGAAGATGTGAAGATATGCGACGGCGCGGCAACGAAAATTTGTCAGTGGTGCTGAAGCTCCGGTAGCCCCGCGTTTCCGCGCCACTAACTACATATATTGGTTAACGGTCCGACCGTCGCGCGCGACATCGGTCAATTACCCTTTCATTAGTAAAATTAGTTCTTGTTTGGTATGTATGTTGTGTTTATTCACACCTACTCTTTTGTTTCTGCTCGAGTATAGGCAAGACAACGTCGATACGAAATATTTGACAGCCACGAGAGCTGCCACCTAGTGATTATGCATGTGATAAAAAGCAGCTATGAAATAGTTTAATTTCGGTTTATTTTGTGTTTGACATGTTTCAATCTAAGTTAATTTTTAATAGTTCTAAAGCGTTGTAGTAACTTCTTAAAAATTGCTTTTATTTAATTTTGCTATTTTAAAGTTAGCGTGAGAGCCAATCAATATCTTTACCCGGATTCGGGGAAAACCGGAAATCATTGGCGAACATTGAAAAGGCATTAATATTCTAGGCCTAGTGATGAGGTACTGCCACCTTACGGCGCCTGGATAATCTAGGCTAATGATATAGCGGAACCATAACGTGCCTTCCTCTCACGATGTTTTCTGGTGCTCCAAATACGTCGGGGCACTTCACTTTTATCTCTCTACCAGAGATAACATTGTTTCTTTCAATCTCCCCGAAAACCGACTATTCCGACTAAACCTGTCTACAACTTTCCATTTTCTCGTTATTCTTCTACACGATATTTGCAAGTTTTAGTGTTGGCTATCTCCATTTCCAACACTTAGCAATCGTATATGTTGGGTTACTTATTGAAGTGATTGCACACCAATAAGGCTACACATAACGTATAGATTCTAGATATATGTCTGTCAAATGTCTGCCTTGATATACAAATGCAAATATATACCTCAATATATACGCTGAAAGGTATTTATTGTAATAATATTATTGTAGTGGTGAGCGTGCGTGCGTGCGTGCGCACGTGCGTGCGAGAGATGAGTGGAGAAAATAGGATATATATAATTATATACTGTATATAAGATTTATATATATATATATATAGAGAGAGAGAGAGAGAGAGAGAGTGAGTGAGTGAGTGAGTGAGTGAGTGAGTGAGTGAGTGAGTGAGTGAGTGAATGAGTGAATGAGTAAAGTGAGTCAGTCAGTGAGAGAGAGAGAGACAAAGGAGAGAGGAAGGAGGAGAAAGGAGAGAGAGAGAGAACGAGAGATATAGAGAAAGTGAGTGAGTGAGTGAGTGAGTGAGAGAGAGAGAGAGAGAGAGAGAGAGAGAGAGAGAGAGAGAGAGAGAGAGAGAGAGAGATGAGAGAGAGAGAGAGAGAGAGAGAGAGAGGAGAGAGAGAGAGAGAGAGAGAGAGAGAGAGAGAGAGAGAGAGAGAGAGAGAGAGAGAGAGAGAGAGAGAGAGAGAGAGAGAGAGAGAGAGAGAGAGAGAGAGAGAGAGAGAGAGAGAGAGAGAGAGAGAGAGAGACAACCACGTCCGCCGTTTTCGGCGGAATGTTATCAGTTCTATTTCCGAGTCACGAGACAGCACTCAACGGCAATGTTAGAAGCCTTCGTCAAATCACTTCGTAGTATCGGCACTGAACGCAATCGACTGACGACGCCGTTCTCTGTTTTTCCCAATCTCCAACTCTAGCCGCGTTTATGAAGAACATTTAGGGAATGTTTATAACTAGCAACACATGGTCGTTGGTTTGTCCAGCTTCATCAACCACTCCGGTTTTGTGAATACGTGGCCTCTGAAGCCGAGGCATCATTAGTACATAGGTCATTGGCGCGGCAAAGCAGTCGTCGTTTAGTTATTGCTCAGAAATCTGCTACATGACTGGAAATAAATCAAATGATGTACGGCCCACAAATGTGCAAAGAATGTTGTATTAAACATCGGTATTTATAAAGCAGCAGGCCAAATCATATAGTCCTAATTGTCAAGGCCCAAAATCTAAAAAAATTACATAAGGGGCACCTAAATGTTACAAGATGTCATACATGCCAGAATTTAGCTATGACCTTCACCGGTTATAACCAGCCCGGATGACACTTTCTATTGTGATTTTACTGCGTAGTGAGCTATTTTGTGAACATGAAGGATTTTCGACATGTACATTATCGGCTATATATCTACTAAATAGGCCCCAATAAAATATAGTTGTGTTTCTAATAACATTGATTTTTAAAATAGGGTAGGTAGGTATGAAAAACGTTTTATTGCGAAAACAATAGAGTAGTAGAACTATTGTAATATTTTATTTTATTTTATTTATTATTTTTGTTCAACCATTTTAGCTAACCATAAATGACGCCATTCAACGAATTTGTTAGAACTACGAAACCCAGACTATAATTATCACTTTGAACCAGCGTAACCTAGGCTGTTGTTATTCCTTCGAGTTTTGTGTTCGAAACCGGAATCTGTTCAATCATGCGTGTTCTAGCGATGTGACAAGTATATTTACAACATGTGTTCAGTGCGCTTAGCCGTACAACCAGACAACGATCACCAAACGGTTTATGATAGCGCCTTCCGCCCGCGTCCCTGTTTACGTCGGTTGACACGAGGTACGTAGCAGGGGCGCCATGACACTTCGCAACGATTTACACGGAAATCCATCCAATACAAAATGTCAATTCTTGTTACTTTTCAGGACTTTTGCAATGATTATCTGTATTTTTTTTCATGTTGAATGATCGTTGTAATAGTGTTTTGCTGGAATATAATATAATGTTGAAAGATAGTTTTTGATCACAGGCCAGGGTCGAGGGTCGGCATCATAAAAAAAATGTTCTTTTGTTCATAAAAAAATACTAGGGACGGTCGGGCTACCGGAAACGCAGGTATTAATTTATTTGGCCTTATATGGCTACACCATAACATTTGTTTCAGCATGTGTGGAAAAAAGAAGTCACGCATGTGCAGCAAATATTAAATCAATACAATATATATAATTGAAATGAAAGCATAACACATACAACATTACATTTTAGTAAGGTTTCGTGACTGAAGGTGTACAATAGTTCAAAACAATTACTTACATACGTGGAACATAACAACTGTATTTACATCAAAAATCTCCAATCATTTCCAAATAAAACAACACTAGATTCTCTGACAAATTATGTAATTTATTGCATACAAAATAGAAACCCTACCCCTTATTTTTCATAATCGCCGCCCAAGAACATAATCCGCAATAATTGCACTAATTATAAGGTTACATAGCTAAGTTTGGTATGAAAATGTTTACAGTTGTGAGATACGTATTTGTGGTTAATGCGTGCATAAATATTGCAGACGAAATTGAAAGAAAAACACAATATATGCTAAGATATATTAACAATTTTATTTGGTTTCGTGAAGGATGGGCATTAGTTCAAATCATTATTTACACATCTGGTGCATGACAATCATGCTTTATCTCCCAACAATCCCAGATCATTTCGAAATAAAATACCACTAGATTGTATGACAAACAATGCTAACCTTATCCCCGTATTTTTCTTAACCACCGTCTTCAAACACACTCGATCATACATCTACTATTTGCAGAGCTACGTAGCTAATTGTTATTTCAAGATGTTTGAAAAGGTAAGGTACGAATTTGTAGTTAATATGAATGCCAACATTACAGACCTGCTTGAAAGAAAAGCACAACATGTGCTCTGATTGTGTTAACATTTTCATTTGGCTTAGTGACCGAAGGTGTACAATAGTTCAAATCATTACTTACGCAATCATTACTTTGGCGCACGACAATTATTGTTATCTCGCAACAATCCCAGTTCATTTGCAAATAAAATACCATTAGTATATCAGACAACGAATGTAATATGTTGCATAGAAAGCCAAAACACTAAACCTGCCCCCTTAGTTTTCACCGTACTTAAACACAATTGGCTATATATCTAATTGCAGCGCTACATAGCTAATGTTGGTATAACAAATGTTTCGAAAGATAATATACGTATTTGTAGTTAATGTAGATATCAATATTACATACCTACTTGAATGAAAAGTACGACATAGGCTCAGATATGTTAACATTTTAGTTTGGTTTAGTGACCAAAGTTGTACAATAGTTCAAAGCATTACTTACACACATGGCGCGTGGCTATTATTTTTTTTTTTATCTCACAACAATCCCAGTTCATTTCCAAATTAAACAGCATTACTTTGACAAAAACAATTAACATCTTGCATATATACAAAACACTGATATTACCCCCTTACTTTTCATAACCGCCTTCCAAAAACACAATCGGTTATATATATCTACTAATTACAAGGCTGGGTATGCAAAATTTGTATCGATATGTTAGATATAGTACGTTATATATTCGTAGTAAGTATGCATGTCAATAATTTATACATAACTGAAATTAAAGCAGATATTATGCCACCAGATAATCAATTTTAATTTGGTTTCGAGACCGAAGGTGAACAATAATGGTGAACAATTTTTTTTGGCATAACCGCTAAACCTCAAACACATAGTACATATAATTATAGATCTACCAATTACAGGACTACACAGCTAACTTTGTTATCAACATGTTTAGAATAGTACGTTGCGTAGTTGTAGTAAACACTTATTTCAATATTAGAAACGGACTTAAAAGAAAAGCACATACTATGACAACTATAACATTATAGTTGGATTTCGTGACGGAAGGTGAAAAAAACTTCAAATCATTACTTACATCCAAGGAGCATGGCTGCGATACTACTTCCATTTTTTTAAAGACAATTTAGTGTTGTTTTATTTTGAAATGAACTGGAATTGTTGCGCGGTAAAACAAATATGTGTCAAGCATGTGCTGATGCCAACATTGGCTGTGACAGTAGCTCAGTAATTAGTAGCTGCAATAGCCGATTGTTTTTGCGGAATAAGGGGTAGGGTTAGTTTTTTTCTATGCAATATGTTATAATCATTGTCTGACAAACTAGATATTTTTATTTTGAAATAAACTGGGATTATTGTAAGATAAAAAATAATTGTCATGCGCCAGGTAAGGTATTGAACTATTTTCCACCTTGGTCATTAAACCAAACGAAAATTTTAACATATCTGAGCCTATTTCGTGCTTTTCGTTCAAGTAAGTCTAGTTACATATACATTAACTACAAATACGTATATCTTCTTTCTAGAAAATAGTTGTCATGTGCCATGAACGAAAGTGATTGTTTTGAACTATTGTACACCGTCGGTCACGAAACCTAACTAAAACTTCCAAATAATTTGGTATAATTTGTGCTTTTGATCATTTCAATTCTATCTGTCATATTGATTTAAAATTTGTTGCACATACGTGCCTCGTTTTTCCACACATGCTGACACAAAAGGTTATCGTGTAGCCCTATAATGAATAGATATATAGCCGATTTTGTACATGTTGAAATCTTCAAAAAGCCCTGCCACCATTTTCTCAAAATAGCTCGCTACGTAAACAATCACAATAGAAAGTGTTATCGGGGCTTTTTAAGACTCGTAGAGGTCATAGATAAATATTGACACGGGTGACAACTTGTAACATTTAGGTACCTCTAGCGTGATTTCTAGAGCCCTGTTGAGATTTTGGGCCTTTACTATAATAAATGAAATGTCACCGGAATATCGCCCCAGTTCTGTTAGCAGCATACTATCAGTCCTCCTCAGCACGTGACCTCTCCAGGGTCGCGTATAAGGGAACCTCTGAATGCAGGAAAAGGTTTCTACTCTAATGACAAACATGCCGATAATTTCTGTTTAGTCAATGCAACTCTTCGAGCAGATTTGGGTCATGTAATGTTGTAATCGCCTCTACTATATTGACTAAACATAAGTCAAACTTGTTACGCTTACGAGCACCGGGCAACCGGTTGCACATTACAGAAGTATATATATAACCAACATCTTGCTAACCATACCAAGTGAGCCTATCACATGAGAGTTCTTTTTGCGGAGGATTTTGTGACTAAAGTCTATTACAAAAGGACAAATAGAAGGGAGGCAGGGTGAGGGAATGAGGTAGGGGGGAGGGAGGGAGGGAGGGAGGGAGGGAGGGAGGGAGGGAGGGAGGGAGGGAGGGAGGAAGGGAGGGAGGGAGAAAAAAGGGGGAAGGGATGGAGTGATGGACGGGCGGACGGAGAGGGGAGGGACGGAGGATAGAGAGAAAGAGAGAGAGGGGAGGAGGGAGGGATGGAGAGAGAAAGAGAGAAAAGGGCAGTGGGATGGTGGGAGGGAGAGAGGAAGGAAAGAGGGAGGGAGGGACTGAGGGAGGGAGAGAAAGAGAGAGAGAGGGAGGGAGGATGTAAGGGAGGGAGGGAGTGATGGAGTCTACTAACCGTCTATAAAAACATAATGTTGGGTCGTTCAATGTAATAGGATAACATTGTGCTGTTTGCAGAAAGACGAAAAAGCGGAAAGAATCGTCGGAAACAGAAGAGTCGCACCCAAAGGGCAAGTCGAAGACGACGTGCATCATCATGGTAACATTGACGATCACCTCCCTGTTGCTACTGGCAGTCGACGTCGCCTTGGCAACCAACGGATGAAAGAAAGCTGACGCATTTATGGCAGCAGAACTTACATCCACCACTTAGGAGAGTTTTATTGGCGTCACGATATTTATTAACGTGTATACATATACAGCGAAGTGGTATTTAGTTAATTTTTGGAAACACACACAGTTTCCTCTCACGTTTAAAGACTGTGTCCTGACATGTATGGCGGAAATCAGTGATGTGAGATTGGCGGAACCGGAACTGAAGTGTTTATACGCAGCGCACCGTTTCATTACTACGCGTACGATCAACGGGTGGTCTGTGTGTCTTACTTTAACAAGAAACGCAACTGGGTCTTATCATTTGTTTAGCATGACAATTGACCGCACTGCATCAGCACTAAAGCTTAACAAGTGCATCGAACAATTTCTGCACATTCTATATTATACTTGCCAACTCTCCCTACTCTCCTGGAGTGTCCCGGCTTTGCTATGTGACCGCTCCCCATAAAGAAGAAAACTTCCAGTATGTTACGTCATCACAGTGGAGACCACAGACGTCCAAGTTTGGGTGTCAGTTTAAGTAGTTTTGATTAGCCTTACGGGGTCACGGGGGTGTATTCGGCGGCTTTTGGCGAGCTTCAAGGACGGGGTACATTTAAAGGTTTTATTGAACCTTATACGCTCGCGTTTCACAAAATTCACAAAGTCTCTCGTGGATTTCGAAACTCAATGGTTGGCAAGTATATATTGTTACAAAAATGTGTAGTTAACGCTATTTTCTAGGTTTCAGGAACAGTCTGTGACTTTGTTCGGGAACCGAATTGTAGGATATAACTTTTATTCTGATCGCCCGTTGGCATGGCGAGTTTGCAGTGCTTATATAACTCTATCCCGCAGTTTGGTTCACGAGGAATGCAATCGAAGATTGTTGAAACGTAGAAAGTAAATATCACGATGACAAAGTTATAATCGTTCAGTTTCCAACTTATTGAACATCTTCACGGTTGGAGACAGGTTGACGTGCTTCCACATTCGCGCCAAAGCGTTCTTGGGCAGTTGCAGTGAGTTCCGGGTCTGGTATTATATTTTGTCGTAAGGTGACGCTGCATGTCGCATTGATACAGTATAACAATATTAATGGTTGCCTTTGTACTCAAACATATATTCTTTTTTAATTCATGTTATCTGTATTGTATTATATTATATTACTACGCTAACATTGGGTGCTGTATTCGTCCCAGCTGCCGAGATCCACAGGCCTCTTCCTATGTCCACAAGCTTCCCTGGACAATCTGATCTACCAATTGACGGTGTATCAAAAAAGGTAGTAATTTAGAAGTATATGCTTTATTCATTGGACGAATTGAGGTATTCTCAAGAAGGCGCCATTGTGGCGTAACATTCGATTTATTATTCAATTAAATTATTATCAGTGCCAAAATTGGCGGATGCAGAAATTAAATGGTCGGCAGTAACGAGTTTAAGATCAAAATAGGCTAGTGTAATGATAATAGCTGCCTTTGGTTTGTTGCAAGTTGCCATAACTAATTTGTGATTTACTGTGTTTAATAACATCATCCCTTTGAAGTGCCGGGGTACTACTTTGATGTGCATTCGATAGAAGAGAAAGAGGAACCACTTAGAATTCTACCGCCATTGTGTTCGTCGTTTACGCATGTACATTTGGTTTCTCATCGTATTCTTTGTTATTTTCTTGAATATATGTTAAACCAAACACTAAACACATACTATTACGACATTATTACATTACTAGTCTTTTAATTTACAATTTTTATTATTAACACGTACACTAACTCCACAGAGAATAATGTTAAAGTGCGAAAGAAACATCACAGGGTAGAACTCGCATTAAAGATTATGTACACTGTACTTTTTGTAGTGTTCTCTTTTAAACTAACATCGTCCGATCAAAACGCCGAGCGTCATGTTGACACGATGGACATGTGGTTATGTGGCTTTGGCAGATCCGAGCAGATTGTATTCTGAAGTCACAATGATGCCAATGATTGGTCTGATAATAGGTCCATTGTTGACGATCATTCTGGCACTTTAGAGTAGATATAGTGTCCCTCTTGTTTTCAATAGTCACGTCCTGCTTAAATTTGTGTAGTGCTTCGATGGTGGCCTTGTTTTTTTCGACGGATACTGCGTTAAAGAGAAACAAAAGGCAACTGTGTAGGTTTATACATCTGAAATAGTTAACACAATCTAACCATTTGCAACTACAATCAACAATAGCACGCATATGGTTTACTCAGACCTTATTTTCGAAGTGAGAGATTCTGGAGAAATCTTAAAGTTCCCGGCGGCTGACATATTGAGACACGCCCCCGATGCCTGACCAATAAGCGTCTGGAGCTTCTTTGACCTCTGCGCTGCGGCGACGCGTTGAATTCCCGTTTCCTCGACATATATACGAGTATGCTAGCTAATAGGTTGGTTCCTCGTATTCCTTTCGATTCAGAGTTACACTTTGAACACTCATGACATACCGTGCACCACGCGGATGTAATATGTTTAGTAGTTAGTTATTCTTAGTTTGGCGACTGGTGGACTTGGTAGTGTATGCAATCAGGATGTCTATCCCAATGGTTGTGTGCAATTTAAATTATGTGTCTGTATGGTTATTCTGATTTAATATTCTTTATTATGGTTGCTGATGGTTAGATTTAATTAACTCTTTTGGGTGCCTTTTGTTTCCCTTTAAATAAGCATGTTTTAATAGCGTCCGTTGTTCGTGCATTGAAAACACACTGTTAATTTCCGTATCTCGCTCGGGTCGAAGCACATGTTAGTTTGTATGAGCGCATACACTGACTCGATTGTTACTGCAGTCACTACAAACTCGCCGGAGAACCCTTATCCACGTTCGTGCCCCCCGATGTTAATAAGTTTATGTACACTTAAAGTGAGTGTTGTCTCTTCTTCGTTCTTTACTTATTAATGTAATGTTCTTAAGACTAGAATAAATATGCCGACGTATGCATTCTACCCGCCAAATTGCATTTTATGACAAAGTCATATGAAATTTTGAAACTGCGTATACATAAAGTTAATATTCTTGTCAAGTAATGTGCTAAATATTAGCCTGTTCATTGCCAACTCATGTCTCTAAGCCCGCTCAAAGGTAGTCATTTGCGTGCCACAGCTCGTTAGATGTTGCTGACGTCACCACATAAATATTATTTGCACATGTCAAATATCTAGGAAGAAATTTTCAAGAAATATTTATGTTTGAACCATTTCTCAGTTGTCTACACGCTCTTGCTGAATCATGAGGTATTTTGCGTTTAGACGGATAATAAAGAACGAGCCAAGGAACGAATTTATGAATAAACGTATGAATCTGTAGTTCAACATTAGACAAACAAACACCATTGACGCGATAATATAATTTTTATATTACGTAAATATACATTGCTGAAAAGGGCAGGCCAGCATTATACTTACTGAAAATACCTATAAATAAATAAAATATACCTTTGTACTCAACTGACTATTTCCAAGTCACAGAACATCAACAACTCTGTTTTTTTCTTAATATACAAGGTTACATAAAAACAATTATAATTTGTACATGCTAAACAAACTGTTATGCAATCATTGGCGATACACTTTTATATATTTAAACACAAAAATTTAAAATACATCAGAAGTATAATGATTCAACTTCTTTTCACCACAAGTCTTATTACCTGTAACAAGACCAAACATTTAAACAATTTTTTCATCGGTGCCACCCCATACGATTATATAGAACATAATATGGGGCAGAGCAAATGGTATAACATATTTATATAACACTTCTCAATCAACGTGCTACATGCTCTGTAGACACAATGGAACATGGGGATTTCCAATTCATCGGTAATACCAAAGGCTAATATTCAACATTGTATTAATTGACAATTAATTGATTAACTGATCATGTGCGCGTCTATTCCTGTGACGACATTTCCATTGTAGATATCCATATTATATATATATATATAAATATATATATATATATGAGCGGCATTAGGGCAATGCATAGGCGACGAAACGTTACAAACAATAACGTAATAATAACAGATAATGCAACATAAATAGCTGCATTCGAGAATAGTGAACCAAGCAAGTTTAGATGAAGTTAGAAGTTGCATACCAAGTAATGTTAATTTTGTGTTTGCGTTAGTTTTGATGTGATTACTTCTCACAAATAACCATTACAAAGTACTTTTATTAACGATAATTGTGATGTACTCCCTCTATTGGATCGTTCATGTAGCATATATCATTGGCTAGTCATTACATTCTTGGTTATTGCGTTACCGGTTGTTATTACATCATGGTTTTAATGTTACACTTCTGGTTGGAACATCCGTCTCCAAAGCTTGCATCGGTGGCATCTCGTCATCTGCAAAATGCATCAGACAGTGAGAAGACAGATAACACATCATAAAGTAAACTTATTAAATTAGACATTATTCGCCCCAGTCGTGTTCAGTTAAATATACTTGACGTATGCATGTAAAATAATCCCCTTTAGGCGACGCGGTTCACACTCGCCCGAGTGGACCGAAAAATGTACGAGGGCTATTGCGTGAAGACCAACGGACGCGGCTAAAGAAGCTAGTTGATAAACTCAGAGTGGCATCGTGGAATGTGGGTACCATGACGGGCAAGGCAATGGAAATTGCCGATGCCCTACGCAGGAGCAAGGTAGATGTAGCGTGTGTGCAGGAGGTGAAATGGAAAGGGTCAAAGGCGAAGAGCATGGGCCTTGGCTACACACTTTTCTATCACGGAGAAAACAGTAATAGAAATGGTGTTGGAATAATCCTGAGAGAGGATCGAACGAAGGACGTACTGGAGATCAGCCGGATAAATGACAGGATAATGCTACTCAAACTGGTATGCACATACACGAAAGAGGTCACAACGATCATGTCGGCTTACGCACCGCAACAAGGACGACCTGAGTCGGAAAAGGAACACTTTTATGAACAACTGGAGAGAACCACCCGGCAAGTTGAGTTGGTGATTATTGGTGCTGACCTAAATGGACACGTCGGAATGATTGGAAGAGACACAAACTCACACAGAGAGACAGAGTAGTGGAATTTGCCGCAATAAGCCTCTAGACGTGGTGTTCGTCGACCTTGAAAAGGCGTAAGAGACCGTACCTCACGAAGTACTATGGCGATGCATGAGGAAGCGGAACATCCCGGAAGCTTATAAAAGAATAGTGCAGGACATGTACCAAGGCGCTACCACGTGTGTGAAATCAAAGCGAGGGACCAGCGAAAAATTCGAAGTCGGCATTGGCCTCCACCAAGGTTCAGCGCTTAGCCCGTTCCTGTTCATCTAAGCGGACGACCTGGTAATCATCGACACTACAGTGGTGGGTGCCCAAGATAGTCTCCAACGGTGGAACAATGTTTTGATGGACAATGGGCTGAAGATTAAAGAGGCCAAAACAGAATATCTGACAACAAGGGAGACCGCCGAAGATATACAACTGAACGGAGTAACGCTGAGGAATGTAGATCGTTTCAAGTACCTGGGATCAGTAATGGATAACGATGGAACAATCGACAGAGACGTGGACCGACGCGTGCAAGCCGCGTGGTCGAGCTGGCGGAAACTGACTCAAATCGAAGGTGTACGAGTTCATCCTAAGACCCGCCCTAACGTATGGGAGTGAATGTTGGGCAACGAAGACCAACAACAAGAGGAAAGTTGCTGAACCTCCCGCCAATCGACGAGGTCATGCTGTCTACGATGTAGTCATGTTCGGACATGTGCAACGACGAGATTAGAACAATGTCGTCCGCAGTATGGTGAGCTTAGCGTTATTAGGTGTCAGGAAACGAAGACGCCCAAGGAAGACGTGGAAACAACAAATCAAAGAGGGCATGATGTAGGTGTCACAGTGGATATGGCCCTAGGTCGCAAGGAGTGGAGGAGGAGGACTAGGCCGACCCCTTGTTGTTAGGGATAAGGCCGTCAAGATGAGCAAGGTGAGCATGCATGTAAAATAATATTGGTTGCGGAGTGAACTTATGTATTAACAAATGTAACTAACACCTTGTACAACCTGTATCATTAAGCAAAAGTCTGAATAAATGTTGGTAGTCAGAGCTAAGAATAAAGTCACGATTTGCCAGTTTCCATTCCGTTTGCTTCGGTAAACGATACCGCCATTTTCACACAATGATTTATGACAATATCGTGATGACGTAATCGGAAATGACGCTATTTGACGAGCTAGCATTCTGATGTTAACCTATGTCACAGTGCGTCACAACGGCTCCCACAATCGTAAGCGCATCGACAGGTAATGACCTTTTTAATGCTAGTTGTTACTCTTTCCTACTGCCCAGAGGACATTATACCAATTATGGTGATAATGATGATGATGATAACAGTACTAAGATACTAAAATATGTACATTATTTTGTATTATACACTATAAAGAAAAAGTTTTTTCAAATTTATATTCTATGATATTAATGCCTGCCAAAATTTGAAAACTGCTTTTTAACATTATACTTTGATCCTTGTCTGTTTAATTTTAATGTTTCAGGACACATATTATGTTTGGATTGCCTGCCGACTGGAACGTAATTTATGCACTTTAATAATATAAATCATCATATGTATGCTGACGACACTTTCACCAACTGATACACAGGCATCTCTATCAACGTTAAATGACTGTCTCACTGACATCTTGCTGTGGATGGAATCAAGTAAATTTAAGCTAAATCCAGATAAAACTGATCTAATTATTACTGGCACAAAACAACAACGAAACAACTTTCAGTTAAATCGCTTGGTAATGATACATCAAATACTGTTCGTAATCTAGGTGTTATCTTTGACAGTGATTTCAGCTTTCACCAGAACATTTCTCAAAGTATGTAAATCCTGTTTCTACCATATACGTGATTTCCGCCGAATTCGGCGTCATATGTCTTTATCTACTGCTAAAACAATATCAGTATCTCTAATTAGCAGTCGCCTTGACTACTGCAACTCACTCCTAAACGATATTGCTAAAAATCTCCAACGTGTACAGAAGAATTTAGCACGTGTAGTACTAGCACCTCGTTTCTCACCATCTCTGTCCCTACTTAGACAGTTGCGTTGGCTTCCAGTTACATATCGAATACAATTCAAATTAGCCACTATCACATATCGTACCTTTTATACGCAGCACCCATCCTATTTGTTTTGTCTCCTACGTATTTCCGATATCCCCACGAATGTCAGATCATCTGTTTCACAACGACTTTTTGTTCCGAAAACCAAGCTTAATTTTGGCAAACGTGCTTTTTCTGTAGCTGCACCCAAAATCTGGAATCAACTCCCTATCGCTTTAAAATCATGTGAGACTATAAATTTCGTAAAAAAACTGAAGACTTATTTATTTGAAATTGCATTCCCACCCTAACCTTCGGCCGTCCCTTGCTCTAATAACGACTCTTGCTTGTCCCTGTTAACGATTTTGTCGAATGATTCTTGTACGTTGCGCATCTGAACTCAGATTCCTGGGGATTTAGGCGCTGTAGATGTTTGTCATTATTATTATCCATCGCGTGATGACAGCTGTTCGCGAACGTTCTGAACGGTACTAAAAGATAACAGTCACATAAATATAACAGCCACACTGCATGTATACAATCATGGTTCATCTGGTCGGTCAATACAATAATAATAATAAATAACTTCTTACGCGCCAATATCCTCAGACAATCCGAGCTCAGTGGCGCACCAAAACCAAATGATTAAGTATTCTCGTACTCGTGCGATAGGCGAAAGTCGTCAACAAATGGATGGATGTGCTAGGAAGCTAGGGAGGATAGGCGACATTGAAAAGATAGGTTTTGAGGTGACGATGAAAAGTAACAATATTTTCTGCTGATTTAATATTAACGGGAAGCGAATTCCATATAGTTGGCGCGGCAACTGAAATAGCTCAAGTTCCAGCCTTTGTCTTAACTCTAGGAACAGATAGCAACTTTAACTAGACGACCGAAGTTGTCTGGCTTGTTTAGCTGGTGTGAGCATTGAGTGTAAATAACTAGGTTGTTTGGATGAAAGGGCTTGGTAGGTGATTGTGCAGATCTTAAACATAATGCGATATCGCACGGGGAGCCAATGCAGTGATTTTAGATGTGGCACTGAGCGGCAGAATCGAGGAGATTGTGTGACTACCCTTGCTAAACAATGTTGGACGCGTTGTAGTTTTGCTGCTAACAAGAGCTGTTGCGATAGTCTTAGCGACAGAAAGCGACATATGTCGGCGAATGCGGCGAAGGTCACAGATATGATAAAAACAGCAACGGCACGTTTGGCATATGTGTTGTCTGAAATTGAACTCGCAATCAAAGGTCACTCCTAGATTCCGTATTGATGCTGCTGGTGTGATATTTTGACTCAGGATGCAAGTTGGAAAAAAGTAATTAAGTTTACCTCGCTGCGTCGGAGTACCGATGATGAGGAATTCAGTTTTGTCTGCATTTAACTTTAATTTGCTATCGGTCATCCATGAAAAAACATATTGGAGACAATCGTTGAGTCGGTTTAGAGAGTGACTTGTATCGGGCGTGGCCAAGGAAATATTGATATGTGTGTCATCTGCATAAAGGTGATGATCCAAGTTATGACTTTGGATTACAGAGCTGAGTGGCGTAGTGTAGAGAGTGAAAAGCAAAAGCCCAAGAACGGAACCCTGGGGAATGCCACATGAAGTGGGGAGTGAGGTTGAAAAGTAATTATTTATCTTTATACATTTATGTCTATCGGTTAGATATGAAGAAAACCAGGTCAGAGCTGTGCCAGATATGCCATACCACATTGATAAACGTTTGACAAGAGTGTTGTGATCAATGGTGTCAAAGGCGGCAGACAGATCAAGCAAGGTAAATGCAGTTACTTTGCCTTTATCAATGTTTAATATAACCTCATTGTGTACTTTTAGGAGAACAGTCTATGTAGAATGAAATTGTTTGTATGCTGATTGGAGCACACTGAATAAACAAGTTGAGCTGATATGACACCTTAGACGGCTTGCTACAACTTTCTCAAGTATCTTAGAAATATAGCTTAGAAATAAAGATTAGAAATTGGCCTATAATTTTTGAAATAATCTTTTGGCAGAGAAGTCTTCTTGAGAACAGGATTTATATGTGCGTGTTTAAAATCATCTGGGAATTTACCCGAACTCAGTGATAAATTTATGATATTCGTTATTGTACCAAGTAAAGAGTCAAGACATGCTTTTAGTAGTATGGTTGGTAATGGATCGAGATCGCATGACTTATTTGGGGAGGACATTATTATTTTCCTCACTTCATCAACTGTGACTGGCTCAAACAATACAAGTGGAGAATTTACTTGTGGGGAGTCCACATTTACAGTATTTAAAGTGTGACATGGAAAAGCAGAACGTATAAGACTTATTTTATATTTGAAATGACTAGAAAACGAGTCACACAGAGATTTGACTGACACATGACTAGGTAGAGATGGAGGCGGCCGTCTGTGTAAAATATGATTTATGCAGTTCCATAGCTGACGTGGGTTATCAGAGTTACTCGAGACCATATTTTTGTAATAATTTGATTTAGCTTTGGTTTGTTGCTGTAGTGACACTGTTGTGAATGTCGTGATCTGTCCAAAGGCGAGCGTGGTTTGCGCCATACAAGTTCAAGATAGCGCCGACGCTTTTTAGATTATAGAATTTCATGAGTCATCCATGGAGCATGTGGCTTTTGGGACACAGATTTAGATCTCAGGAGTGCATGTTTATTAAGTAAATCTTTGAGTACTTGACAGTACTGTCGACACAGATCTGACAGATGTTCTTTGGGGTTACTGATAAGGTCGGATTTAAGGATGTCTGTCATTAATGCAGCAATGTCAATCTTATGGATCGGTCGGTAAAACACATTATGTTTGGACTCTACGGGAATTCTAGGAACTTTGAGATCAGCAATGACAGTGTGGTGGTCTGATAAACCATCTGAAGCAGTAGGAGTCTGAATATTGTTACAATCTGAACGGGTGATTAAGAGATCGAGCCAGTGGCCATGTATGTGTGTTGAGAAGGTAACATGTTGTTTGATGTCATAGGATGCCAGAATGTCATTAAATGTACTTGTTGTTGATAAAAGGGTGTCCAGATGAAGATTAAAATCTCTGAGTATATAAAATTCTGAATAAATAGTTGCCAGATTGTCAAGTAGATCTTAGAATTCTTCAAAGAAATGGGCAGGGTGTCCTGGAAGGCGATAAATGCATACAAAATAAGCAGAGAAAGATTAATCGGAAATTTCGGCACAGATGGCCTCAAAGCTGGAGTAATCAGAGTTTGAATGCAAATTAACTTTGAACTGTTTTGAGACGTGAAATCCAACACCACCACCTCGCCCAACTGAACGTGGGCGATGATGGAAGGTGACACAGGAAGGAGAAATGTCAGCAATGCATGCAGCTGTGTCATGTGGTCTGAGCCAGGTCTCAGTGACTGCAAGGATGTCTATTGTCTTGGAAGTTAATAAATCGGTAAGCGAGGCTGTTTTGTCTCGAATAGATCGAACGTTAGTGGTGGCTACTCGAATATTGCGCCTGATAGCAGGTCCAGGATTAAGACTTACACCTCCTGCTAGTAGTAAAATAATTGCCAATTTAAACGTTGGCTTAGAGCTGGGGATTGGCAGTAACTTTCTATTAAAGCAAAGATTAAGACATGACAAACTGTGAAGATGTGACAAGGAATTTTGTGTTCTAATGTACTGAGAAACTGTTAAAATGACAGCCGACCGTTGGGGACTAAGTCGCTTGCACAGCATAAAATCGTGACCTCTTGAAGCAGCAGAACAGGATAAAAATAAAACACACAATAAAAATGCTGGTGACATTGTCTTTCCTCAAAATGGTGAAGAATAAAATGATAATGTCTCATAAAAATAATAAATAATTGAAAATAATAAAATATTCTAAAACTGCACAATTGTACTAAAAATAATGTAAATTTTTAGGTTATTAAAGAGTGGGTTGGCGATAATCAATGGCAATATTACAGGTCGTATGATTGTTCGCGCTCAGCAGGCCTGTGCAAAGTAACAAGACGTTTAATGCCCGTGCAAAGAAAAGTCAGAGGTCTTCACCCCCAGGGTGATTCTGGGTATAAAAGTGGTGACAATTTATAAATGTTTGTTTAAGCAAACAGTGCAATACGTTGACACTAATTCTACACTAGTGTCACAGACAAAATTAAATGTTAAATTGCAAAAATGATTTTGAATCACACAGTGACAAAATAAACAAGTACCACCTTACGCCACATAGCGATCAACACCAATATGACAGAACACACATATAGTTGATGACATCACACGGTTTTACCATAAAATCGACCATACTTTGTACATACGAATACAACACACGTACCTATGACGTCATACATCACGGCGCCGTTCTTAGGTGACGTGTTGACGCACGATACCAACTTTAGATAACAACTCCTTTTTGCTGACGTCACGTATACAAAGCCGACGCATTCGACGAGTTTGTTACACTTCTCTGCGCATACGCTGGCATTAACGACACCATCAAACCCGCTAATGTCGCCACCGCTGCAGTCACCTGGACGTCGTCTGTACTTCGACAAGACATCGACGTGTTCGCCTGGAACGCAATGGTCTTCTATTACAGAGGTACAGAGAGGGGGAGAGAGAGGGGGAGAGAGAGAGAGAGAAAGAGAGAGAGCGAGAGCGAAAGCGAAAGCGAGAGAGAGAGAGAGAGAGAGAGAGAGAGAGAGAGAGAGAGAGAGAGAGAGAGAGAGAAAGGACGTCAAAACGTGACGTTGCCACGACGTTGAAATAACGTCGACAATGAAATCCGACGTATTTACAACGTCAGGTCATCGACTTTGTAAGGACGTCGAAACTTGACGTTGCCACGAAGTTGAAATAACATCGACAACCAAATACGACGCGGTAATAACAAGTGACTGGTGAGTACAATATATATTACAACTACCAAAAGTAGATATGCGAGTGACAAATCCTAAAAGTACATTATAAACGATCCTGCAATCAGGTCGTTGTCGGTGTTCTAAGTCTAAGACACTGCCGAACTATGTTCAACTTCATTTTTTCGCTCGCTTATCTATTGTTGCCACTACGTTATTATATTTAATGCATTTGGTGCTTTTTGTGCCATCTTTGCCATTGATATTTCCAGCTAGGTGTAACCCAATTTCTTAATTTTCCTTCCAGAATCGGTCTCGCCTCTGCTTTTAGGCTGTCCACTATTTCTCTACACTTGAGGATTCCAATATCCACTTCAATTTTTTTTTATAGTTCTTTCTTTACATCAAGTTTTGTTAGTCTTTCTCTGTAGGATAGCTAGGGTATGTGTTGTTGGAAACCTTGATTCAGGTAAAGTTTGAGTGAAAATACCAATGATTTTTGGCTGGTTTAATGGAGCGTGCGGATTGGTGAATCAAGGCATAATGATTGTATTTAGTGTGTCGAAATTTGTTCACCAAAACACACACAGTTTCACTATAACTCGATAAAAAATATATAAGTCCAGAATTAAAGGGTGTGATATTCAAACGTACAAGATTTCAATACTGTGATGAATTTTATGTTTCAGCGAGTGTCCTGAAGAACCAGGTGGGAACAGAGACAGAAGTCAATGCAGCCGTCTCTGCATGCCTTAAGTACGCACCTGACCGGGCTGGGGCGGTGGAAGGCTCGCAACTAGTAGAGTTCCAGCTTGTGTAGCGGTCTTGGTGGTGTTCTGTTGTATTTGTACCAAATAAAACGATGTGATTTGTATCACGACATAATATTTAATGCAATAGATACGCTGACATAGTATTAAGAGGAGACACCACAGCTGGATAGGTTTTGTTTAATTGCACAATTAATTGTATTGTTTTGGTCTGAATTAAAGCCTATCCAAAAAATTATAACACAAAAGAAAAGTGATGGACAATTTTTCGTAAAGTTGTCCCAGTCATCACTTAACCCTAAAATATTTCCAAATAAATTTTTTTTTTTTCACAATTATACCGTTATAAATTCAAAATTAGTATACAATACTCCCAATATATTCTAAAAACATGTATAGACAGTTTTGAGATAATATGCTCGTTTTCATTTCCAGAATATTGTATTTTTTGTTTAAAAAATGTGATTTCCTGTAAACAGCCTTCGGAGATTGTGTAACAGGATTGATTTCTTGATAGAGACAATATATATATATATATATTTATATATATATGCCAATAAATAACATTTTTAGAGGTGTGTATATGTAATGGTCACAAATGTGACCGTTATAGAATGCTATCAGAACATGGTAGAAACAGTATTTTATCAACTTTTAAGGTGGTGTGTCTCTCCTTCGGCGTAGGACCTGCATGTTCATTGTAAGCTCCACAGTGAACCCAATTAAGCATACTCGATTGAAACATGGCACAATCTACATTGCAAGAAAAACGCTCACCGAAATAGGCTTTGATAAAACCTGTAACTGGAACGACGTCAATACAACTTTCAAATCCAACTTGTTTCCAACGTTGTTTCGACGTCGGTACCTGACATCGAAACGACGTCGTTACCAACGTCGGAACATCGTCGACACCCGATGTCGAAACAAAGTCGACACCCGACGTTGATACAACTTTCAAATCCAATGTGTTTTGACATTGTCTCGACGTCGGTACCTGACGTCGGAATAACGTCGGGTGTCGACGTTGTTTCGACATCGGTACCGGACGTCGGAACACCGTCGACACCCGAAGTCGAAATAACCAGCGTCGGTATTAGACGCCGAAACAACGTCGTTACAACATCAGTTTGCCTGCTGGGA
The DNA here is from genome assembly GCA_020002185.1 of Paraescarpia echinospica. Classification (NCBI taxonomy): domain Eukaryota; kingdom Metazoa; phylum Annelida; class Polychaeta; order Sabellida; family Siboglinidae; genus Paraescarpia; species Paraescarpia echinospica. The sequence continues at coordinate 24,483,893 of CM034532.1, forward strand.
GAGAGATTCAGAGAGAGACAGACAGACACACACAGAGAGAGGCAGAGAGAGAGACATAGAGAGATGCATTTATTTTTTATTTTTAGAGAGGGAGAACATGTCATAAATTTAACAACACACATTGTCCAGGGAGATCGTCACTAAGACCAGACCTATCGTTATTGTGAGACCACTCTTGTCAAAGAAGTAGGATTCAACCAGATTTATCTACAGTGCCACCGACAGCAAAAACAGATGGCATAATGGCAAGACAATTTTGGCTATCGAAAGTCCAACTGAGTTTTTATCTAAATTACTCACTATGCCATTCTGAGATATTTCTCGATTTTGTGGTAAAACTTAATCGCTAGCATTTATACAATCAACAGAAGGTTCCATTAATGTCATTTAAAGTCCTTTGTGAGAATTAATATGTTTTAACGTGTCTAATCTATATTATTCCTTCACTAAGCTTGCTTTGTATGCTTCTTTCCCTCTTAATTGAAAAATACGTATATCAATATCTGCATACCTATTCGATATCTAAAAAAAGAAACTAATATTTGCTCTTCTCTAAATCGTCTTGTGTCAAGGGTTATTAAAGCGATGCTCTACACCTGCGTTTAACGGTTGGTAGACGAAGGAACCTTCAACTTTGTAAATTTGGTGGTCCAAATCAAACATTGGTAGTCCATATACTAACATAAAATGTAAACAATAGTTTGCACTGTCTCTGTTCGCTGTGGCAAGTCACGTTATTAGCGTCAATGTGCATAAATAATAAAATAGTGTAGATCCATTCAGTAGGTGGCGCCACTATACGTAATACCCCTATAGGTGACGACCAAACCACCACACTTTTGTAATGTGATACGTTTTTGGGACTTTGCTAACTTGCGAGACCGACTCTAAGTACGTAAATATACCAACTTTTGTATGTCTTCTTAACATAGAGTCTCTGCGATTCGCTCGGGAGAACGTCTCGACATTGACGCCGTTTGAGGAGACACCAAACATGGATGTCGAACACGAAGGCCGAGCATTGTGCGTCCGCGTCGCACAACTCGGCGCATTTTTGGATAGGAACCCTCACGGCAGTTATTGTGTTGCGCTTACACGTGCCATTACGTAACGTGTAGTTGCTGATACTCGACACTGGAAACAAGATCATTCGTGAGGTGAGCTATCTAACCACTGTTTTTGGATCAGATGCATTGTAGTTGAACCGCCAATTCCTATTCTGGAAATGTAACAGACATTGGATGTGGTATCACGTTTTAAAGGTATTGGAATTCGCACAGTTTAAAAAGCAATACTGGAATTGGCCATTCTACCATAACAGTTCTCCACCCTCCCTACCTACTACAACAAGGCATTCACAGCACAACACCAGTTTTTCATTTAGAACACAACTTTGTATCATTTGGAAATTTTATTGCAGAATACACAACTTGCATAGTCAACCACTACTTTGTCAGTTGTTATGCTTCCACGTAGAGTCACAACAGGCTTTTTGTCACGTTAATTTATTTGACACCAAAGTCCTGGGGGGCATGTCCCAAAATACTTTTGTGGAAGCCCTATAAATATATTTTTTGCGGGGGCCCCTCGGCAACTGCTCCGAATGCCCTGCCCAAAATCAGAAATTGGCGCAACTGTTCAGCATAATATGGGTTGGGAGGTCAAATCCAATGCTCAATCACTGTAGAACGTATATTTCTCATTGAGTATAGGCATGGAACATCGTTCCTGGGTGTCATATATAGGTAATGATAGTGGATATGTGAACGGGACATTGATATGCATGTAGTAGTCGATGGCAAGACCTTTAAGCAAGTGGGGTTATTTGTAGATTTGGGTGAACAGATTGTAAAAATGGAGGAAGTAGTAATAAGGTACAGAAGACGATGCAAACAGGAACTGAAACATGGAGGAGGTAGAAGGTATTATGTGGGCCAGCAAATTAAAAACAGTACGTGTAATTAACATTTACTGATGCAATGTATTGATGGAGAGATATAGTAAAGAAGGCAGAATGAGCCGCTGAGTGACGTAAACTCCATTACGAAAAGGAATGAGGGGAAGAGGGGAAACGAAATAAAGGGGTATAATAGCGCGGTGACAACTTCTGAAAATATTTGATGACGTGTTGGAGACACGACGCAGTGGCCCACGTCGCATTTCTTATTACAAGGGAAACAATGATGTAGATAAACGACGTTTCTTACCGAGTTCTACCAGTAGCCACGTGTAAAGAGGTCGTTCTTCATGCGAGAGTATTCTGTACCTAATGTTGCTGAGACCGTCTCGAACATACTCTAGAGGGCGGTACCGGTTTGCGATATTTCTGCAAAGTTTGCGCACAGGTGCTACGTATTAAAAAACAATGTATTTTGGTCACCTTTGTATTGCAATGTTTATTTTCGTTCGTTTATTTTGTTACACTTCCACACGCATATGCACGCAGGCACGCAGCCAATCAAGCACGCAGGCGCACGCGCACACGCACATCCATATACGCATATATGGAAGAACATCAATGCACACCAATGCACACACACACACATACATACACACGCACGCACGCACGCACGCACGTACACATACATACATACATACATACATACATACATACATACATACACACATACACACATACATACATACATACATACATACATACATACATACACATTCTCACGCACGCACGCACGCATACGCATACACACACAAACCATGCACACACACTCAGATACACACATACACACACAGACACACACACAAACACACACAAACACATACACAAACACACACTTTGGAATTCCCTACCAGATGCAATAGTCAACATTACAGAGCCACAGAAATTCAGACAAGCATTAATACACGACTAATAACCTAGCATGCGCACCCAACCCTGACCGTATGACTCCTAAGGAGTGTTGGCCAGTACTCAACCAAGACAAGACAAGACAAGACACAGACACACACAGACACACACAGACACACACATACACACACACACACACACACACACACACACACACACACACACACACACACACACACACACACACACACACACACACACACACACACACACAACACACGCACGCACACGAACCTGAAGGGATTGACAGGGTTCCTGTGATCATGGCCGTGTCGAAGCATGCGATAACGGGACACTTCCAGCGGGTACCGGTATATGTTTAACTTGGCAGCAGCAATCCTGAACACAGATCAAACTTGTCTGAGCGTTTCCCGCGTGTTACATTTGTACGCGAATGGTTGAATCAAATTGATGATAATGTACAAAAGCAGTATATTATATCGCCATGACATTTCTACACTTACCTTAACATAAACATAAATGTACAGTCTCATAAAACGTTTTATAAATCAACACTTGGCAGACCTGTTCATTCAAACACCGTCTCGACCTCAAGGCTACGCTGCCATTACATGCGAAACCGCGTGCATAAATATCCACCACTGTCCATAGAAAATTAATCTTTTATACAGCTGAGTGAATTGAAGCAACGTGGAGTAAACAACATTGTCCAAACTTCGAAATGGTTCAAAAAGGACTCTCAATTAAGAGAGCAGTGTTCTAGATTAACGTACGTAGGGCAAACGAAGGCCCGGGGCCTACGTAAATAACCCAGCATATTTTTTGCAGACTGAATATTTCCGAACCAGGTTAGGAAGACATTTAGCCAATGATGGCTGCTGCATAAGTTTCATTGGTACTCCATTGGCTCAATGGGTTTTGCAAACTACAAATTATCTGAAATAGGCCCTATGTGTTTGAATGTTTAACATACGTTACAGAGATGTTATTACATAACATACTATAGAGGAGAAAAGTCCAACAGAATCCCCGCCTTCCGACGTCATGACCCGACAGCGTAGTCGTGCTAAAGCTCCGACTCACCTCACCCAGTATTCATTTCGTTCCGGCGCCAGTGGGTACTTTTTTGGCAAGTATCAAGTGCAATTTGACCCCCTAGACTACCCTCTCTGGATCCGCCCGTGGGTCTACCTAGGGCCCACATAAATGCCGGATGCCTAGGGCCTACGAATAATTTAATACGCCACTACTTCTAACCACAGCGCCACCACGCCATACCTGTACGCGGTATTCAACGTGAACACTATAGTCAATGGTATACCGACCTTTTTCTCATGTCGTCGTCTTCACCTCCCCAACCCCAGTAGAGGTTCGAGAACCCGTTGACCCGCACGTAATCTGCCCTTGTGAAGACGGTCACGCCACCAAACATTGGCACGTAACTTTTGCTGCGCATACATAAGTCCATCAAAATGTCATTACTTAAACAGCACCACTAACTAGAATATTTTTTATGAACAAATATTATAATGATCAATAGTATCAGCAATATAAATAATGGAACATCATGACTGATATAACTAGATAATTGTTAAAAATGGATTAATCAGCAATCCTGGATGTGCATACTTAGTATTTAATAATAATAATAATAATGTTAAAAGGGATGTATTGGCTGATTTACTGGCATATCCAAATATCGAGTAGGGGCATACAACGATCTTCATACGTTATAAAACCTGGTTTGTTTTATTTCTTCGACACATTATGCATGTGTGAATATACGCAGGATATGAAATAAAACATTAACAGTAGTGACACTTTTTATATTATTATTATTATTTATATTATTTATAAAATACTAGTAAACATCAGGGACCGATTTCATGGAGCGTTCTTAAAGTTACGCAATTATCGTCTCGTGTTTGCGTAAATTCCTATGTTCGCTTATTAGAAAAAACACGTCAGTTTCCAAGACAATCAACTTAGCTTTAAGAACGTTCTTAGCCGCTTCATGAAACCGGCCCCAGTGTCGCGATAGAACACTTGTTGAACAAGCAATATTACGTCATTAATAAAATATTACGTCATTAGACATGCGTGCAGGAGCGGTTCGTTTTTGTTTAAAATAAATACATAGCAATAATACAATTCAGTGATAATTATATTAAAAAAATACACAATTACAATGCACTTTTCCTTTGCGCCATCTAAACAAAATAATTAAAATAAACTTTTCCGTTGCCCTACCCGAATCCGTATTTGTCCAGGTATGCTCCCAGGTGTGTGGGCGGATGGAAGCAGGTGTATTGCTGCCTGTCGTCTGAAGGTAACATGTCGACATCGTGGAAGACGATACAGTTGAAGTTGATCAGCTTCAGCGCCGCGCGGAAGCCGATGTTCATCAAAGACGCCTTGTTGAAGATGTGCGGGAACGCCTGTTGACAGGCAATGATTGTCAAATACATATTACCGGTAAATAATCGGCTGCATCGGGTATAGTTACATCCGTCAATCTCGCCGTGCGATAAAAGTCGTCTCATTAACAACTAGCGCTAGTCGCAAGAGAAAAGAAGTAGGCATATGTAGGATCCATCCACGCAAATTTATGCATAGGAGAGTTTAGTAGGCCTGGGGGCATATGTCCCTTGACCTTTGAAATATGGCCGCGCTATGCTTGAGCTAAAATGACTTGCCAATAAACCTTTTTAATGTGCCCCGTTATTGAAGTTACGGCGGCGCACCCCCCCCCACCCCCCGTCTTCCTATGTCATCAGTGGAATTTACGGTGGCGCGGCGATAAAAAATGTTCCACACCATTTTGTTCGGCCGCCAGTGGAAGTGTTTGTGCTCCCCAGACTACTCTCTCTTGACCCGCCCCTGAACTATGCATCTGTCACCTAACTCTAAACCAGTCGTCATTTAGCACAGTTGGCAATGTCTCGTCTGAAGTATTCGTTAATGGCAAGTTGACCAGGGACGTTCAACAGTAGACGTAACACGTGATCGACGAATCGCGACCGGATTTTCCGATTATACACGCACAAATATACCAACATGCATGTAGGTGTGAACGTAGATGTACAAATACACATATAAATAACATATGCACATAAACATAAAATGGTTGAATAACTCGAAATAACTACGGCGAGACTTCGTAGACCAATGACGCGTACGCCTACCTGTTCGACGACCAGAATGTTGTACTCGAGCAGCTGCCGCTGGAGCACGGGATGTAGGTTCTGCAGCAGTATCCGCAGATGTTCGTCTCTGTCGCGGTACGGTACCACAACGACCACGCGCTGTCTCGCCGTGCAATTGGCCGGCTTCCACCGTCCGCCACTCATCAACTCCGGGTGGTTGGCGGCCAGCGTCGACCACGGAGTGACGGCGGTGTTAGGTTGAAAGGATCCGACTGAAAAATTAATATGATCTGTTATTTTGGTATACAGTCATCACAGACATCGAAACCAGGGGGGTCAAGGATTGAGCACTGAAATGTGTTGGGGGAGGACTGAATATTGGATCAGCCCCCCAATATTTTTTGAAGGGTGTTGATTTTAGGGTGTAATTTGAGGTTTTAGGTGAGCTTCTAGGGGACTGCAAATAGAGGTTTTTGAAGAGCCTGATTGTGGTTTGGTGATCCTCAGCGGGGTGGAATTTAAGGTTTTTGGGGAGTCTAAGCTCCCCGACTATTTACCACGTTCTGACGCCAATTTTAAAGCATTCAGGATTTTGAGTGAATGTTTGGGAAAGCTACCATAAAGCAAAACCAAAAATGACGATGACTAAAACATCGGAAGATAATTGTCATTGTTTACATACATGATGTTAAATGACATAGAAAGAAACTGTTTTTTTCTAACTCGGCACGTATGTATATACAAAATATATAATATAGATATATATACATATATCATTTTTATATATGCTTATACAATATATACTTTTTAATGTGTATGCATATCCATTATGTAAAGACATGTTTATGATCTACATTCTAAAATGATTATTTTTCAGTTTCATATGATTCAAAGTAGTTATGATTACCTGTATGTAAATCGCATGAGAGCAATTCTGATTGATCGGAAGCAATAAAATAATGTTTACTATTGTATGATTATTAATTGTTCTTTCTTGTAACTACCACTTGGCCAAAGTGGAGAGGTTTGAAACCCTGAGAGCTATACTGCTGAAGACATAAAGTTGCAATCTGAGTGAATCTATTTAACTATAGTTTTGTTTTAAGAAAATGTATATACAACATGAATAATGTTTACTCATTCGATCATTCTTGCTACCGCATACGTCACTTTGGTATTTGATATGTTATTCCATAAAATTAAGGGTTACATGTATACGTCACTTTGGTATTTGATATGTTATTCCATAAAATTTAAGGGTTACATGCATACGTCACTTTGGTATTTGATATGTTATTCCATAAAATTTAAGGGTTACATGCATACGTCACTTTGGTATTTGATATGTTATTCCATAAAATTTAAGGGTTACATGCATACGTCACTTTGGTATTTGATATGTTATTCCATAAAATTTAAGGGTTACATGCATACGTCACTTTGGTATTTGATATGTTATTCCATAAAATTTAAGGGTTACATGCATACGTCACTTTGGTATTTGATATGTTATTCCATAAAATTTAAGGGTTACATGCATACGTCACTTTGGTATTTGATATGTTATTCCATAAAATTTAAGGGTTACATGCATACGTCACTTTGGTATTTGATATGTTATTCCATAAAATTTAAGGGTTACATGTATACGTCACTTTGGTATTTGATATGTTATTCCATAAAATTTAAGGGTTACATGCATACGTTACTTTGGTATTTGATATGTTATTCCATAAAATTTAAGGGTTACATGTATATGTCACTTTGTTATTTGATATGTTATTCCATAAAATAAGCTTTAACAAAAGTAACGGTCCCCGTGTTCTGTCAGCGGAATAATCTACGTGCGGCACGCGGATATAATTTATCTTGTTTTTAGCGCCGTGCTATCTTAAAAGCGCATGTTATGTGAAAGAATGTTTATATGAGGTTGGGAGGTGGACAGACAAACAAAGCCCGACCAGCCCAGTAATCAATCACGCGCATACTCAGCATTACACGATTTGTTAAATCAGGTTCTTTTATCACCTTAGTCCATCGCACGTCTGGTGACCTTTTTGTAACTTGCTTTTTTATTAAAATAACGACGAACCAGGCAGCTTAACGAATGTTATGAATGACATCGAATATCGGATTAATTAAGTAGATGTCTAGTCACGATACAGCGAAATTTAAATAACGATGAACGTGCAAGGCAGCTTGTTTTCATAAGCAGTAAACGTCCATGGCTCTGGTGACCTAATTATCTATCATGCTTTTAATTAAAAGCACGTGTTTAATTATAATCGCGACGTGTAATCCACTCCAACTATGTTGTACCTATCAAGTGTATACTCAACGTAATAAATATGTATTTGTCAAAAATTAATATTTGACACCCTGAACTACTCAATGTCTAACTTATAATCGAGCTTGCTTGCGTGTGTATGTATGTGTGTGTGTGTGTGTGTGTGTGTGTGTGTGTGTGTGTGTGTGTGTATGTATGTACGTACGTACGTATGTATGCGGGTACGTTAACGTTTTCCTCCTAAACGGTTTGTACCTTGGGCGCCAAACTTTCAGAGATTAATGATCGACCCCAGGGGTTAGACGTATCACCTCTATTTTATTTTCGAAATGTCCCATATACAATCATTTGCAAAAGTTTAAGACCAGGCACGATTTTTAAGCATTCTATGGTATGGCATCAGATTGCATCAGATAATGTCTGGATTGCATCATCCTATTTGGGCCTTGAAGCAATACTCCTAGTCAGTACTTCCAGGTCATTTGTTTGCTGCTGTCAGTATCGATTAGGTGTTTTTAAGTTTTGTCTTCATCCCTGAAATGGGCAAAAAATCGTCTTTGACAGAGGCTCTAAGGGCACAAATAGTGACTCTACATGGAGAAGGATATACGGAAAGAGACATTAGTGCTAAATTACGTTATTCCAAGACAGCCGTGCACAACGCCATTGTCAAATTCAATACTGATGGCACATTTCGTGACAGTAAAAGGAGTGGTCGTCCATGGAAAACTACGCTCAGGGATGACCACGCAATGAGACGCAACGGGATGCGCTCGCCAATGAGCTCATGCAAGAAAATTCGTGCTGCTTTACGCTTAAAAGATACGGAAATAAGTCTCAGTACTGTTTCGAGACGTTTCAGCAAGGAATTTGGGTTCAAGTCCCGCAAGCCGGCCCGGAAGCCACGCCTGACACCTGTGATGAAAAAAAAGAGACTGGACTTTGCCAGACGACATCGCCACTGGACTCTCGCACAGTGGAAGAAAGTGTTGTTCTCAGCTGAATCGACCATGCAACAGTTTATACCTCGCAAGAGGCGCGTTAGGCGGCCAGTAGGTAAGCGATTTGATGAGAAATATACAGCAGCCACAATGAAACACCCGCCAAGTCAGATGATTTGGGGTGCCATGTCATGTTTTGGCCCTTCTGGTCTGTATTTTATTCCACCTAACACCACTATGAATGGACCTTGGTACGTGCAGTTGCTGAAGGAGAAGCTGAAACTGCATATGGACATCCACAAATGTACGATTTCCATGCAAGATGGCGCTCCTTGTCACCGATCTAAGGTAGCCACTGATTTCCTCAAGAAGAACCAAATCTCCGTGCTGGAATGGCCTGGGAACAGCCCAGATCTAAGTCCCATTGAGAACCTGTGGACTATAATGAAGGATAAGGTGGCAGATTAACAACCATCAAGCGCTCAAAACTTGAAACAAGCTATCAAGGACGTTTGGGTCACCGAAATCACCCAGGTGTACTGCGAATCTCTGGTTTCTAGCATGCCATATCGCATTCAGGCGGTCATTGACAGCAAAGGAGGCCACACTAAATACTGAAAAGTAGAGACACTGACACTTTTGGACGACATAAAGTTTCATATTATGTTGTACTACGTTTATTTGGTGAAATAAACTGATATAATGTTATGTGAAGGCCAACAAATCATAGTTTTGTCAAATTTCTTTAAAAAATCGTGCCTGGTCTTAAACTTTTGCAAATAACTGTATATGTCAACATTCTCACCTTTGTTCTGAACGTAAAACGTAATGTGCGCGTTATACGTAAAATGTAACTTAACAATCGCTGGAACCAAGCGCGCGTGGCAAATACTACGGGAAAACGATCCCTGCGCAATACAAATATTATTTAACAATTCTACACTATCACCATTAGGGCCTATCGTTGAACGCGAACTTCGTATCTCCCCTACCTTCGTCATTTTGAAGAAAAAAAACACGTAATCTCCGCGCGCGTAATGGTGTTTATGTAACGATGCTAATACTGGGTAAATATTACTATCACGACTGTCAACAACCAAGGCATCCCGTCACGCATTTTTGCTAGTTAATAGATAAGTTAGACGAGCCGGCGGTGTAGCGTGTTATATTCGAAATGATTTAAGATATATGAGGTTGATTGATGTGGAAGCTCATGATTTACAGGTGTTATGGATAAAGATTATGCCAAACAAAATGCCTCGAAAATGTTCATGTATATTGGTAGCATGTATATATTACACCCCAAACACGGAGTATTTAAAAAATACGTGACCATATAATCACGAACATAGACATTATGTTACGTTGACATCCAGAATACGGTATTATCATATCTGGAGTTTTAATCTGTTACATGATAATGTTCTAAGAACACAGTATCAATTCGTTCAGGTTATAAATGTAGTAACACGTGGACAGGCGATACTGGATACAATATGGACGAATATGGAAGTTCTATATACCCCATCTGTAACTATTTCTGAACTAGGGACTTCAGATCATAATATGGTATTGCTGAAGCCAAGAAGTAATCGGTTAATTGATACAGGGTGTGTGGCACGTTTGACTGTAAGGTGTATTGGTCCCAATGAAAAAGCGCATTTGCCATGGCTCTGTCAGCTATTAAATAGAAACCCTTATTTAGACTTAAGACATGTGGAGAGCAGTATGTGTATTTCACACGGTAATTAGCAACCTCGTGGAAATATGTTTTCCTACTAAAGTCACGACGCGTCATACGGCTGATAAGCCATGGGTTACGGACTGGTTTAGAGCATAGTACGGAAAAGACAGCGCGCTCACGTGAGTGGTGATTTGAATCTAGCCAAAATGTTGCCTAATAAGGTTAACCGCGCCGCTTCGCGACTTAAATAAGACTTTACCAAACACAAATTGCAGCAATGAATGAATCAGGATCCCACAATTGGTGACTACAATTGTATTATTTGCCCTCACCCAGTATAAGGTGGATAAAAAAAATTTTACTAGACAAATCTCAACAAGTAAAAATAGGAAATGTATATTAGCATTCTGGTCACCCAATTGGGGGAGTACCACAGGGAACCATATCTGGGCCTAAATGTTTCCTAGTCTACATAAACGATTTAGAAACGCCTGTTCCGTTACATAAGTACGTAGACGACAGTACATTATTCGAAGTATGTGATAGAAAAGGTGCATCTGCTAATACAAGAATCGGTTGAAATACCATACCAAAAATAAAGATCAATGGAATGGATATAGATCGAGTAGACCATGCCAAACTTCTAGGTGTTACAATTTCACATAATCATACATGGAATAAACATGTGGAGAACATTGCGAAAAAGGCTGGGAAACGTTGTATCAATTAAAACGAGCTGGAAATAGCCAGAATGACCTGGTGACTGTCAGCGTTGTGAGAACGGTACTGGAATATGCATGCCCCATGTTGTATACTAATTTACATCAATACTTGTCAGACATTATTGGAATTATACAGAAAAGAACGGTAATGCATTTCCCTGGTTCAAGTTATGCTGAGATACTTAGTTATGTTGGCCTACAAACTTTTAAAGAAAGACGAGACTGTCTGTACGATAAATATGTCAACAAGATGAAAATTAGCACACGCAAATTAAATAATCTACTACCTGAAAAAAGACATACCAATTATGATATAAGAGGGAGTAATATGTACCCATTGCCAAGAACCCGGACGAACATATATCGTAACTCTTTGATACCATGAAGGTTATACTGGCGATAAACACTAAATGGCAAAAAAGAAGATAGTATTATTAATGTGTAACGTTTCATTGCACAAATTGTATTCTTTTATCGAATGTATAATGTGAATCCAACTCAGCTGAGTTGCTAATAAAACATGTTTTATCTTTATCTTTAACCGCATCGCACCTGGACAGTGCTCAAGAGACATTGTCAAACATGAAGTCTTGTCCGGCTTACATTTAAAATGTCCACGTTGGGTAGTGGCTCTCTAGACTGATTATCCAGTAGTATTCTGACCGACCTCGAGAATATTGACGCGGAGAAAGAACCACAAACGTCAAACTTCGGCAATGATGTCTTGGTCTGCTGATGGCAGCACGCAATGACCTACATTGAACAGAAAGTGTCTCTGCACTGGTATGTCTATGGTAATTGAGGAGGCTCTATTAAAGACAGCTCCACAAGATCGCATGTCGAATGCAACAACATGTGGCTGCTTGAAATAGGTAGCAATAATGAGTTTGACTTTTGGAAAACAACTGACTTAAATCAGCTTCCGCAGATAGATTTTGTATTCGTCTTGTTTTAGAATAATTTCGCAAAAATAAAACCTATTTAGTGTCCACTACGATGTGCTAGCTCTTTCGTATCAAGTGATTATTTAAGCTTAAGTAAACGTCTTTGCCTTCGCTAAAACGAAGTAGACGAAATTGTCTTTGTCGCTAAAGGGTGCGCTTTGCACCACACTACTCTGTGAGGTTATATTAGCGTTATAAGGCTGTCATGTATCTCGGACCCCTCGTCAAGGTGGGCCTCTGCAATACATGTGCTTTTACGTTTTGTGTGTGTGTGTGTGTGTGTGTGTGTGTGTGTGTGTGTGTGTGTGTGTGTGTGTGTGTGTGTGTGTGTGTGTGTGTGTGTGTGTGTGTGTGTGTGCGTGTGTCTGTTTGTGTGTATGTGTGTGTCTGTGTGTGTGCGCATGCGTGAGTGCATATGTGTGTATATGTGCATGCGTGTATGCGTGCATGCGTGCATGCGTGTATGCGTGTATGCAGATGGCGTGTATACACGCATGCACACGCACGCACGCGCTGGCGCACTCACAGAAATACGAAGGTACGCACGCACGCACGCGACACAGTCACACACACTGTCACACACACACGCGCACGCACGCACACACTGACGCACACACACAGAGAATGGCTGTGAAATTACCAATACAACCCGTGAACGGCACTGTACATTAATTTTATAATATAACTCACGCAGACCGTCCGGTACACACCGGCAGAGGGGTGTTGTTTGAGTGTTTTCCTGTTCGGAGGTTTTCTTCTGGCATTCTTTTTCATATCCTCGCAGAAAGATGGCTGCCTTTCGTTCCAACTCAGTGGCGTTTAAGGGCACTGTCCCACTCCACATCGGCAGTGTTGGAAGGTGAATCGTTTCATTCAGGAGTGGTGCCGTGACGTCCTCCTGTGAAACAAACAGTTTCGCTGATCACGTACCTATAGAGCACTTTTCTATATAGCAATACGTTAACTTTGGAGCATTGTAGGCGCATCTCCTCCGAGGCGCCGACGTCCACTGTCCACTTCCTATCTTAATTTGCTTCCGTCGACCATTCGCCTCTAACCTACCAATTGGGCGATGTATTGTACCTACACATAAATAGTTATTTAGAGTTATTTTCTTACGTATTATTAGTGGATGAATTGAACAGCCAGTATCTCTCCAGAGGACGCAACTGAAAAAGTATGTCTACATTAAATTGGCGACAGCAGAAATTAATTGGTCAGCGGGAACGGGTTTAATGTCAAACGTAAGCCTACGTAATTGTGGTAATTGATATTTAAATTCAGTCCTATATTTGTATTCTGTTCTTACTTTTTGGTACCTTTTGTATGTACCAATATTAAATTACTGTTATTAGTATACGTAGTGACTTGAATATAACATAGTTGTTATCATAATATACCAAGTGGTATTATCATATCGTACAAACCTCCAACTGTACAACATTTGGCAGGGCGGCAAACGTAAGAAACAGCGCCGTGGTCGAAACGACGGCGACGAGCAATGTGTACTTGGCGGACCGCTTGAGTAGCTTCACGAGCAGTGCGACAGCCATGTCCTCGCAGTCTTTACGCCTGAGCTGTAAGAGATTATTTCGACACGGTTGAATTGTGAACCATTTTATCTTAATGTCTACCCAAGCCCTTAGCCAGACATCCGTTGACCCGCTTTTTTGAAAATCGTAACCCGCACCGCCAGCGTGGAAGGGTAGGCCAACAACATCAGCACGCAAAGCACAACGAAGCCAATGCCCCCCTCGTCCCCAGCAGCATCGAAATAGTCTATGACCAAGGAGGCGGTTCGGGTCAACTACGGCTACGTGCAGGAGGTGCTAAGAATCTCTGGGTCTAAGAGATGAACATATATAAGAACTGGAAGAAGAACTTAGGGAAACCAGGTTGGGATCGGGATCGGGAAGGAGGGAAAAGGTTGGGATCGGGATCGGAGAAGTCAGGAGAAGAGAGGAGTGCTTCACTACCTTACAAAGCGGCCACCTACTATACCATTCCACGGCAATCAACGGCCAAGGAGCAGTTTTATTTGATGAAAGCTTTACATCTGTGCTTAACATGTATTGTGGGGACAAAACGGCACTCGCCACTTTACAGAGTGTGAGACTGGATTGACTATAATTTCAATGTTTTTTCACTAAAGAAATGACTCAATATCACCAGGAGTAATATATCGAAAGGCGCCACAACAGCCAAAATCTATTTCATTTTGCTAAAGGTTTCCACTGGTGTCTTAATACGTATATCATAAGGACAACAATGCTCTTACAGCCTTACTGGGTGGTAACATTTCTTGCCAGGAAATCAATATATGCACCCATAAAGAAGTTCAGAATGGATCCAAATAACCAGATGCAATGCAATGCCAATGAGCTTCATAACAACATAAACCAGTTTAATTTCGACAAGAGGGTACAATGTAACATAGTACATGTTACTGTGTACCTATTTAACAAAATAGTCACTCGCAACCTTAGAGGGTGTGGTAACGTTTTAGTCAAGGAATTAATACATGCATCGACAGAGAGATGCCATTTGGCTCCGAATGTCCTTTAATACTGTCAGTGGGTGTCACAGTAGTAAACACTATGCAATACGATAAGAATGTCACAACTTTATATTACTGTAATTTGTTGTTAAAAACTTGCGCATCCACAAGATGTGGACGTGGTTTGGGCAAAAATAAGAGCAAGTCCGAAACAAAAACAAAATTGCAACATCAGGTGTTCATAAATTAGTGCATCCCGGGAGGTAATTTAACCAGTTAATTGGAGTCATAACAGCAACAGACCATTGTGAAGCTGTTAAAGCGTGACATTGTTACTTTGATGTGGGTTTGTACGAAAAATAGGCACTCGTGACCTTGCAAGGTGGTGTAGTGTTTTAGCGAGAAAATCAGCCCATACGCCCACAAGAAGATGCCAAATGTCTCAACATATCAGATGTCGGGGAGTGGAATACAAGCGCAAGTACGCACACGCACACGCAGAAACCCACACCACAGACACGCACATACGGACGCACGCACATCCACACACGCACGCACGAACACAGAAGCAAACTCACAGACACACACAAACGCACGCACACACACATACACTTTGGACGGTCCTAAATGTTTACTAAAATCACATTGAACAGCCACCAAACTGTCCAGTTATGGCATACAGATTGAAGCCAATTTGCATTAATATTTAAAATGTTCTACAGTGGCGATGGAGTTGCATTTCCCGTCGATTCGCGATGTCGACCACACCACTAGCCACCAATACATGATGGTCTACGTTGCTTCGGGTCGTAGCGAAGGATCTGCGTCATCCACTTACACTGAAATGATAATGCGTTAACCCTAACCCTGGCACACGCGCGAGTTGCACCATAAACTCGATAGCGTCTTGTCCGGCGTGTATAAATATCCGTTTGTGCTGCAGAAACAATGCGATATAGTCTGTTTTTCATTAGATACGCACTAACTCAAAACACGCTAGATAATGCATAATGCAAGGGTTGGTCTCAAAACAATTATTATTATATGTGTGTGTGTGTGTATGTGTGTGTGTGTATGTGTGCGTGCGCGCGTATGTGTGTTACTGAAAAAAATTATCCCCTTTCAATTTTGTTATCAAAAAGATGTCAGAACAAGAAAAGAACAACATGGATCACCCTTAAAAATTGAACCATCTGTTGTGTGTAAAGGCTACAGACAAATGTCAATTGTGTGACGGTTACGGTGAAGAAGGTATGGGGTTAATCTCCTTCGATTTCATGTAGTCTGAGGGGTGGGTTTAGAAAGGGGTGTCACCCTACTTATTCATTTGACTATAACGTGTGCAAAACATTACTGCCCGGGTCATCAAGTACACATACCTAGAGAACATGTCTCGCCAGTTCTTCGGATTTACACTGATTACCCGTTCACCGCAGGGTAGAGTTTAACTTAAGATTATTCAGTTTGTCTATATGTGCTTAAGCGACAAGGCCCTACTTTATTTAACTGACCGTTACGTTGTCACAGCGCCACGAGTTCGCTGCGGTCCGCTGTACAAAATGACTACTTGTAGATATGGCGGCCGCTCCTTTCTCGTAGTCGTACCTGTTCTCGTGAATGCGTTGCCACTATCAATTAGACCATCTAGTTCGGTGGCGGCATTCGTGCCGCAAAACACATTGCAGCACGAACGTCTGATTGCTTAACGATGAACGTTACCTTTAGAATCATGCAATTTACTTACATTCTGGCCGAAACATTTTTATTACATTTATTCTAACGTTTATGTAAACTAATACTATTATTAATAATAATAAAAAATTATATTTGTTATAGCGCTGGATCTACAATTGTTCGTGGCGCTTTACAATACATCATGCGTCATGATCATTAAGCTAAACTATTAGCACTAACACAGTCATTTAAACTAAAAAGTGTGCCATACAATAGTAATAAAAATATTAATTAATAAATTAAGTAAAAGGCAACAAAATATGTCAGCAGACCGCAGTGATCTTGCGGGTCTGTAAGGACACACGAGATCACGCAAGTAGACGGGCGCATTTTCATGCATTGCGTTGTACGTAAACACCAATATGTTAAACTTGATTCTGCGAGCAACGGGTAGCCAGTGCAGATCATGCAACAGCGGAGCAGCACTGTCACTCCGCGGGCGACGCAATAACAGACGTGCGGCCGAGTTGTGAATTCGAGCGATGTCGTTTGCAGATGTTCCGTAAACGATTGAGTTGCAATAGTCCAGCCGCGATGTTTTCTCAACTACTTTAGACAAATGTGTGAGATTACTCATGGGACGATAGTTATTCAAGACGTTTTTGTTAAGCGGTGGCTTCTTCAACAAAGGACGTACAGTAGCCTGCTTAAGCAGTGTAGGCATGTAGAGGATTGGTGACATTCAGCTGGTAGGCATGTAGAGGATCTAGCACGCAAGTTTTGTTCGTGGTAGCAAAAATTGTTGTGATTTCTTCGGCTGTTGAAGGATGGAAGACATGTGTAGGATCTGCGAAACATTGGTTTTCACCACATGTAGCCAGATCAGTTGATATGCAATGTTTTGAGCTTGACAGCAATTTATAGATTTTGTCACTAAAGAAATGCGAAAACAGTTCGCATCCACTGCCGAGCTGAATTACGAATGTAGCTGAGAATTGTGACCACCAAGAGATCTCACCAGACGAAACGTATTATTGTTGTTAGCGTTTTCTAAACGATCTTGGAAATATAACGTTTTTCTCTCCAGTATCAAGGCATTGCATTCATCACATGACGTGACGTATAACTGGCGGTGAATTTCAAGTTTGGTTTTCCTCCAAAGGTTTTCCAATTTCCGTTTCTTCTCACGGGCATCGTCAATGTCTGCGTCGTACCAAGGGTGGGTCTGTTTTGTGTCGTGTATGTACAGTGCCCCACGGAGCGTGTTTATCCAGACACTTCGTTAGGTTGGTGTTGTTCTTAGGGACCAATTCACCCACTTGCATATCTTTACAGCACGATTTCATATCAGCACAAACAGATTTTATTTCGTTTCTCAGTTCACAGTTATCAATGTCCCGAACGTTACGTTTTGGAGTCGTCGAAACTATAGAAAGTGGCTCCAGTGCGTTTACTGCAATTCCAGTACCATGTTGATCAGAAATGGAGTCTGGAAAAAAACTGTGACGGCAGATATGACGTTGTTGTTACTATTACTGACGACAAGATCCAGGATATGTCCACTTTTTTCGCTATCAAAGTGGATATTGAAATCCCCAACAATGGTGGGTGGTACGACCGATATAGACGCTTCGTTGAATAAGTGTTCGAGTTCGATATAAAAGTCCGATGTTAACCCGGATGTCTTACTTGATACCGGGGGGTGGTAGACCACCCACACGTTGGATTTCATAGTGTGCGGGTTAAAGCCATTCTTTGTATGCATTTGAGCTATGCTGCATCAAAACGTGATAATTTCCCATAAGTACTTTCTTTGCTACTTAGGTCTTGCATGCTTATGCATAATGTGGGTGTTATCTGCGCAAAAAGCTTATAAATACTTGTGTTTACGCAAATCATTTTGATGATTGAATATGCAGGCCGAGTATAATGAATATTCCTGCACGCGCAGTGACCAAAAAAAACCGCTGACGTCACACACACAACTAACATGTCAGATTCCGAGGTGAGTTGATTCAAGCAATGGCTTTGTAAATACACAATTTGTTGACATATCTATATTGACAGCTATTTGTATAAGTGTAGGAAGCGTATGCATTGTTTATTTATCCTGCTTCCCAATGCCGTCAGCCGAGTAACGTTTCGATTAAATATAATTATAACGTCCCCCGACGCGGACGGCTGCAGTCGGTGTCAGCTGCATCTGGGACTGTCAATGTAACTAACCTAGCCTTAGGCAATGGTCTCGTCTTTCTAATTAGTAAAACTGCATTGTCCAGTATTTGACATGCAGTTAACGAAAATGCACACTAAAATATCAGTATATGCAACCATAGCAAGAGGATTAACCTGGTCGTGGATGTAATTTGTTGGCCTAAATCTGGGAGTTGGGTCTGCGTGTCTACGCCTACGGGTCTTGCCTTTCCAAATTCCAGTCAGCCGAAAAGTCCCCGTTTCCCCACTTATTTGAACAGAAACATGAAAATGTGAGATTCGTACGTTCACAGACTCTTTTTAATGATAAAGCTACGATTGTTAGTAAACCTGGCTGGCATGTCATCATTCAATGTAAACGTTATAGGTTTGTTAAAAAGTACACAATACCGTGTTGCCACGACATTTTGCGATGCACGAATTTTTGACACCAGCAGAAAAATATACAGTGCACTCTGGATAAGGTCGAACATCCAAGGACCCATGACAATACTGATAAATGGAATTTCTGATAACTAGAAGTTATCAGAAGGTCTCCTTATTGGGACCTTTGCATTGGACCGAGGAAAAGATTGACTTAACTTAGCGAAAATTCATTTATGTGAGTTCGAGTTATCTGGAGTGCACTATATATGACCATTGCGTACAGGTAATTATGTAGAAGCAAATTAAAAGTTGGCCAAAATAATGGATTGGGATATTAGTCTGATTGAATCAGCAAAACAAGGCTCTCTTGTATTTCTTTTAGCAAGCTATACACTTGGTGATAAGTCCCATAGTCTAATATCTAAACTGAATTAATCTACACAGTGTTGAGTTAGTTAACTCCTATGTAGGCTCAGTTTCCTAAATTCAACTTTTTTTATTTGCAGGAACATTGGAAATAGCTGAGCTGATGGAAAGAGGAAATTGAAGAGCTCTACTTAACTGTGCCAATGATTGGACAATGGGTCACCTGATGATGGTGCCTGACTTTGTTCTGCCTCATTCTGTTCTGTGCGACATCTACTGGGAAGTTGTGCCTCACTTCCGAGTTTCAAATGGATGTGTGCATCTGATAGCGTTGTGTATCAAAATGCACAGCAGTGCTATTAATAGGACAATATATTAACTGACACAGTAATGAAGAAGATATCTGATTTTGTTCTGCCACATTAGTTCCGTGTGGCGTCTGCTGGGAATGTGTACATCACTACATGTTTCAAATGGATTTGTGCAATCGGTCAATGTGTGCATCCAAATGCACATCATCCAGTAATTATGTTGTAAAGTAGGAGTACATAATACAATTTATGCTTTCTTATGCTCATCACGTTTGGATTGAGTTCTACAGCATATTCTTCAATTTTTTTTTAAACAAGTTTGTGATAAGTGAATTATACTGGGAATGGTGTATAAAAAGGTGTCGACAAAGTTGCTTTTACAATAATTTTGAAAATTCATAAAACATAAATGTTCCTCTACTTTCAAAATGTTTTAGGGATCTTCTTGAGCTAAATAAAATAGCAGCTGGATTTATGATGCAAATAAAATTGTTTCATTATTGAATGTTTCTCGGCTTCAGTAAGTTTCTGTTAACTAAACGTTTCATTAAAACTTAACTTCAAAATGATGTACCTAGTGAAAATGGATAGTACCATAGTTCTTATATTCCAACAAAAACAATGCCAATCATTCAATATGACGTCATCGGCGTCGCCATCGGCAGCCTCGTGCATGGAGGTGGTGTTTTTTCTTTTAAATCAATCCGTCTGTCATGAACTGTCGCTATGTTCATTATCCGTTTATTCCATATAATTTGCTTCTTTTCTTAGCTGAATCTGTGACATAAACAGCAGCTGGTTCACGTTTCATGTTGATAATTTTATCGGTCACGACTCATTCGCATGACGGTGGCTAATTCAAATACACATATGTTGATGACGTATTTCTTGCATCTATTAACTCGGCGTAGCTAATCGAAGTCTGACGGACAGTTCCGAATATTCATGAGCATGCTTTATACGGATCGTGAAGGTGGGGCCAAAGTGGAAACTCTGCGTACGCGCAGTTATTTTTTGATATATTGTCATTGAATAATTGCGTACATTACAAAGAGATTACAATTATCGAAGAATCGCTTTAACGAACTGCAAACGGAGTAGTTCAATGGTTGTTAAAGATAACTTCGATTGCAATTTTGTTTTGTATGTAGTGCGATGTACAATTGCCACTCCACCGCCACGACCAGAAGCACGAGCGACACGTTGGAGTGTATATCCGGGCGGAGTTACTTCGGCTAGTAGAGAGTGTCTGCAAGCATACCGATCTCGATTCCCTTCCCTATCCCTAACGCGCTTTGCGTACTACGTCATCGCTTGTTGTGTTTATGCGATCGGTTAAGTGTCGATCGGATAGGTAAATACGTAACCGGTAGGGGTGATCGGTTAGCGCAATCCATATCCATTTTTAACAAGAGATTTAACAAGATTGCCATCCAGAGAATTAACTCTAGATGGCAGGTGGACAAGGAAGCCCTTTGGCTTATCGAGAGTCCAACCCTTTTATCTACATATATCCAGCCCTTCTGAGGTATGTGTCGATTTTATTTTTAAACATATTCACACTACTAGCACCCACACAATCATCAGATAATCTGTTCCATTCATTCACAGTCCTTTGTGAAAATGATAACTTTCTCACGTCTAATCTACACTGCTCCTTTACTAATGTAACTTCATGTCCTCTAGTCTTTCTATCTTTCTTAACTGAAAAAAACATATTTCTATCAATATTTTCATAACCATTCAATATTTTAAACACTTCTATCTGATCTCCTCTCAATCTCCTGGTCTCTAGTGTTGTTAAACCACATTCTTTTAGGCGTTTTTCATAACTAAGATCCCTCAGTTTTGGTATCATTTTAGTCGCTCTCCTCTGTACTCTTTCTAGCATATCTATGTCCTTCTTGCGGTATGGCCTCCACGCTTGTATACAATATTCTAAATGAGGCCTAACTATTGTTTTGTACAGCGGTATTATTAGTTCTTTTTCTTTATATGCTATATTTCGCCTAATCAATCCAAGGATTTGATTTCCCTTTGAAGCTGCAATTCCACACTGCTCTGAAACCTTCATGTCAGCACTAATTGTCAGCCCTAAGTCTTTTTCTTTTACAGTACTACTTAGTACAGTTCCCCCATTGTATATTCTACATATTCGTTCCCATGTCCTGTGTGAAGGCATTTACATTTCCCAAAATTGAACAACATTTGCCACTTTTCAGACCATTTGATCAACCTGTCAAGATCATCTTGTAAATGCTGTCTATCCCCATCACTTTTAATCCTTCTAAACACTTTTGTATCATCTGCAAATTTCAACACATTGCTAGCTATATCATCGTCCAAATCGTTTGTATATATTAAGAATAATATAGGTCCCAGTACTGATCCCTGTGGAACCCCACTCAAAACTGATTTCCAGTTTGAAGCCTCCCCATCAACAACTACCCGTTGTCTTCTGTCAATCAGCCATTTTTCTATCCAGTTAATTATACCATTTCCTATGCCATGGGCCTTTAGTTTAAGCAGTAATCTCTGATGTGGCACTTTGTCGAAAGCTTTTTGAAAATCTAAGTAGATGATATCTACTGGTGATCCATCATCTACCCACTTAGTGATAACTTCCAAAAAACATAACATATTTGTTAAGCATGACCTCGCTTTTAGAAACCCATGTTGAGATGGGTTTATCAAGTTATGTTTAACTAGAAAATCCACCATGTGATCTTTAATTAGTCTTTCTAATAATTTACAAATCACCGATGTTAAACTAACTGGTCTATAATTATTTGACTTGTTTCTCGAACCTTTTTTAAATAACGGTATAATGTTTGCTTCTTTCCATTCTAAAGGAACCACTCCCTCTTCTAATGACAAGTTGAAAACTGTTGCAAGCGGAATGCTAATTTGTTCTACAATTTCCACTAGTAGTTTGGGTGGAATACCATCCACTCCAGGTGATTTATTTTCCTTCATAGCCCTAATTTTCTTAGCTACCATTTCTGGGGTTACAATTAACTGTCTTAAATAGTCTGATTCTGCCACCTTGAATTTAGCCTCTGGTACTGGCAGTGAACTAGTGTCTTCTCTGGTAAACACTGAACTAAAATACTCATTTAGGTCTTCACCCATTAAGAATCCTTCTGATATTATATTTCCAGCACTATCTTCTAGAGGACCGACCTTATCCTGAACTTTCTGTTTGCTTCGAACATACGCATAAAAACTCTTGCTGTCATGTTTTATATTACAAGCTAATTTATGTTCATAGCTTCTCTTTGAATTTCTAATTTCTTCATCATTTCCAGTACGTCTATATGACTTCCACATCATTTGTTTATACTTACTTTTTCTAATGGCTTCTTTCGATAAGTATTTCTTTCTGGTCCGTTTCCCTTGTTTTTTGAAGGGAACAAATTTATCTACGATGCACTCTATTTCATTCTTTAAGATATTCCAACATTCTGGTGCTGTCTTATTCTTCAGTGTATTATTCCAGTCTATCTTTGCTAAATATTTCCTCATTTCCTTATATCTTCCTTTGTGGAAATTTCTCCTGAACTTCTTTTTATTATTTCTTTCTGATTTTACTTTGATGGTAAAATGTATCTGATTGTGATCACTACTTCCCAGAGGCTCACATAATTTAACATTGTCAACTAATTCATTCTGTGAGGACAAAACTAAGTCTAACACATTCTCTCCCCTGGTTGGTTCTAGCACATGTTGAGAAAGGAAACTATCTTGTACTAAAACTAAAAACTTGTGGTCCTCACTACCCATACTCTGTAGAGATTTCCATTTTATATGCCCATGGTTAAAATCCCCCATAATAACACAGTCCCGTTTGCTCACTTCCCTTATAGCGTTTTGTATTTTTTCATTCTCTTCTATGCTTATGTTTGGACTTCGATAAACTAATCCAACCGTTAACGTTGAGTTTCCTGTAACTATGTTACACCAAACAGCTTCTTCGCAATCTGCTTCTCTGTCTAATTTTATTTCATAAGCCTGGATAGATTCTTTAATATATAAAATAACTCCACCTCCCCTTCTTCCTATTCTATCTTTCCTAAACATTACATATCCTGTCAGTCCCAATTCGGCATCTGATATATCGGTGGTTGCCCATGATTCGGTTATACCTATTATGTGAGGGTCAATATCTTCTACCATAATGTTTAGTTCATTTCTTTTGTTTACTATACTCCTTGCATTTAAACACACACATTTATACCCAGCTTCAGAACAGTTTTCCAGACTGTTCTTTGCTGAATTATTTTTGCTGCCTTTATCTATGCCTCCAGTTTCAGGCTTCTCTGCGAGTCCCCCTGCGAATTTAGTTTAAATAGATGCAACCTGTCCCACTGTCAACAGATCGCAGCAGATTCTCTGAGAATACTGCTGCCCCCTTTCCACTTAGATGGAGGCCATCTCTCATGTACATATCTTCTCTCCCAACAAAGTACCCCATAAATCTATGAATCCCACGCCCTCTTCCTCACACATCTGCTCAACTAGTGCGTTGATCGCCATCCTCTTACAGTTTCTGTATCTTGCCCCCTTCCTCCCATTACTGGCAAAATTCCTGAGAGAATAACCTGTTCCACTCTTGTCTTCTTTAGCTTCCTCACTAGATGTCTGTACTTCTGAACTATACCAGTTGTTCCCTCCTTGTCTGCATTGTTTGTCCCAACATGTACTAGTATAGACCCTCCCTTGCCATGCCCCAATACCTTCTCTACCCTTTCGGTCACATGCTCTATCCTAGCCCCCGGTAGACATACAACAACGTCCTTCCCCTCGCATATAGTCTTGTCTGTTTTTCTCAGAATTGAATCGCCCATAAACACTCTCTCTTTTCTCCTTGCCCCCTCAATCACTGCCTCGGAGTAGCTCCTCCGGTTTGCATATGTCTGGTTGTTGTCTTTTCCTCTTGTCGTCTTCTCTCCTGTCACATTCTCTTCCATTCCCTTCTTTCCTGTCGCGTTTTCTCTTGTCCCCTTTCCTCCTGTCATCTTCTCTTCTAGCACATTTACTCTCACTTCCTTTCGTCCCTTCTTCTTTCCTCCCATCACATTTTCTTCTCTCCTCTCCCGTCCCTTTTCCCCGGCTACCTCCTTCACTACGGTCACTTTCTCCCCTGTCACCTTCACGCCTGTCATGTTTTCTGTTTTTTGCTGAACACTCTGTCTTCTTCCATCAGTCTTCTGTCTCACAGTCTTACCAACTGCCTCTGTGGTATCTACCTCTTCACCACCTGTATCGCTGTCGTGTCTCTCCTCGTTCTCTACAGTCTGACTACCTGCTGATCTATCCCCACTGGCCCGTTTTCTCTTCCTCTGCCGAACACTTTTCCTCCGTCCCTCTGTTTTCTCAATGTCTTGTTCCTTCACACCGGTCACTTTCCTTCCTCTCAGTCTCCTTTCTTCAGTCTCCGTGTCACAACTCTGCTCCTTCTGTGTTGTAGAATTCTCAACTCTCTCCGCGCCATCCCTCTCTGCTCCATATATTTCTATGTTGAGTCTCGCCTCCATCTCCTTCACTATATCCGTCAACTTACACACCTCCTTCATCAGACATTCCACCCTCAAACACCCCATACACCGAAATGTGAATCCGTCATCTTTGGTCTCTGCCGATGATTTTGGACAGCCAGACAACGCAAAATCCACCCAGCTCTGGCAGTCGTTGCAAACTAGGTGTCGTTTTGCCCTGAGTTGCCGCTTGCAAGGTGCCATATCAGAATTTATTTATGTTCAAAGTAGTTTTTATGTAGTCTTTGAAAAGACTTTTCTGTGTACAATTTACACCATATTGTTTAGGTTATAGTTAGTTATATTTGTTAACACACAGTGACACACCGTGCCTTACCTAGTTACGATGTCGATGACAATGTATTCAAGTTAGGCTTAGATACAAGGTAGTCTTTACAAAGACTGTTTCCTGTGTATTATTATACACTTTAAAATATTGTTATTTCAGGTTTTAGTTACTCATCTAACTACACCGATTATCTCAAATAACGCTATTCTATTGTCGTTCACGGTACGCTAACTTCCCAGTGACCTACTTTGTAAACAACGTTCCGATTACATTAACGTCCCCAATTATCGCTCGCTAATCGCCTACTTTTAATCTACCCTAGATTACTCCCTCTAGCTAACTTTAAAAAATATTTTCGCAAGTTTGCTGCACCGAATTCGAATCAATTCACCACCGGAAGTCACCCAAAGATTTGCTGATGTCCCGCGCCTGGTCGGTTTTATGGATGAATGGATGAACTGATTAGCCGCCTCGTTTTAACTGTTGCTGTGTTTAATGCATCAGAAAAAATATTTCTTAAGACCTCTCTCAGCATGTAATACATAACGGTGGGGGCAAAAATCGTGCGTGCAATCGTTTTTGTTGTTTTTACAGAAAACTTATCAAATTCTTCCGTAAGATATCGATGTGCTAAATCTCTTACATATATTCCGTTAAATTTGTGCAAATAAACTGTTAGAAAAGTTGTATTGGATGAAGAACTTACGCATATAAACAGGCAAATCCAAATCTCGTAATAGGCGCCTCCGTTAAAAACCGTGCATCCAATATTCGCTGTGATGTGCTTTTGTACATAATTCCAAAATGATTTAGATGCATTATCTTACAGGTTCTTACAGGTTCTTACAGGTCCTCTTCTGGCTTTTAGGCTGTGATGCCTCTTACGCCAGCTCTGATGTTTGTCGTCAAACTATATGGTGCGCATGCGTCTGACGAGTTGTTCCATAATAGGGGTGGGGCTGTGTAATCGAGCTTAATTGGGTGGTTTTTCCATAATTTGTCTAATTTTCCCTCGAAGGACTGAACTGATGGAGCCTCTACCACAGACTGTGGGAGGCTGTTCCATACGTCCGTGCATCGGTGTATAAATGAATTTTTTTTAATGTTTAACCGACAACGTCCTTTGAATATTTTTAGGTGATGTCCTTGCGTACATGATTCAGTATCCCTCAAAGTTATAAAGTTCGATGTCACAGCTGTATCATATTTGTCTGTTAAAATCCTATACATTTCAATCATGTCTCCTCTGAGGCGACGATATGACAGAGTAGGTAATTTTAGTCTATTTGCAGACGTTCATTGTATTCAAGATCTTTAAAGCCTGGAATTAATTTGGTTGCTCTACGCTGAACATTTTCAAGAGCTGTAATGTGTTTCATTAAGAATGGAGCCCATACTTGATTTGCATATTCAATTTGCATATATTATGCCTGGTCTGTCCATTTGGGCATAAATGTACAATACGTTGGCACGTGAAACGCCGTGATGCAGACACTCCTAACGGTTACGCAACTCCAACAATCGACACCAATTGCGCAGCGCGTTAGGGATAGGGAATCGAGATCGGTATGCTAGCAGACACTCTCTATTATCGCATCGTCTCCGTTCTTCTTAAGCCACGTCTCTGTAATTGCCAGCACATCCAATTTATGCTCAATAATAGATTCGCTTATAGTGATCGCTTTATTGCGTAGGGATCTAGCCTTAATCACAGCCACATTTGGAGTATAATGACTGGCGATGGATTTCGTACTGCAGTTTTAAAGTGTTACTTGGGTGAGATTTGTTCTGTTGACACCGCGCAGTTTACAAATACCAGATCTCGCATTCAACGGCCCAAGCGTGGTTATTGGCCTAATACTCCTCGTTCCGCCTGATGTCCCGCACCTGGTCGGTGGTCGGCACAAGTTCAGCGTCCGTATGTTGTTGTCCACGGTTGGCTAGTCGGTTAACGGCAGTGTCGCAGGCCGATAAGACACGTCCTGGACAACGACATGTTTCGCCGGTCGCTGGCAGGCTGAGCGTAGACGTCCAAATAATGTAAGTTGGAAACCGGTTCCTGTCAAGCTTGGTTAATCACAGCTGCCATGCCTCAAGAGTAAAAGTAAATATAAAAGTCGATAACAAATGAAGATCCACGGCACGAACGATTCGCAAATGTCTCGCATATATTCCTTGGATATCCACAGTTCAGTATATAGAAACACGAACACTTTATAAAATTCAAAACAATGAACTTTTGACTACTTTACACGCAGAGCCCGGGAGCAGCCACATTGCAGCGCACCAACCGTAGTATGCGCAATCAATTGCATTTACGGGGGTTAGTTTTTTATTTAAATTTTTTAAATGACACACATTAAAACAATTAGTTAACATTAAAATTAATATGTTTATGGTTTTAGCACAGTTTAGACATGTTTTATTGTTTTATGTGTATCGTTTTACAGAGATAAATAGATGGGCATAGTGTGGTTCTTTTGTTTCTTTTTTATGAAAAACACTATGAACTAGCAAGGAAATGTGCTATACTCAAAAGCATTTATTATTAACTTTATTACATTGACGTAATCCCCCTAGATAATATTTCAATTACTTTGAGTCCATGTTGTGTTTGAGACAATCCCCAAAGGTAATATTTATTCTTGCCACGGCATATGGAATTTAGCTTTGCCCTAGCTTCATGATCAAGTAATCCCTTGCTAGTATGTCAATAACATGATAATGTTGACAGAGCGTGAAACAGCCACCGATTATGTACCTTTAGGCAAACGTTTTTCAAATAGCAAACATCGCAAACACACTGAATTAATGCAATTCTTGGCACAATATTGTACATTCCCGACACGCGAACACTTGCGTCTCGCGTGTATTCGCTAAGATCAGTTCTTAGATAAATGTTAACCCCCTGTAGTGCCTTGGCGTCGCTGGCTGGTAGGCGATTTCAAACGAAAATAAATAATTATATTGAAACAACTGTTAATACGATGATAATTGCACTGAACCGTGCGTACATACCTGTTGTATATCACTCGAAAGAAGGGTTGCTATGGACGTATAATTTCCGAGACGAACACACTGGCAAGATTGTAGCGTATCACGGCTGTGCGAAAGCTCTTGCTAGTGCAGCCGAGTAAACACAATGGCCGACCTCATCATTGAATACTTCGCAGCAGCCGCTCACGCGGGAGGGTTCTCGGGTGTTATGCTGCGTTCCAATCACCTCGTGTATGTCGTGAATACGACTTCGTAACACCTACTTGACCCAGTTGCATGCATTTACAAGTGGTAATCTCGAGGAGCCCGTGAACTGTCCAGTTCGCCAAGTCGTATTCACGACTTACACGAGGTGATTGGAACGCAGCAAGGGCTACAAGTTTTAGGAGACATTTAAGCTGCACGAATTAACGAACTGGAAAGTTCAAGAGTTTACGACTTGTAAATTGATGTAACTGGGTTAAGTAGAGGTTACGAAGTCGTGTTCACAGTACATACGGGGTGATGGGAACGCGGCGTTAGGACCGTCCAAAGTGTGTGTATGGTGTGTGTGTGTGTGTGTGTGTGTTTGTTTGTGTGTGTGTGTGTGTGTGTGTGTGTGTTTGTGTGTGTTGTGTGTATGAGTGTGTGTGTGTGTGTGTGTGGCGCGCGCGCGTGTCTGTCTGTGTGCGTGTGTGTGTGTACGTGTGTGGCGCGTGTGCATGAGCTTGTGCGTGAGCGTGTGTGTGCGTGCGCATGTGCGTGTGCGTGAGCGTGTGCGTGTGTGTGAGCTCTTCCAGTTTACGACTTGTAAATTTATGCAACTGGGTTAAGTAGGGGTTACGAAGTCGTGTTCACAGTACATACGGTGTGTGTGTGTGTGTGTGTGTGTGTGTGTGTGTGTGTGTGTGTGTGTGTGTGTGTGTGTGTGTGTGTGTGTGTGTGTGTGTGTGTGTGTGTGAGTGAGAGAGAGAGAGAGAGAGAGTGTGTGTTGTGTGTATGTGTGTGTTTGTTTGTGTGTGTTTGTGTGTACGCGCGCGTGTCTCTGTGCGTGTATGTGTACGTGTGTGGCGGGTGTGCGTGAGCGTGTGTGCGCGTGAGCGTGAACGTGTGCGTGAGTGTGTGCGTGAGCGTGTGCGTGTGTGTATGTGCGTGTGCGTGTGTGTGTGCAAAAGCATACTTGTGCTGGTATTCCAGCTGGTATTCCGACATCTGATATTTGACAAAAATACGTCTATATAGTCGCGGCGCACGGGGGCCGAAATGGACACCTCAAGCTATTTTTGGTTGACCTGCTGTTTTTACAATATCAAACCTTCATGAATATTATTAAATAATCCAGAGGGCAACCGTCTCAAGCCAGTTGGCTTCATTCTGATTACTGGACTTGCATTCAGGGCCCGAAATTATAAAGCGTACTCGGTGCTCATATTCAACTCCATGCTCAAAAGAAAGAGCTCTTTCGGAGCTCTCTTGTTGACGAAGATAATAAACATACACCTATTTATAAACAGTATCAACTTCCGACTATAAAACGGTGATGGGCGAAGACCTACGCCGTTGTGAATGTGTTTATTTTATGGTGAAATGCGCATAGGAATATCAACTGAATAACGTTGCAAGGAAAGTACTTCGCTGTGCACGACGGAACAGACATGGCACAAGACAATTAAAAATATAAAATAGCGTAAAACAGTAGTAACATGCACTGGTCAGTCACGCTGTATTATTTACATTATCTGCAACAAATGAACTGTTATTTGCCTAGGCTATGGTAGCACTCACGTTATTCTTTGAATGTTCTTGGCATAAATATAATGTCATAAACATCGTCGGCATTGTAGAAATCTTGACAAAGTAGTTGCATGGGAGCGGCCATTAGTCATCAGCTGTGCCGGAGGATTCGGGGACATACATACTCTGATCTGAACTTCAGCTCACCCCACCTCCAGCTACATTTTTAGTATATCTTCTATTCGATTCTAAAAAAATATGACTTTATTAATTCAGGATAATTAATATAGTTTGTATACTTTTAATTTGGAAAACATTGTTTTACTATAGGGTAAAACCATTTTATTAGAAATAATCGATGTATTGTTTGTTAGTTCATCCAACTAATAACATTTTGGTAACCTTGTAAATATGATCATATTCATTTTCTAAAAGTAAACTTTGACAAAAATAGTGACCATAATGTCCACACCAATGACTGTACAATCACATATACATTTAAGTTGTCAACTTACCGAGGATGTCTGCATATGTTGTGTATCGCCTTGTGTTGAAGTCTTATTCCTGCCCTTGGATTGCAAATCATTGGCATTACAAATTTGTAATATCATGACATCCACAAAGCTGATATCGAGCTGCGTTCCTTCTCAAAAACATCGAACTTGGACAACGAATTCGACTAATTTCTACGTGAGCTGCCATCTTTGTTTGTTTGAGTACGGCATTGAGCAAGGTCCATAGCATACTCAGAATTTAGACGTTTCATGCTCAAGTCTGAGAACCATTGCGTGCTCAGAAAGTTTTATAACCTCCGTGAGTATGAGCATGGCGTGAAAACGAGGCTTGAGCATGAAATTCTGAGCACCGAGCACCGAGTACGGCTTTACAACCTCGGGCCCGGCCCCAGGCCTATAGGCTATAGGGTCTCTGAGAGGCTGTGGCCTGTGTTGTTATATTTGGATATGTTTCAATGTTCTTAGAAGAAATTAAGCTATAATGCTAAATTACGTATTGGGATATCCGAAATGATGTGAGCGAATAAGGAAAATAAATATCCTATCGATATGTTTCATTTTGAGGAGGCCCGAAACAAAACATTCAACAACATGTTGAAAAAGCCACTTTGGTTTCGTCGTCGACGTCACGTAATATTTATCATAATTAGCTTCATATACATTACTCAATATCCAAGGGTACCTCGCACTGATTATCCCGGCCTTTCGCATACCGTGATGACCAACGAAAACAGACACAGGTAAACAAGTTCTATATTCATAGCGACAAATAAATAATTAATTACTAGATAATGGTGATGATGAATGTTTTTGTAAGAAGCATTTTTATGCCGATTTATGGAAATCAAAAATCATTATTCGCATCAGCGTTCAACGCAATTGTTAATTGGTTTCCGTGATTACACATTTTGTGTCTACTCTTGTGTAGTGGGGGCCAATGTTTTCCCGTATATTAACTTATGGCAACCTTTGTAAATGCATTGAGAAATGTCTTAATAATAAAATACCGACGTTGTCATTTTTCTATTGGCCATAATGATCTTGAACAAAGATCATATGTGTTTTTAACTGAAAATCCTCCTGCTGGAGAGTAAACATGATTGTTTCAACAATTCAAACATTCTGACACATAGAGGAATTATTTTGGTTATGTTGAGACATTTGGCATCTTTCTGTGGGCGTATGGGCTGATTTTCTGGCTAAACACTACACCACCCTGCAAGGTCACGAATGCCTATTTTTCATACAAACACCCATCAAAATAACACTGTCACGTTTTAATGGCATTACAATTTTGTTGCTACTAAGACTCCAATTAACTTATCTTCCGGGATGTATTAAGTTATCAACACCTGGTGTTGCAATTTTTTTTTAACCCGTTTCGGACTTTTTTGCCCAAACCACGTCCACATCCGGTGAATGCACAAGTACCTTTTTGACAACAAATGACAGTAATGTAAAGTTGTGACATTCATATCGTATTGCATAGTTTTTACTACTGTGACACCCACAGACAGTATTAAAGGACATTCGGAGCCAAATGGCATCTCTCTGTGGATGTATGTATTAAATTCTTGGCCAAAACATTACCACACCCTCTAAGGTTGCGAGTGACTATTTTGTTAAATAGGTGCACAGTGACATGTACTATGTTATATTGTACCCTCTTGTCGAAATTAAATTGATTAATGTTGTTATGAAACTCATTGGCATCGCTTCTGGTCATTTGGATCCATTCTGTACTTCTTTATGGGTGCTGATATTGATTTCCTGGCAAAACCATGTTACCACCCTGTAAAGCTGTAAGAGCCTTTTTTGTCCTTAGAACACACATAAATTCATCAGCTGTTCAGCACGCTTCCCGTGTCGCGTTGTCTCATCGCGCTGTCTCGGATCTTGACATCGGAAGACGGAGGGGGTGCTGCTGGGGATTTTTCGCCGGTACCTCAGCAGTTCAGCACGACTCAGCACGTCTCTCTGCTGTTAGATATTTTGAACGAAAATCCGGGATATTTGCCTATATTCCAGGAGACAGGGATATACACGGAAATTCCCTGAAAATTGGCAGGTATAAAGTATGCACGCACACAACTGTTTTAAATTCAAATCACTACTTATAATAATAATAATAATTTAATAATGGTACATACAAAATGTACCAAACGTAAGAACAGAATACAAATATAATACTTAATCTAAATATCCATATTAAAATAAAGTTTACCAAGAACAACCTACTGATTAGTATAGGGTGTTTAAAACAGTTCACACGAAAATACAATTGCAATCAAATAATCAAATAAATTATAATAATAAAATGCAATGAGGATGAAATATGTCAGTGGCAGTATTGTAGCTAGTAGTTTCCCTCCGTTTATGAAGCAGCAAAGCAAACGCAGAACTTACCACAATTACGTAGGCTTATGTTTGACATTAATCTCGTTCCCACTGACCAATTAATTTATGCTGTCGCCAATTTAATGTAGACATACATTTATAATTGCGTCCCCTTGAGAGATACTGGCTGTTCAATCCGTCCACTAATGATACGTGAGAAAATAAATCTAAATAACTATTTATGTGCAGGTACAATACATAGCCTAATTGGTAGGTGAGAGGCGAATCGTCGACGGAAGCAAATGAATATAGAAAGTGGACAGTGAAGGTCGGCGCGTCGAAGGAGATGCGCCTACAATGCGCCAAAGTCAACGTATTGCTATATAACTAAAGTGTTGCATAGGTACGTGATCTGCGAAACTGTTTCACAAGAGGACGTCACTGCACTCCGTAATGATACAATTCACCTACCAACACAGCCGATGTGGGATGGGACAGAGCCCTTAAACGCCACTGAATTGGAACGAAAGGCAGCCATCTTTCTGGGAAAATCAACATACGTTATCATCATGACTGGCATAAACATAAATTATACAATTGACTTCCATTATTAGAACGCTGTCTTTTTGTTAATATACAACGTTACATAAACACAATTATAATTCCTACATGCTGAACATAAATTTTTATATACTTTAAACATAACAATTGAAAATACATCAGAAGTATAATGGTTCTACCTCTTTTCACCACAAGTCTTATTACCTGTAACAAGACAACACATTTTACAATTTTGGCATCGGTGTTACCTAATAGGTTTATACAGTGCATAATATGGGTCAGGGCAAGCTAATAGTATAACATATTTATATAACACTTCCCAATCAAAATGCTGCATGCTCTGCAGACACAATGGCACATGCGGATTTCCAATTCCTCGGTATTAATTCACAATTAATTGACTAACTAAGCGTGTGCGCGTCTACTCCTCTGACGTCACTTCCATTGTAGTTGTCCATATTATATATATATATATACATATATATATATATATATATATATATATATATATATATAT
>CM034532.1:24519337-24524337 GCA_020002185.1 Paraescarpia echinospica
GTAGTAGGCAGTGGAGTGAGTAGACAGTGGGTAGTAGGTAGTAGACAGTGGAGTGAGTAGACAGTGGGCAGTAAGTAGTAGACAGTGGAGTGAGTAGACAGTGGGCAGTAGACAGTGGAGTGAGTAGACAGTGGGCAGTAGACAGTAGACAGTGGAGTGAGTAGACAGTGGGCAGTAGGTAGTAGACAGTGGAGTGAGCGGACAGTAGGTAGTAGACAGTGGAGTGAGTAGAAAGTGGACAGTATACAGTGGAGTGAGTAGACAGTAGACAGTGGAGTGAGTGGACAGTGGGCAGTAGGTAGTAGACAGTGGGCAGTAGGCAGTAGGTAGTAGACAGTGGAGTGAGTAGACAGTGGGCAGTAGACAGTGGAGTGAGTGGATGGTGGGCAGTAGAGTTAGTAGACAGTGGGCAGTAGGCGGTAGACGGTGGGCGTGGGTATTGAACGGTGGGTGGTGGGGCAGTGGGCAGTAGGTAGTAGACAGTGGAGTGAGTAGACAGTGGGCAGTAAGTAGTAGACAGTGGAGTGAGTAGACAGTGGGCAGTAGGCAGTAGACAGTGGAGTGAGTAGACAGTAGGTAGTAGACAGTAGACAGTGGAGTGAGTGGACAGTGGGCAGTAGGTAGTAGACAGTGGAGTGAGTGGACAGTGGGCAGTAGGTAGTAGACAGTGGAGTGAGTAGACAGTGGGCAGTAAGTAGTAGACAGTGGAGTGAGTAGACAGTGGGCAGTAGACAGTGGAGTGAGTAGACAGTGGGCAGTAGGTAGTAGACAGTGGAGTGAGCGGACAGTAGGTAGTAGACAGTGGAGTGAGTAGACAGTGGACAGTAGACAGTGGAGTGAGTAGACAGTAGACAGTGGAGTGAGTGGACAGTGGGCAGTAGGTAGTAGACAGTGGGCAGTAGGCAGTAGGTAGTAGACAGTGGAGTGAGTAGACAGTGGGCAGTAGACAGTGGAGTGAGTGGACAGTGGGCAGTAGAGTTAGTAGACAGTGGGCAGTAGGCAGTAGACAGTGGACAGTAGGTAGTAGACAGTGGAGTGAGTAGACAGTGGGCAGTAGGTAGTAGGCAGTGGAGTGAGTAGACTGTGGAGTGAGTGGACAGTGGGCAGTAGGTAGTAGACAGTGGAGTGAGTAGACAGTGGGCAGTAGGTAGTAGACAGTGGAGTGAGTGGACAGTGGGCAGTAGGTAGCAGGCAGTGGAGTGAGAAGACAGTGGCCAGAAGGTAGTAGACAGTGGAGTGAGTTATGTCTGTCAGGGTAGTGTAGACAACTACCATCACTAGCTTGTGAGGATGTCTGTCAGGGTAGTGTAGTCAACTACCATCACTAGCTTGTGAGGATGTCTGCCAGAGTAGTGTAGTCAGTTGTGAGTGTCAGGGTACAACTACCACTAGCTTGTGAGATGTCTGTCAGGGTAGTGTAGTCAACTACCACACTAGCTTGTGAGGATGTCTGTCCAGGGTAGTGTAGTCAACTACCACCACTAGCTTATGAGTATGTCTGCCAGGGTAGTGTAGTCAACTACCACCACTAGCTTGTGAGGATGTCTGCCAGGGTAGTGTAGTCAACTACCACCACTAGCTTGTGAGGATGTCTGCCAGGGTAGTGTAGTCAACTACCACCACTAGCTTGTGGGGATGTCTGCCAGGGTAGTGTAGTCAACTACCACCACTAGCTTGTGAGGATGTCTGTCAGGGTAGTGTAGTCAACTACCACCACTAGCTCAGGGTAGTGTAGTCAACTACCACCACTAGCTTGTGAGGATGTCTGTCAGGGTAGTGTAGTCAACTACCACCACTAGCTTGTGAGGATGTCTGCCAGGGTAGTGTAGTCAACTACCACCACTAGCTTGTGAGGATGTCTGTCAAGGTAGTGTAGGCAACTTACCACCACTAGCTTGTGTGGATGTCTGTCAGGGTAGTGTAGTCAACTTACCACCACTAGCTTGTGATGATGTCTGTCAGGGTAGTGTAGTCAACTAACACCACTAGCTTGTGTGGATGTCTGTCAGGGTAGTGTAATAGTTCGGTCGGTGGGATAGGTGTGTACCACGATCCATTGCTTCCTCTTCTTAAGAACGGAGACACGAGGCTGATGTCGTCATCGAAGTCATCGGCGTCGCGGCTGATAGGTGGTGGTGGTGGTGGTGGTGGTGATGGTGGAGTGATTGGGCGAGATATGGGAGCGACCGAGCATACCGGCTTTGCTGCTGCTGCTGCTGACAGGGCCGTTCTTGTAGGCAGTTGGATCTTCAGTACTCTATGAAATAAACCACAATACATGTACGCGTGCGTGCTTACAACACTTTTCAAAATAAGGCGCATGCGCACTTAACACATACTGCCTAGTCTACCGTTATTCTACAACATATCGCGCATGCGCACTTCACACTAATACCGTTATCTTACTCAATTACGTGCATGCATATTTAACACATCCGAGGCATTTGTTTTCGGAAAAAAATTACCGGTCACGTCAGTACATTCATCGTCAAATGTGTCTGTACATCAAATTTCTCTAATATCACTTCACCGCACGATTCCCTACCCCACACTGAACATATACAACGTTTATTTTTCATGCTTTCAGCTTTTCGTTTATTGTTTTTGAAAATGCATTGTTCTCCGTTCACATTCCAATCGCGATAAGTCACGCGCTACAGATTACAAAATTACGCGCATGCGCTCTTAATACATACTGCCTAGTCTACCGAGGAATTTGTTTTAGGAAAAAAGTTAGCGATCACGTTAGTACATTCATCGAGAAATGTCTCTTTACATCGAATTTCTCTAATATCACTGCACCACACGTTTCCTGACCCCAAACTAATCGTGTACAACGTTTATTTTCATGCTTTTAACTTTTCGTTCATTTTTTTTTAAAATCCATTGTTCTCCGTTCACATTCCGATCATGATAAGCCGTAGTGTCATGCGCCACCGCTGTGTTTGACGTTGCGCGCAAACGCGCGCTCATTGCTCATTCACCATTTTTCAGTCAAACAGTCCTGATCGGTTTTCAACCTCTCATCGATTTGCCACAATGAACAACGCATAATCGACTCAGCATTCGCCAACACATCGGTAAGACTGCTTTTATGTATGCATGCATGTGCGCGTGCATGCGTGCATGCATGCATGCATAACACCCTTTGTTTAAACAGTTGTAAGCCTACCATGCATGCATGTCACAATGGATAAAACATCGTCTCCTAACACACTGCTTTTATGCATGCATGCATGCATGTGCACGTGCGTACATTTGTTTAAACAGTTGTAAGCACGTAAGCCTGCTTCGTACATGTATTGTGGTTTATTTCATAGAGAGATCCAACTGCCTACACGTACGGCCGCCCTGTCAACAGCAGCAACAAAGCCAGTATGCACGGTCGCCCCAACATCACGGAGTGACCGCCCTCGCCATGCATGCATGGTGCATCATGGTTCTCATTTTATTTTGGCACCCCTTGTTTAAACACGCGTACATGTATTGTGGTTTATTTCAGTAAGCCTGCTTTTATGCATGCATAGTTCTCATTTTATTTTGGCGCCCTTTGTTTAAACACACCTACATGTATTGTGGTTTATTTTCATAGAGAGATCCGACTGCCTACAACCGCCCTGTCAACAGCAGCAGCGACAAAGCCCAATTCGACGACGAACGCTGGAATAAGTGTCACCGTGATGAATATACAATGCACACAGCAGTCTATAATAAATACTCTCTCTACTACTCACGTTTCCACGCGTCTGTATCCACTGCATAAACACCCTACGAACAGTATCACCAACTGAACGTTAGTGTATTTATGCATTTGGTTTTCATTGTAATCCCACGACTAGATGTATTTAAACGCACAAAGCATTAGTTTCGTTTTAATCTTTCCACCAGAACGTTCACCGTTAGCCAGCTATGCTGTCATGCAGGGGTCATAGTCCACTTCAGCAGCAGCAGCTCTTATCGCTGCTGTCAACATAGGGTACAGTGGGCCATTCACATAGGGCTGACGGGGGAAGTCTGCACACAGTGGTTTTATCGTGGTTATATAGTTGCGTCATATAGTGCTTAGGTCAGCACACGCTTGACAATCTTCTTAGGTCAGCACGCACTAAGTAACTGTCCTCACCGCTAGGTGTTTTATTGCGGTTATATAACCGCGTCATATAGTGCTTAGGTCAGCACGCACTAACGTTGATCGCTAGGGGACAATCTGCTTAGGTCAGCACACTGTCCTCGCCGCTATATAGCCGCACAATTAGGCTACGTTGAGAGGTAATTTGAGAGGTCTACTCTGCGGTAGGTCTACTCTGCGGTCCGTGCTTGTGTACATTCTACTCAGCTTATGCAGTGGTTTCATGCTAGGGGACAATCTGCTTAAGTCAGCACGCGCTAATCCGTGCTTGTGTACATTCTACTCAGCAGGTACGACGTTGATCGCTAGGGGACAATCTGCTTAGGTCAGCACGCACTAGGTACGACGTTGATCGCTAGGGGATGAACTAAAAGGGTCTCTTCACTCACCGCTAGGTGGCATCTCTAGTGTACTTAGGGGGTAATCAATCATCCAATTAGTATCAAATTACAAGGGTCATCAATCACGTTTTTTATAAGTAGGTTCCCGAAACTAATTAGTGTCAAAAAAAGCCTTTGATCTTTTTTTATAAGTAGGTTGCCGAAAACGTTTAGTGGTCATTAAATTCTTTTTTATAAGTAGGCGTTTGAGGTCGTACGCCTCCTCTATACTACTCGCGCACATTACGTTTTACGTTCCAAACAATATATTTACTATGAGTGAGAATCTTTACACATATATGGGACATTTTCAAAATAAAATAGAGGTGTTAAGTCTAACCCATTAATCTCTCAAAGAGTATGGCGCCCAAGATGCGAGCCGCTTTGGAGGAAATGTTAACGTACCCGCATATATACATACATACACACGCAAGCTCGATTATAAATTAGACATTGAGTAGTCCAGGGTATCAAATATTAACTTTTGACAA
>CM034532.1:24526837-24544034 GCA_020002185.1 Paraescarpia echinospica
TCAACCCCTTCCTCCTTAAATACGGGGGGGGGGCTAATCCTATAGATAGGCAACGTAGATATACGCCACATTTATATTGTATGACGTTTGCGGGATGTCACAATTTCGAACTTTTATTAATTGACAGTAAATCTGTTTGATCGTCGCTCCACACCAACTGACAGCTCCATGTCAGTCTCCCTCCCAAAATATTGCGGTGCTCAGCCCCCGACCCCTTCGGTTTTGATGTCTATGATTATTGTCTGCCAAAATAACAGATCATATTAATTTTCAGTCGGATCCTTTCAACCTAACACCGCCGTCACTCCGTGGTCGGCGCTGGCCGCCAACCACCCGGAGTTGACGCGCGGCGGACGATGGAAGCCGGCCAATTGCACTGCGAGACAGCGCGTGGTCGTCGTGGTACCGTACCGCGACAGAGACGAACATATGCGGATACTGCTGCAGAACCTACATCCAGTGCTCCAGCGGCAGCAGCTCGAGTACCATATCCTGGTCGTCGAACAGGTAGGCCTACGTGTCAACTACAACTACGTATACACCTACATGCATGTTGGTATATTTGTGCGCGTATAATCGGAAAAACCGGTGGCGATTCGTAGGTCACGTGTTACGTCTATTACTCAACGTCCCTGAACAAGTTGCCATTGACGAATACTTCAGACGAGACATTGCCAATTGTGCTAAATGACGACTGGGTTAGAGTTGGGTTATAGCTGCACAATTCAAGGGCGGGTGAAGAGAGGGTAGTCTGGGGGGCACACAAACCTCCACAGGCGACCGAACAAAATGGTGTAGAACATTTGTTATAGCCTCACAGCCGTAACTTCAGGTTCTCCGCTGTCTCAGCTCCACTGATGACATTGGAAGACAGGGGGGATTGCGGTGCTGTTAAAACATTGTCGCCGCTGTGCGTCAATAACGGGGGCGCATTAAAAAGGTCTAGGGGCACGCCCCTTTAGTTCAGGCATAGCACGGCCAAATTCAGAAGGTCTAGGGGGACATGCCCCAGGCTTTCTACACCCGCCTATGCATTTACGTGGATGGATCCTACATACGCCTAGTTCTCATGCTCTTTTTTTTCTTTAATGTTCACTCAAGCGACTAGCGTTAGTTGTTAATGAGACGACTTTTATCGCACGGCGAGGTTGACGGATGTAACTATACCCGATGCAGCCGATTATTTACCGCGAATATGTATTTGACAATCACTGCCTGTCAACAGGCGTTCCCACACATCTTCAACAAGGCGTCGTTGATGAACATCGGCTTCCGCGCGGCACTGAAGCTGATCAACTTCGACTGTATCGTCTTCCACGATGTCGACATGTTACCTTCAGACGACAGGCAGCAATACACCTGCTTCCATCCGCCCACCCACCTGGGAGCATACCTGGACAAATACGGATTCGGGTAGGGCAACGGAAAAGTTTATTTTAATTATTTTGTTTACATAGCGCAAAGGAAAAGTGATTTGTAATTGTTTATTAATTAATTAATGATTACTAAACTGTAATATTATTGTGTATATATTTTAGACAAAAACGAACCGCTCCTCAACGCATGTCTAATGTCGTAATATTTTATTAATGACATAATACTGCTTGTTCATCAAGGGTTCTATTGCGACACTGGGGGCCTGTTTCATTAGCGGCTAAGACTTTTCTTAAAACTAACATGATTGTCTTAATATCTGACGCTTTTTTTCAATAAGCGAACTGGAATTTACGCAAACACGAGACGATAATTGCGTAACTTTAAGAACGCTCCATGAAATCCGTCCCTAGTGTTTATTAGTATTTTATAAATATTAGTAATAATATTTGTTTTAAAAAATGATTCTAGTTAGTGGTGCTGTTCAAGTATTGACATTTTGGTGGATTTATATATGCGCAGCAAAAGTTACGTGCCAATGTTTGGTGGCGTGACTGTCTTCACAAGGTCAGATTACATGCGGGTCAACGGGTTCTCAAACCTCTTCTGGGGTTGGGGAGGTGAAGACGACGACATGAAA
The DNA here is from genome assembly GCA_020002185.1 of Paraescarpia echinospica. NCBI lineage: Eukaryota > Metazoa > Annelida > Polychaeta > Sabellida > Siboglinidae > Paraescarpia > Paraescarpia echinospica. The sequence continues at coordinate 24,528,852 of CM034532.1, forward strand.
AAAAGGTCTGTTATACCATTGGCTATATTGTTCACGTTGAATATCGAGTACAGGTTTGGCGTGTTTGCGCTGTATTTAGAACCAGTAGCGCATTAATTAAGATAACTGTGGGCCCTAGGCATCCGGCATTTTCGTGAGCCCTAGTTAGTCCCGCGGGCGGATCCAGAGAGGGTAGTCTAGGGGGTTTACACCTTCTGTTATTCTTGCGTACACATGGTTTCACGATAAATTGCACTCCCGTTGATACTTGCCAAAAAAACACCCACTGGCGCCGGAACGAAATGAATACTGGGTGAGTCGGAGCTTCAGCACGACTACGCTGTCGGGTCATGACGTCGGAAGGCGGGGGGATTCTATTGGACTCTTCTCCTCTATAGTATGTTATGTAATAACATCTCTCGTATGTTAAACATTCAAACACATAGGGTCTACTTAAGATAATTCGTAGTTTGCAAAACCCATTGAGCTAACGAAGTACCAATGAAACTCATGCAGCAGCCATCATTGGCCAAATAATGTCTTGTTAGCCTGGTTCGGATATATTCAGTCTACACAAATATGCTCGGATATTTACGTAGGCCTTCGTTGGCCATAGGTATACCTTAATCTTGAACGCTGGTCTCTTAATTGAGAGTCCTATTTCGAACCATTTCGAAGTTTGGACAATGTTGTGTTTACTCCACGTTGCTTCAATTCACTCAGCTGTATAAAAGATTAATTTTCTATGGACAGTGATGGATATTTATGCACTCGGTTTCGCATGTAATAGCAGCGTAGCATGGAGGTCGAGACGGTGTTTTAATGAAGAGGTCTGCCAAGTGGTGATTTATAAAAAGTTTTATGAATCTGTACATTTATGTTTATGTTAAGGTAAGTGTAGAAATGTCATGGCGATAAAATATACAGTTTTTGAATATTTCATTCATTTGATTCGACCTCACTTGGCATAGCAACGTTAAAGTTAATATATATATATACATATATATATATATATATATATGTATATATATATATATATATATATATACATATGTATACATATATATATACATATATATATATATATATATATATGTATATATATATATATATATATACATATGTATACATATATATATACATATATATATATATATATATATATATATTGAGCATGTTACGTGGAAATTTGCGTACAAACGTAGCACGCTGGAAATGCCTAAACAAGTTTGATCTGTGTTCAGGATTGCTGCTGCCAAGTTAAACATATACCGGTACCCGCTGGAAGTGTCCCGTTATCGCATGCTTCGACACGGCCAAGACCACATGAACCCTGTCAATCCATTCAGGTTCGTGTACGGGCGTACGTGCCTGCGTGTGTGTGTGTGTGTGTGTGTGTGTGTGTGTGTGTGTGTGTGTGTGTGTGTGTGTGTGTGTTTGTGTATGTAAGTGTTTGTGTGCGTGGTGTGTGTGTGTATGCGTGCGTGCGTGCGTGCGTGCGTGAGAGTGTAGTAGTAGTAGTAAAAGCTTTATTTAATGATGGTGACCATGTCATATCGTGATTTTCAATGGGCCATCTCACACTACATTCTTACATCAACATTTACACAGCTTTTATAATAAATAAAATATAAATAATAATAAATAAAATAAATAACAATAAATTAAATAATAAATGATTACTATGACACTACAAATAAAACAACATCATGAATACATTTACCAGTTCTAGAAAGATTAAAGTCAATAATAATAGTCAATAAGATCAAGATGAATGAATTAAAACAATTCATCATTTAAAATAAATACTCATTCAGGCATATCAATTGAAAAGTGCAAACAATTGTATACATCCTTCTTGAGAAATGTCAAAAAGACTGTTTTAAAGGTATCTACACTATTGGCATTCTGTATAGATTCCGGGATAGCGTCCCATAGTTTCGCACCCCTATAAGCAAATGTGAGCTGGCCTATGGCCAGGTTGTACTTGTGAACACGAATGTTTGTGCAGCCGCGGGTGTGATGATCATGTACACTACTGTTTAATGTAAATAGGTATATAAGGTAGGCCGGGGCTTGCCCATGCATGATATTATACATTACTATGGCAGTGAAGTAACGTATGCGAACATCAATTGGCAACCATCCTAGAGAGCAAAATAGTGTCACTGTTGAAACTTGTCATCGGTCTTTCACATTCAAAATTACACGTGCATACTGCTTCATCATCTTATGAACGTTCGACAGCAAAACCTGGCCGCAACTATCCCATATGACGCAGCCGTAGTCAATCAACGGTTGCACCATCCCTGAGAAATAGAGTTTCCTTGCACGTAGCGGCATTAAGCGTTTCATTTGGTTGAACAAATACAACCGGCTCCGCAGCTTGGAGCATAGCTTGGTCACATGTGCATTCCAAGTTAGGTTACTGTCGACGTATAAGCCAAGTAATTTGTGGGTCTGAACGGGTGATACGATACAGTTGTTGCCATGTACGCAGAAGTTCGGACTTGCACGTTGTAATTTCTGCCTGATGCCAAGTAACATGCCCTCTGTCTTATCGGCGTTTAGAATCATTAAAGTGTGTATGTATGTATGTATGTATGTATGTATGTATGTATGTATGTATGTATGTATGTATGTATGTATGTATGTATGTATGCATGCATGTATGCATGTATGCATGTATGTATGCATGCATGCATGTATGTATGTGTGTATGTATGTATGTATGTATGTATGTATGTATACATGCAAGCATGCATGTGTATATGTATGTGTGTGTGTGCGTTGATGTGCTTCCATGTATGCGTATATGGATGTGCGTGTGCGCGTGCGCCTGCGTGCTTGATTGGCTGCGTGCCTGCGTGCATATGCGTGTAGATGTGTAACAAAATAAATGAAGGAAAATAAACATTGCAATACAAAGGTGACAGAAAATACATTGGTTTCTAATACGTAAAACCTGTGCGCAAACGTTGCAGAAGTATCGCATACCGGTACCGCCCTCTAGAGTATGTTCGAGACGGTCTCAGCAACACTAAGTACAGAATACACTCGCACGAAGAACGACCTCTTTACACGTGGCTACTTGTAGAACTCGGTAAGAAACGTCATTTATCTACATCAGTGTTTCCCTTGGAAAGGGAAATGTGACGGGGGCCACTGCGTCGTGTCTCCAACATTTCACCAACTATTTTTAGAAGTTGTCACCGCGCTATTTTACCCCTTTGTTTCGTTTCCCCTCTGCCCCTCATTCCTTTTTGTAGGGTTTGGGGTTTACGTTACTCAGCGGCTCATTCTGCCTTCTTTATTATACCTCTCCATAGTTCTCGATTTTCTGCGATGGTCTTCCACCCTTGCCCATTCTTTCCTGCCCTTTCAACATCTCGTTTTATATTGTCTTCGTGTCTTAGTTTGTCTTCTTTTCAGCTTATATCGCCCTCTTCTGTTTTGTTAGTATTTCCACAGACATATCCAGCCCATCTCAGTCTGCTCCCAACTATTTTCATTGTTAGGTGTTTCTTCATGCAAATCTCTTCGCTCAATTAATTAATCTTACTTCTATATTCCCTGTTGCTTCTCCTGATCCCAACCATTATACACAGGCTGTTACCACGAAGGCGTTTCCAACTGCGCTTGACGTTGATGAAGATGGTTTATTATACAAACAACGATGGAACACGCACAACTGTACATTATACAAACACATTGGCTTATATCCAGTAATGGGAATATAAAGGCACAAGCAGTTCAGTTTCCCTCTCAATGGTGTAATATATATATATATATATTTATATATATATATATATATATTTATATATATATATATATTATATAATTTCATGTGCAAGTAGAAGCATTGAACAATAAGAAAATAGAATGCGCAGTTAAATAAAAACAGCAACTCATGTCACAGCAATGCTATTCTCATCAATACATGCATTATGAGTGCAACAGTGAATGTTAATTACAAGATGTATTTTTTTTTTCTGGCCCTCATTATATATTCTACCTCCTGTATGTTTCCGCGCCTGTTCTCGTCGTCTTCTATACCTTATTATAATTTCTCCATTTTCACAATCAGTTCACCCAAATCTACAAATAACCCCACATGCTTAAAGGTCTTGCCATCGACTGCTACCTGCATATCCATGTTCCGTTCACCTATCCACTATCAATACCTATATATGACACCCTAGAACGATGTTCCCTGTCTATATTCAATGAGAAATATTATGTTCTACAGTGATTAAGCATTGGACTTGACATCACAACCCATGTTTTGCTGAATAGTTGCTTGATAGAGGCGCCAATTTCGGATTTTGGGCATGGCATACGGAGCAGTTGCCGAGGAGCCCCCGCAAAATATATATTTATAGGCCTTCCACAAAAGTATTTTGGGACATGCCCCCCAGGACTTTGGTGTCAAATAAATTAACGTGACGAAAAGCCTGTTGTGACTCTAAGTGGAAGCATGACAACTGGTTAACTATGCAAGTTGTGTATTCTGCAATAAAATTTCCAAATGATACAAAGTTGTGTTCTAAATGAAAAACTGGTGTTGTGCTGTGAATGCCTTGTTGTAGTAGGTAGGAAGTGTGGCGAACTGTTATGGTAGAAAGGCCAACTCCAGTATTGTATTTTATAATATGCCAATTCCAATACCTTTAAAATTGTGATAGCACATCAAATGTTCTATTACATTTCCAGAATAGGAATTGGCGGTTCAACTACAATGCATCTGATCCCAAAACAGTGGTTAGATAGCTCACCTCACGAATGATCTTGTTTCCAGTGTCGAGTATCAGCAACTACACGTTACGTAATGGCACGTGTAATCGCAACACAATAACTGCCGTGAGGGTTTCTATCCAAAAATGCGCGGAGTTATGCGACGCGGACGCACAATGTTTGGCCTTCGTGTACGACAGCCATGTTTGGTGTCTCCTCAAACGGCGTCAATGTCGGGACGTTCTCCCGAGCGAATCGCAGAGACTCTATGTTAAGAAAACACACAAAAGTTGGTATATTTACGTACTTAGAGTCGGTCTCGCAAGTTAGCAAAGTCCCAAAAACGTATCACATTACAAGTGTGGTGGTTTGGTCGTCACGTATCGGGATATTACGTATAGTGGCGCCACCTACTGAATGGATCGTACACTATTTTATTATTAATGCACATTGACGCTAATAACGTGACTTGCCACAGCGAACAGAGACAGTGCAAACTATTGTTGACATTTTCTGTTAGTATATGGACTACCAACGTTTGATATGGACCACCAAATTTACAAAGTTGAAAGTTCTTTCGTCTTCCAACCGTTAAACGCAGGGGTAGAGCATCGCTTTAAAAACTGTCTTGAAACAAAGCGATTTAGAGAAGACCAAATATTAGTTTCTTTTTTTAGATATTGAATAGATATGCAAATATTGATATACGCATTTTTTTCAATTATGAAGGAGCGTACAAAGCAAGCTTAACGAAGGAATAGTATAGATTAGCTAAATTAAAACATATTAATTCTCACAAAGGACTTTAAATGAAATGAATACAACAACAATGTTGATTGCTAAATGCTTGCGACTAAGTTTTCCTACAAAATAGAGAAATATCTCAGAATGGCATAGTGAGTAATGTAAACAAAAACCCAGTTATCCTTTCGATAGCTGAAATTGTCTTGCCATTATGCCATCTGTTTTTGCTGTCGGTGGCACTGTACATAAATCTGGTTGAATCCTACTTCTTTAACAAGAGTGGTCTCTCAATAGCGATAGGTATGGTCTTCGTGACGATCTCCCTGAACAATGTATGTTGTTAAATTTATAACATGTTAACCCGCTCTAAAAGTGCAAACCAAATGCATCTCTCTGTCTCTTTCTGTCTCTCTCTGTCTATGTCTGTCTGTCTGTCTGTCTGTCTCTCTATCTCTCTGTCTCTAACAAGGCACGTGTGTAACAGAAAATCATTGCGTTCCAGGCGAACACGTCGCCGTCTTGTCGAAGTACAGACGACGTCCAGGTGACTGCAGCGGTGGCGACATTAGCGGGTTTGATGGTGTCGTTAATGCCAGCGCATGCGCAGAGAAGTGTAACAAACTCGTCGAATGCGTCGGCTTTGTATACGTGACGTCAGCAAAAAGGAGTTGTTATCTAAAGTTGGTATCGTGCGTCAACACGTCTCCTAAGAACGGGGCCGTGATGTATGACGTCATCGGTACGTATGTTGTATTCGTATGTACAAAATATGATCGATTTTATGGTAAAACCGTGTGATGTCATATCAACGATATATGTGTTCTGTCATATTGACCGACCAGATGAACCATAATTGTATTCATATAGAGTGGCTGTTATATTTATGTGACTGTTATCTTTTAGTACCGTACAGAACGTTCGCGAATAGCTGTCATCACGCGATGGGTATACATCATTAATAATAAGATAACTTCTATTGCGCCTAAATCCTTAGAAAATTAGCTCAGAGGCGCACCAAGACAAAAGGATTGGTCAGTCTCAAAATCCATCAGCAGTATTCCAGTTGTCAACAGATGGGTCGAGGCGCAAGGTAACTATGGTGGATAAGCAAAGTTGTATAGATAAGTTTTAAATGACGACGGAATTTTGTAATATTTTCAACTGATCTGACACCATATTAAAGTCCATAAATTACGTCCCAGTCGGAAGGCAATCCAAACATAATAATGTGTCCTGAAACAGACAAGGATTAAAGTATAATAGTAAAAAGCAGTTTTCACATTTGGGCAGACATTAATATCATAGAATATAAATATGAAAAAGTGTTTCTTAAAAGTGTATAATGCAAGATCGTGTACATGTTTTAGCATCTTAGTACTGTTATCAGCATCATCACCATCTTTGTCATAGTATCCACTGGGCAGTAGGAAAGAGTAACAACTAGCATTAAGAAGAATACTTAGGTCATCGTCGATGACGTAGATTAACATCAGAATGCTAGCTCGTCAAATAGCGTCATTTCCGATTACGTCATCACGATATTGTCGTAATATATTATGTGAAAATAGCGGTATCGTTTACCGAAGCAAACGGAATGGAAACTGACAAGTCGTGACTTTACTCTTAGCTCTGACTACCAACATTTATTCAGACTTTTGCTTAATGTTACATGCTGTACAAGGTGTTATTTACATTTGTTAATACATAGGTTTATTCCGTAACCAATATTATTTTATATGCATACATCGAGTATATTTAACAGAACACGACTGGGTGAATAATATATAATTTAATAAGTTTACTTGATGAAGTTTAATTTGTCTTCTTACTGTCTGCTGAATTTTGCAGATGACGAGATGCCACCGATGCAAGCTTTGGAGATGGATGTTCCAACCAGAAATAAGACCATGAAGTAACAACAACCGGTAACGCAATAACCAAAAATGTAATGACTAGCCAATGAGATATGCAACATGAACGATCCAATAGAGGGAGTACCTAAAAATTTTCGTTAATAAAAGTACTTTGTGAGGGTTACTTGTCAGAAGTAAACACATCAAAACCAAAGCAAACACAAAATTACCATTACTTGGTATGCAACCGTCGACAAAACAAGGGAAATTTTTTATTATAACTGTCTAAACTTGCTTGGTTAACTTCGTTCACTATTCTCGAATGCAGCGATTTGCATTGCATTATCTGCTATTATTATGTTGTTGTTTGTAACGCTTGGTCGTCAACGCATTGCCCCAATGCCTCTCATACATATATACATATATATATATATATATATATATATATATATATCAGCAATTGTGGACAACAAATCAAACTTGTTTAGGCATTTCCTTATATATATATATATATATATATATATATATATATATATATATATATATATATATATAATATGGACAACTACAATGGAAGTGACGTCACGCTCAGTTAGTCAATTAATTGTCAATTAATACCGAGGAATTGGAAATCCGCATGTGCCATTGTGTCTGCAGAGCATGCAGCATTTTGATTGGGAAGTGTTATATAAATATGTTATACTATTAGCTTGCTCTGCCCCATAGTATGTACTGTATAAACCTATTAGGTAACACCGATGCCAAAATTGTAAAATGTTTTGTCTTGTTACAGGTAATAAGACTTGTGGTGAAAAGAGGTAGAACCATTATACTTCTGATGTATTTTCAATTGTTATGTTTAAAGTATATAAAAATGTATGTTCAGCATGTAGGAATTATAATTGTGTTTATGTAACGTTGTATATTAACAAAAAACAGCGTTCTAATAATGGAAGTCAATTGTATAATTTATGTTTATGCCAGTCATGATGGTAACGTATGTTGATTTTCCCAGAAAGATGGCTGCCTTTCTTTCCAATTCAGTGGCGTTTAAGGGCTCTGTCCCATCCCACATCGGCTGTGTTGGTAGGTGAATTGTATCATTATGGAGTGCAGTGACGTCCTCTTGTGAAACAAACAGTTTCGCAGATCACGTACCTATGCAACACTTTAGTTATATAGCAATTAGCAATACGTTGACTTTGGAGCATTGTAGGCGCATCTCCTTCGACGCGCCGACCTTCACTGTCCACTTTCTATATTCATTTGCTTCCGTCGACGATTCGCCTCTCACCTACCAATTAGGCAATGTATTGTACCTGCACATAAATAGATATTTAGATTTATTTTCTCACGTATCATTAGTGGACGGATTGAACAGCCAGTATCTCTCACGCAATTATAAATGTATGTCTACATTAAATTGGCGTCAGCATAAATTAATTGGTCAGTGGGAACGAGATTAATGTCAAACGTAAGCCTACGTAATTGTGGTAATTTCTGCGTTTGCTTGCTGCTCCATAAACGGAGGGAAACTACTAGCTACATTACTGCCATAGACATATTTCATCCTCATTGCACTTTATTTTAACATGGATATTTAGATTAAGTATTATATTTGTATTCTGTTCTTACGTTTGATACATTTTGTATGTACCATTATTAAATTATTATTATTATAAGTAGTGATTTGAATTTAAAACAGTTGTGTGCGTGCATACTTTATACCTGCCAATTTTCCCGGAATTTTCGTGTATATCCCTGTCTCCTGGAATACAGGCAAATATCCCGGATTTTCGTTCAAAATATCTAACAGCACGGGAGTCGTGCTGAACTGCTGAGGTACCGGCGAAAAATCCCCAGCAGCACCCCCTCCGTCTTCCGATGTCAAGATCCGAGACAGCGCGATGAGACAGCGCGATACGGGAAGCGTGCTGAACAGCTGATGAATTATGTGTGTTCTATGGACAAAAAAGGCTCTTACAGCTTTACTGGGTGGTAACATGTTTTTTTGCCAGGAAATCAATATCAGCACCCATAAAGAAGTACATAATGGATCCAAATGACCAGAAGCGATGCCAATGAGTTTCATAACAACATCAATCAATTTAATTTCGACAAGAGGGTACACTGTAACATAGTACATGTCACTGTGTACCTATTTAACAAAATAGTCACTCGCAACCTTAGAGGGTGTGGTAATGTTTTGGCCAAGAATTAAATACATACATCCACAGAGAGATGCCATTTGGCTCCGAATGTCCTTTACTACTGTCAGTGGGTGTCACAGTAGTAAAAACTATGCAATACGATATGAATGTCACAACTTTACATTACTGTTATTTGTTGTCAAAAAGGTACTTGCGCATTCACCGGATGTGGACGTGGTTTGGGCAAAAAAGTCCGAAACGGGTCAGAAAAAAATTGCAACATCAGGTGTTGATAACTTAATATATTCCGGAAGATAATTCAACCAGTTAATTGGAGTCTTAATAGCAACAAGATTGTAATGCCATTAAAACGTGATATTGTTACTTTGATGGGTGTTTGTATGAAAAATAGGCACTCGTGACCTTGCAGGATGGTGTAGTGTTTAGTCAGACAATCAGCCCACAGAAACATGCCAAATGTCTCAACATAACCAAAAATAATTCCTCTATGTGTCAGAATGTTTGAATTGTTGAAACAATCATGTTCACTCTCCAGTAGGAGGATTTTCAGTTAAAAACACATATGATCTTTGTTCAAGATCATTATGACCAATAGAAAAATGACAACGTCGGTATTTTATTATTAAGACATTTCTCAATGCATTTACAAAGGTTGCCATAAGTTAATATACGGGAAAACATTGGCCCCCACTACACAAGAGTAGACACAAAATGTGTAATCACGGAAACCAATTAACAATTGCGTTGAACGCTGATGCGAATAATGATTTTTGATTTCCATAAATCGGCATAAAAATGCTTCTTACAAAAACATGCATCATCACCATTATCTAGTCTAATTAATTATTTATTTGTCGCTATGAATATAGAACTTGTTTACCTGTGTCTGTTTTCGTTGGTCATCACGGTATGCGAAAGGCCGGGACAATCAGTGCGAGGTACCTTTGGATATTGAGAAATGTATATGAAGCTAATTATGATAAATATTACGTGACGTCGACGACGAAACCAAAGTGGCTTTTTCAACATATTGTTGAATGTTTTGTTTCGGGCCTCCTCAAAATGAAACATATCGATAGGATATTTATTTTCCTTATTCACTCACATCATTTCGGATATCCCAATACGCAATTTAGCATTATAGCTTAATTTCTTCTAAGAACATTGAAACATATCCAAATATAACAACACAGGCCACAGCCTCTCGGAGACCCTATAGCCTATAGGCTATAGGCCTGCGGCCGGGCCCGAGGTTGTAAAGCCGTACTCGGTGCTCGGTGCTCAGAATTTCATGCTCAAGCCTCGCTTTCACACCATACTCATACTCACGGAGGTTATAAAACTTTCTGAGCACGCAATGGTTCTCAGACTTGAGCATGAAACGTCTAAATTCTGAGTATGCTATGGACCTTGCTCAACGCCGTACTCAAACAAACAAAGATGGCAGCTCATGTAGAAATTAGTCGAATTCGTTGTCCAAGTTCGATGTTTTCGAGAAGGAACGCAGCTCGATATCAGCTTTGTGGATGTCATGATATTACAAATTTGTAATGCCAATGATTTGCAATCCAAGGGCAGGAATAAGACTTCAACACAGAGGTAGGCGATACACAACATATGCAGACATCCTCGGTAAGTTGACAACTTAAATGTATATGTGATTGTACAGTCATTGGTGTGGACATTATGGTCACTATTTTTGTCAAAGTTTACATTTAGAAAATGAATATGATCATATTTACAAGGTTACCAAAATGTTATTAGTTGGATGAACTAACAAACAATACATCGATTATTTCTAATAAAATGGTTTTACCCTATAGTAAAACAATGTTTTCCAAATTAAAAGTATACAAACTATATTAATTATCCTGAATTAATAAAGTCATTCTTTTTGAGAATCGAATATAAGATGTACTAAAAATGTAGCTGGAGGTGGGGTGAGCTGAAGTTCAGATCAGAGTATGTATGTCCCCGAATCCTCCGGCACAGCTGATGAATAATGGCCGCTCCCATGCAACTACTTTGTCAAGATTTCTACAATGCCGCCGATGTTTATGACATTATATTTATGCCAAGAACATTCAAAGAATAACGTGAGTGCTACCATAGCCTAGGCAAATAACAGTTCATTTGTTGCAGATAATGTAAATAATACAGCGTGACTGACCAGTGCATGTTACTACTGTTTTACGCTATTTTATATTTTTATTGTCTTGTGCCATGTCTGTTCCGTCGTGCACAGCGAAGTACTTTCCTTGCAACGTTATTCAGTTGATATTCCTCTGCGCATTTCACCATAAAATAAACACATTCACAACGGCGTAGGTCTTCGTCCATCACCGTTTTATAGTCGGAAGTTGATACTGTTTATAAATAGGTGCATGTTTATTATCTTCGTCAACAAGAGAGCTCCGAAAGAGCTATTTCTTTTGAGCATGGAGTTGAATATGAGCACCGAATACGCTTTATAATTTCGGGCCCTGAATGCAAGTCCAGTAATCAGAATGAAGCCAACTGGCTTGAGACGGTTGCCCTCTGGATTATTTAATAATATTCATGAAGGTTTGATATTGTAAAAACAGCAGGTCAACCAAAAATAGCTTGAGGTGTCCATTTCGGCCCCCGTGCGCCGCGATTATATAGACGTATTTTTGTCAAATATCAGATGTCGGAATACCAGCTGGAATACCAGCACAAGTATGCTTTTGCATACACACACACACACACGCACACGCACACGCTCACGCACATCATCACGCACACGCTCACGCACACACACTCACGCACACGTTCACGCACACCCACACGCTCACGCACACGCGCACGCGCACACACGCTCACGCACACGCGCCACACACGTACACATACACGCACAGAGACACGCGCGCGCACACACAAACACACACAAACACACACAGACACACTCGTACACACAACACACACACTCTCTCTCTCTCTCTCTCTCTCTCTCTCTCTCACACACACACACACACACACACACACACACACACACACACACACACACACACACACACACACACACACACACACACAGACACACACACACACCGTATGTACTGTGAACACGACTTCGTAACCCCTACTTAACCCAGTTGCATAAATTTACAAGTCGTAAACTGGAAGAGCTCACACACACGCACACGCTCACGCACATGCGCACGCACACACACGCTCACGCACAAGCTCATGCACACGCGCCACACACGTACACACACACACGCACACAGACAGACACGCGCGCGCGCCACACACACACACACACACACTCATACACACACACACACACACACAAACACACACACACACACACACACACACACACACACACACACACACACACACACACACACCATACACACACTTTGGACGGTCCTAACGCCGCGTTCCCATCACCCCGTATGTACTGTGAACACGACTTCGTAACCTCTACTTAACCCAGTTACATCAATTTACAAGTCGTAAACTCTTGAACTTTCCAGTTCGTTAATTCGTGCAGCTTAAATGTCTCCTAAAACTTGTAGCCCTTGCTGCGTTCCAATCACCTCGTGTAAGTCGTGAATACGACTTGGCGAACTGGACAGTTCACGGGCTCCTCGAGATTACCACTTGTAAATGCATGCAACTGGGTCAAGTAGGTGTTACGAAGTCGTATTCACGACATACACGAGGTGATTGGAACGCAGCATAACACCCGAGAACCCTCCCGCGTGAGCGGCTGCTGCGAAGTATTCAATGATGAGGTCGGCCATTGTGTTTACTCGGCTGCACTAGCAAGAGCTTTCGCACAGCCGTGATACGCTACAATCTTGCCAGTGTGTTCGTCTCGGAAATTATACGTCCATAGCAACCCTTCTTTCGAGTGATATACAACAGGTATGTACGCACGGTTCAGTGCAATTATCATCGTATTAACAGTTGTTTCAATATAATTATTTATTTTCGTTTGAAATCGCCTACCAGCCAGCGACGCCAAGGCACTACAGGGGGTTAACATTTATCTAAGAACTGATCTTAGCGAATACACGCGAGACGCAAGTGTTCGCGTGTCGGGAATGTACAATATTGTGCCAAGAATTGCATTAATTCAGTGTGTTTGCGATGTTTGCTATTTGAAAAACGTTTGCCTAAAGGTACATAATCGGTGGCTGTTTCACGCTCTGTCAACATTATCATGTTATTGACATACTAGCAAGGGATTACTTGATCATGAAGCTAGGGCAAAGCTAAATTCCATATGCCGTGGCAAGAATAAATATTACCTTTGGGGATTGTCTCAAACACAACATGGACTCAAAGTAATTGAAATATTATCTAGGGGGATTACGTCAATGTAATAAAGTTAATAATAAATGCTTTTGAGTATAGCACATTTCCTTGCTAGTTCATAGTGTTTTTCATAAAAAAGAAACAAAAGAACCACACTATGCCCATCTATTTATCTCTGTAAAACGATACACATAAAACAATAAAACATGTCTAAACTGTGCTAAAACCATAAACATATTAATTTTAATGTTAACTAATTGTTTTAATGTGTGTCATTTAAAAAATTTAAATAAAAAACTAACCCCCGTAAATGCAATTGATTGCGCATACTACGGTTGGTGCGCTGCAATGTGGCTGCTCCCGGGCTCTGCGTGTAAAGTAGTCAAAAGTTCATTGTTTTGAATTTTATAAAGTGTTCGTGTTTCTATATACTGAACTGTGGATATCCAAGGAATATATGCGAGACATTTGCGAATCGTTCGTGCCGTGGATCTTCATTTGTTATCGACTTTTATATTTACTTTTACTCTTGAGGCATGGCAGCTGTGATTAACCAAGCTTGACAGGAACCGGTTTCCAACTTACATTATTTGGACGTCTACGCTCAGCCTGCCAGCGACCGGCGAAACATGTCGTTGTCCAGGACGTGTCTTATCGGCCTGCGACACTGCCGTTAACCGACTAGCCAACCGTGGACAACAACATACGGACGCTGAACTTGTGCCGACCACCGACCAGGTGCGGGACATCAGGCGGAACGAGGAGTATTAGGCCAATAACCACGCTTGGGCCGTTGAATGCGAGATCTGGTATTTGTAAACTGCGCGGTGTCAACAGAACAAATCTCACCCAAGTAACACTTTAAAACTGCAGTACGAAATCCATCGCCAGTCATTATACTCCAAATGTGGCTGTGATTAAGGCTAGATCCCTACGCAATAAAGCGATCACTATAAGCGAATCTATTATTGAGCATAAATTGGATGTGCTGGCAATTACAGAGACGTGGCTTAAGAAGAACGGAGACGATGCGATAATAGAGAGTGTCTGCTAGCATACCGATCTCGATTCCCTATCCCTAACGCGCTGCGCAATTGGTGTCGATTGTTGGAGTTGCGTAACCGTTAGGAGTGTCTGCATCACGGCGTTTCACGTGCCAACGTATTGTACATTTATGCCCAAATGGACAGACCAGGCATAATATATGCAAATTGAATATGCAAATCAAGTATGGGCTCCATTCTTAATGAAACACATTACAGCTCTTGAAAATGTTCAGCGTAGAGCAACCAAATTAATTCCAGGCTTTAAAGATCTTGAATACAATGAACGTCTGCTCTGCAAAGACTAAAATTACCAACTCTGTCATATCGTCGCCTCAGAGGAGACATGATTGAAATGTATAGGATTTT
>CM034532.1:24545034-24619035 GCA_020002185.1 Paraescarpia echinospica
TATTTATTATATTGTACATTTTATTATCAATATACCTTTAATTTAATTTTAACGAACATCTTTGGCTGTAGCTTATTGTTTTATATATTTATATATATATTGTCATTTGTTTAAATTAATTTAATATTATTAATTTTACGTAGCTTATTAATGTTCTGCATATATATATATATATATATGCAGAATATATATATATATCTTCTTCTTCTTCCCGTTATATATATCTTCTTCTTCCCGTTGCTCCCTTGCGGGGTGGGGTCTACGTCACTTGGTAGCTTCTTATACTTTTCTTATCCGTTCTTCCCCCCCCCCCTCTCTCTCTCGTCCGCAATTGCCATCCATTCATGGCTGTTCACGCCAGCCCTCCCCAGGTCTCGTTTTATACTGTCGTTCCATCTCAGCCTTGGTCTTCCTCTCCTTCGTCTGCCACCCTCTTCTACTTCCCACGCTCTTTTCGCCAGTCTGTCTTCACCCATTCTATGTACATGTCCCGCCCAACTCATTCTGTTACCGGCTACTTTCCTCTTTAGATGTTTTTTTCATTCCAATCTCCTCTCTCAGTTCCTTCATCTTCCTTCTATCATCTCGTGTTACTCTACATATTCTTCTGACCCAGTTATTTTCTGCCACCTGTAGTTTCTCCTTCTGTCTCTCTGTCAGTGGCAGTGTTCCCAACCCATATGTACAAGCTGGTACAACGCAGGCTTCTAACACTTTTCCTTTCAGTTGTTTCTTAAGTTTTCTGTCCCACATAATGCCTTCTACCCTCTTCCATGCTGCTGCTCCTGCTTGCACCCTCCTCTGTATTTCTTTACTACTCCTTCCATCCTCACACACTGTACCGCCCAGGTATACAGATTCATTCGGAGGCCGTGTTTTCTGAAGGTGTCACCCCATTCTTGCAAAGCTTTCTGTAGTTCCTCTTTGTTATCAGCCACCACTGCTAGGTCTTTTTAAGTTCTTCCTGCACCGATGTCTTTCCACTGATCAGGTTCATCACCATAATGGAAAGCAGGGGACTCAAGGCACTTCCCTGTCTGAGTCCTACTTCCACTCCAAATTGTTCCGATGTTTCTCCTTCGACTATCACTACCGCTGTTGTCTCCTTGTACATTTCCTCCACCATTCTGGCTTCTGCTTCTCCAACCTCCATCCATCTCATGACTGCAAATGCGAGTTCTCTCGGCACGGTGTCAAATGCCGTTTCCAGATCTACAAAACCGAACGCTACATCCTTTTTAAATTCTCTCTTCTTCTCGATAATTTGTCTGATGGCAAACAATCCATCATCTGTTCCTCTCCCTTTCCTAAATACCAGCTGATTCTCTCCGATTTTGCTCTCCACTGAAAGCCTCACCCTTGCATCCAGTATCCTTTCCAACAATTTCAGGGCTTGACTCAGTAATGTGATGCTTCTGTATCTCCGTGGGTCATGGATGTCCCCTTTCCCCTTCCATATCGGCACAATCACTCCTCTTTGCCACTCTGCTGGTATCTCTCCTGCTGTGAAGCACACATTAAACAGCCTCGTCAGCCACCTGATTCCAACTAGTCTGTTTGCTTTCACCATTTCCACCGAGAGTTCATCCACTCCTACAGCCTTTCCAGTTTTCATCTTCTTTACTGCTTTCTCCACCTCTTCTTCTGTTATTGTCCTCACCTCCAGCTCTCTCTTTACGGTTTGAGGTATCTCTATCTCACATTCTTCCTCCGGATTTAGTAGTTTCTTGAAGTACTCTTCCCAAACACCCAGCACTTGTTTTGCTCCAGTGACTAGTGTCCCGTCGCTTCTCTTCATTGCTGATGTTCGTCTAGTATCTTTGCTGTCTCTGTCTCTATCCCTGGCAAGTTTGAAGATCAGTTTTTCCCTCCATCTTCTTCAATCTTATCACACAATTCCTGCTGTTTATCATCTCTTGATTTAGCAACTGCCTTATTTGCTGCCTTCTTCTTCTCCCGGTACTTCTGCGTTTGGTAAGATATGACATTATCAGCTGCGTTTGGTAAGATATGACATTATCAGCTGTATTTTAGGACACGACACTGTCAGCCGTGTTGTAAGACATGATACTCTCAATAGTGTGTTAACACATGACACTGTCAGCCGTGTTTTAGAACAAGGAACTGCTAGCTGTGCGTTAGGTCACGGCACTATCAGCTGTGTGTTGGTATACGACACTGACAGCTGTGTTAGGACATGACACTGTCAGCCGTATATTAGGACACAATATTGTCAGTCGTGTATTAGGACACGGCACTGTCAGCCGTCTATTAGAACACGACACTGTCAGCCGTGTTTTAGGATACGACATTGCAGCCGTGTGTTAGGACAGGGCACTGTCTGTCGTTTGTTGGAACACGACAATGTTACCGTGTGTTAAGACAGGACACTGTCAGTTGTGTGTTAGCCCACGCCACGGTGCAACAGGACTTCCGCGTGGATACTCACCGCACTGTTCCGAACGTCAGCGCCCTGTCACAGTTATTCAGTATTTCACCCACCGCGTCAAGGTAACTTTGTAATACGCATATCATCGAGCCTTTGTTCTGCTCACCTATAGAAAACGCCCCTCTACAAAAACGGTCCAATCCTCGACCTGTATGCATTGGGCGGAAACACCCGACATCCCTCCCGCGGCTGCGGCTACTGCGAAGTATTCAATGATGAGGTCGGTTGTGTTTACTCGGGGCGGCAATAGCAAGAGCGCTAGCTTTCGAACAGCCGTGACACGCTACCATCTTGCCAGTGTGTTCGTCTCGGAAATAATACGTCCATAGCAACCCTTCTTTCGAGTGATGTACAACAGGTATGTACGCACGGTTCACTGCAATTGTCATCGCGTTAACAGTTGTTTCATGCGACGCCAGAATATCATTTATTTTCGTTTAAAATCGATGCCAAGGCAGTACAGGGCGTTGACATTTATCATTTAAACTACTCTTCGCGAATACATGCGAGACGCGTGTAGGGAATGTGCAATACTGTGCCAAGAATGACATGAATTCTGTGTGTTTTCGATGTTTGCTATTTGAAAAACGTTTGCCTAAAGGTACATAATCGGTGGCTGTTTCATGCCCTGTCAACATTATCATGTTATTTAAATACTAGCAAGGGATTACTTGATCATGAAGCTAGGGCAAAGCTCATTTGCGTTCGTTATGGTAAGAGTAAGTAAATATTACCTTTGGGGATCGTCTCAAAAGTTTAAATATTATCTTGGGGGATTACCTGTACGTAATAATGTTAATAATAAATGTTTTTGAGAATAGCACATTTCCTTGCTAGTTCAAAACGCTTTTCATAAAATTATGGAACAAAACACACTATGCCCAACTATCTATCTGTATAAAACTATACACTTAAAAACAATAAAAACATTTATAAACTGTGCTAAAAACAATAAACATATTAATTTTAATGTTAATTATGTTAAAACATTGACATAAAAAACTAACCACCGTAAATGCAATCATAGTATTAGTTTACCTAAACGTTAGAATAAACTTAATAAGAATGTTTCGGCCAGAATGTAAGTAAATTGTATGATTCAGAAGGAACCGTTCTGCGTTAAGCAGTCAGCTGTTCAGGCTGCAATGTGTTTTGCGTAAAACGGAAGGTTTTGTTTGTCCTTCTTGAATGCCGCCACCGAACTAGACAGTCTAATTGTTAGTGGCAACGCATTTCAGAGAAGAGGTGCGACTATGAAGAATGCAGCGGCCGCCATATCTACTAGTCATATTTTTACAGCGGACCGCAGCGAACTTGTGGTGCAGTAACAACGTAACAGTAAATTAAATACCGTGCGGCCTTGTCGCTTAAGCACATATAAACAAGCAGGATAATCTTAATTTAAGCTCTACCCTACGGTGGACGGACAACCAGTGTGAAACCCAAAGATATGTTCTCTAGGGATGTGTACTTGATGATCCGGGCAGCCATGTTTTGCACACGTTGTAGTCAAATGAATAAGTAAGGTGACACACCTTTCCAAACACACCGCTCAGACTGCATGAAATCGAAGGAAATTAACCCCATACCTCCTTCACTGTAACCGTCACAACATTGACATTTGTCTGTAGCCTTTTACACCAGGGATGGTTCAGTTTTTAAGGGTGATCCACGCTGTTCTTTTCTTTTTCTGAAATAAGTGTGATTAAACACTTGAAAGGGGAGAATTGTTTGTTTTTTCCAGCCAAACACATACGCACACACACACACACACACACACACACACACACACACACACACACACACACACACACACACACACACACACACACACACACACACACACACACACACACACACACACACACACACACACACACACACACACACACACACACACACACACACACACACACACACACACACACACACACACACATACACACACACATATAATAGTGTATATATATATATATATATATGTACATATAATAATTTGGTGGCCAAGAAAAGAGGATGGGTCTGTTTGGAATGGAGTGTCAGCCTTCCCAATCAATTGATTTTCGTTGAGACGAAACGCTTGAAAATATCGCTAAACGAACCAGCTGCTAATCACCCAAACACATCAATTATTTGTCTTGAGACCGACCCTTGCATTATGCATTATCTAGCGTGTTTTGAATTAGTGCCGATCGTAACTAATGAAATATAGACTCTGTAACACTGTTTCTGCAGCACAAATGGTTATTTATACACGCCGGACTTGACGCTATCAAGTTAATGGTGCAACTCGCGCGTGTGCCAGGGTTAGGGTTAACACATTATCATTTTAATGTAAGTGGATGACGCAGATCCTTCGCTACGACCCTAAGCAACGTAGATCATCAGGTATTGGTGGCTAGTGGTGTGGTCGACATCGCGAATCGACGGGAAATGCAACTCCACCGCCACTGTAGAACATTTTAAATATTAATGCAAATTAGCTTCAATCTGGATGCCAAAACTGGACAGTGCGGTGGCTGTTCAATGTGATTTTAGTAGACATTTAGGCCCGTCCAAACTGTGTGTGTGTGTGTGTGTGTGCGTGCGCGTGTGTGCTTGCGTGTGCGTGCGTGTGTGTGCGTGCGCGTGCATTCGCGTGCGTGTGAATGTTTGCATGTGTGCGTGTGTGCGTGTGTGCGTGTGTGTGTGCGTGTGTGCATGTGTGCGTGTGTGCGTGTGTGTGTGCGTGTGTGCGTGTGTGCGTGTGTGCGTGTGTGCGTGTGTGCGTGTGTTGTGTGTGTTCGTGTGTGCGTGTGTGTGAATGTGTGTGCGTGTGTTTGCTTGTGTGTGTGTGTGTGTGTGCGTGTGTGTGTGTGCGTGCGTATGTGTGCGTGTGTGTGCGTGTGTGTGTGTGTGTGTGTGTGTGTGTGTGTGTGTGTGTGTGTGTGTGTGTGTGTGTGTGTGTGTGTGTGTGTGTGTGTGTGTGTGTGTGTGTGTGTGTGTGTGTGTGTGTGTGTGTGTGTGTGTGTGTGTGTGTGTCTATGTGTGGTGTGTTTCTGCATGTGCGTGTGCGTACTTGCGCTGGTATTCCACTCCCCGATGTCTGATATTTTGAGACATATGGCATTTATTTGTGGGTGTTTGGGCACGAGTGACTACTTTTCAAACAAACACGTCAAAGTAACATTTAACAGCATTACAATGGTCTGTTGCTGTTGTGACTCCAATTAACTAGTTGAATTACCTCCCGGCATGCACTAACTTATCAACACCTAATTTGCCATTTTGTTCTGACCCGTTTCGGACTTGCTCTTATTTTTGCCCAATCCACGTCCACATCCTGTGGATGCGCAAATACCTTTTTGACAACAAATGACTATAAAGTAATATAAAGTTGTGACATTCTTATCGTATTGCATAGTGTTTACTACTGTGACACCCACTGGCAGTATTAAAGGACATTCGGAGCCAAATGGCATCTCTCTGTCGATGCATGTGTTAAATTCTTGGCCAAAACATTACCACACCCTCTAAGGTTGCGAGTGACTATTTTGTTAAATAGGTACACAGTGACATGTACTATGATACAAAGAACCCTATCGTCGAAATTAAATTGACTTATGTTGTTATGAAGCTCATTGGCCTCGTTTCTGGTCATTTGGATCCGTTATGTACTTCTTTATGGGTGGAGATATTGATTTCCTGGCAAAACATGTTACCACCTAGTAAGGCCGTAACAGCTATTTTGTCCTTATAATATACGTATTAAGACATCAGTGGAAACGTTTAGGAAAATGAAATAGTTTTTGGCTGTTGTGTTGCCTTTCGATATATTATTCCCAGTCATATTGAGTCATTTCGCACCTTTCGTTACAGAAAAAACATTAAATTATAGTCAATCCAGTCTCACACTCTGTAAAGTAGCAAGTTTCGTTTTGACCACAAATGTAAAGCTTTCATGCAAAATCGGGAGTGTCTTTTTTACTCCAAAAATACACCTATGTTAAGATACCACTGTGAAGATTTAGGCAAATACAACTATTTCGGATACAATATACGTTTTATAACAAATCAAATACTGTTTTGACATTGTTATTAGAAAAATAAACAAGTTATGGCCCAACAGAACATCTTGTTATCTAAAAAATAAAAATTTCATTATCTAAACTCCAAAATCATCATCATTATCGTGCAGCCTGAGTGTCCCGTGGTTGGACGAAGGCCTCAGCATGTAGTTTCCAAATCTGCCTGTGTTGTGCTATCCTCTGCCAGATGGTGCCTTTCCAGTACTCGTCTAGTTCGTCTCTCCCACGTCTCGCCGGACTTCTTCTAGATCGTTTCCCTTCGTAAGGTCTCCAGGTTGTGATCCGCGATGTCCATCGGTTATCTCGTAGTCTGCTGATGTGCCCTGCCCAGGTCCACTTCTGTCTTCTGATTTGTCCTATCACATCTATGACCTTTGTTTTCTCTCTTACCCAGATGTTTATTTTTGTCTCGCGATATGTGACAGACAGACAGACAGACAGTATTTATTTTGACCATCATAAGTACATAAACTACAATATAAAATTCATTGTAAGGTCAGGGAGGCTCCCATTAAGACAATTATATGCTGCCGCTATCATGGGAGTGTGAAGTTTAACATACTTCTTTCCATCTTTGTTTGTGCGGCTGCTAGCTTATTCTTTGCCTGGATGGTGAGTGCCTATGTTTCCGCGCCGTATGTCATAGCTGGCAGTACGCTTGAGTTGTAGACTTGTCTCTTCGAGCAGGTTCCTAAGTTACCCCTGAAGATGTCGCGGTGTTTCGCGAATGCTGTCCACTCGGCGGTCATTCTTCTTTGAATCTTCTTGTCTTTGTTTTTGTCTCTGATTCTGTGTGACTGTCCCAACTAAACATAGCTTTCAATATACTATGTCTGCGTGGTGTTCATATATATTGGTGTGTCATATTCTAGCATCATTTTGTCTTCAAAATATTTATTTCAGACCTTGTTTTTCACTTTTATCTGCTAGCTCCTGCAGCATTTTTGTAGTTCTTCCGGTGTAATAGCGCATACGAGTGTGTCGTCGGCAAACGAAAATGACTGAGATATTCTCCGTCTATCCTCAAGCCTCTGGTTCCCCAAGTCAGTCTCCGGAATATGCTTTCGAGTGTTGCCGTAAACAGTTTGGGCGATATAGTGTCACCCTGTCGTACTGCTCTCTTGATGTTGATCTTGTTGGTTTTTGTGTGTAGGTGGACTGTCACCTAGCTGATGGTGTAGATGTCTTTCAGGAGTTCGATGTATACGTCTTCTATCCCCTGTTCTTAAAGTGAGGTCAGTATTGCTTGAGTTTGCACTGAGTCGAAAGCCTTCTCGTAGTCGACGAAAGCGATCAAGAGCGGGATATTATATTCTCGACACTTCTCTTTCAGTTGGTTTACGACGAGTATGTGGTCTGTCGTTGAATACCTGCTTCTTAATCCTGCTTGTTCAAGTGGTTGGTTTTCGTCGAGTGTCTTCTCTAGCTTATTCGTTAGTATCTTTGTGAGTAATTTGTAGATGTTTGATAACAGACGTATCGCTATGTAGTTCTTTAAGTCTTTCTTATTTCCCTTCTTGAAGATTATCACCATGTTTGCATTGTTCCATGCGGTGGATATTCGTCTTTCTGATAAGCATTTAGTATACAGCTTAGCCAGTGTCATCGAAATAGTATCTTCTCCTGCTTTTAATATTTCTATGTTTACTTGGTCATTGCCTGACGTCTTCCCATTCTTCATATCTCTTAGCGCTGCTTCCACCTCCCATGGTGTTATCTCTGGTACCTCTTTAGGGTTGGCGTGAATTATGGTGCTCTGTTCACTGTCAGATAGCTCGGTGTAGAATTCCTCTATTCGTTCTATGATCATATCTTGGTCTTGTATTTATCTACCCTGCTTATCTAGAAGTGTAATCAGTCTGTCTCAGCCTAGTGCCTGTGTTCTTCTTCAGGCTCTTTGATGCTATACTCGATTCTCGTATTATCTCTTGCTTGTACTTCCTGATGTCCTCCATCGGTTTCTTTTTTATTATCTTGCATATTTCTGCGTACTCTATTTGTTTTTACAGTCGCCGTTATCCACCATTTTTCGTCGTTTCTTCATTAGTGCTCGTGTCGGTGACGATATTCTCGTCATTGCACGCCTGTTGATCGCTTTGGCTACACTTGTAGCACTTAGCTGGATCAACTCAGTGATGTTTACCTCATTTGTCGTTGTTGTCTAGTTATTGTAGTGTATCGAATCCATTTCGCAGTTCAAGTCGGAATTTGATCTTGTTTGTTCCTATTTGTGTGGTATCTATACTTGGTGGTCTCTTGTTTATCAACTTCTTCCTTTCAGCCTTAATGTCCAGTTTGATGTTGCTCATTACCATTCTGTGGTCACTTCCGATGTTGACTTGGTTGATGACAGTTACGCGAGTGACCATGTCTGGCCTGTTTGCCAGGATGTAGTCAATTTCGTTCTTCAGTTCCCCATTTAGGCTTTTCCATGTCCATCTCTTGCCTGCTTTCTTTTGGAACATGGTATTCATGATTTTGTACTTTCTTGACGTTGCCGATTCTACTAAGCTGTCGCCTCTTTCATTTCTCACATGTTGGTGCATATACTTGGTCTATCTTCAGTTTAGAGCGTTTTGTTTTTCATAGAACAAGGTCTGCTCGTATCTCTAGTTGACCCGAACCGCCTCCTTGGTCATTGACTCTTTCGATGCTGCTGGGGGCCTTGGCTTCATTGTAATATGCATGCTGGTGCTGTTGGCCTACACTTCCATGCTGGCCGGTGCGGGTTGGAAGGGGACGACGTACGTGAAAGAATTTACCCACATTTCGACACGGATGCGAAAGTAGTACCGAACCACCGCCCGGCCGGCGCTGGGATTCGAACCCCTGTCCCTCCGGTCGACAGTCCGACACTCCAATCACTCGGCCACAGCGCCCCTGTTATATAAAACACCCGTTATTTTAAAAAAAAACGTTACGATTTTCCAAAAAGCGGGACAACGGGTGTCTGACTAAGGGGTTGGGTAGAAATTCAAATAAAAGGTGCACAATTCAACCGTGTCGAAATAATCTCTTACAGCTCAGGCGGAGAGACTGCGAGAACATGGCTGTCGCACTGCTCGTGAAGCTGCTCAAGCGGTCCGCCAAGTACACATTGCTCGTCGCCGTCGTTTCGACCACGGCGCTGTTTCTCACGTTTGCCGCCCTGCCAAATGTTGTACAATTAGAGGTTTGTATGATATGATAATACCGCATGGTATATTATGATACAGTGGAACAGCCTCGATATGGCATTTATTCTGCGTTATTTATTGATCAACAAACCTTTTCCGGTTGTTTTAATTTTTGCAAATAGGATTATTATGCCATTTGACCAGTGTTGCTTTGTAAGTCTATGTGTGTAACCGTTTACATATTCTCGATGGTCTCTGATCTAAAATGATGTTGATCGTATTCATGTATTGTTACCCTATGCTGTATGTATCCCTCTAATGTCAAATTGGTCCCTCACTTGAGTTCAAAAATAACTTAATTTCAGGCGGACACACGCACGCACACTCCTTAACTAACGCGTGCGCGCGAATGTGCATGTGAGAGTGTACGTGCGTGCGTGCCTGCCTGCGTGCGCAGGTTAGCCTTTTCTTGTGTCATAATCATGTCATGCTACGTAGCCACCGGACCTGCTTCATATGTTCGGACACTATCACGCACACACCTGCGAGATTCTTAACGGCTAACATCAGCGGCGTGATCATGGTGGTTAATACGTGTCGACTTCAGCTCACTTTGTCGTTCTGTTGTGTTCGTTGGTTAAGGTGGCGCGATCAAGATAAGCGTAGGTTAGCTGACCCTTTGCACACGTCTGGCGATATCCGCCAACATTTACTGTCAATGCGGCGTCTACACAATTTACTATAAGATGCAAATGTCTTGTGCATAAATATAACTACATACCTGTTTGTTCGACATTTGTGACATATTCAAATCTGAATAAAACAAAACTATTCGCTTAAAACAGCACATAGGTCTACACATCTATATAGCAACCTTTCACAAAAGTCACTTATCAGTCTGAATTATAAAACACCCTGCAAAGCTGCTACCTCTCGGAAAAACCACTCCGGAAAAATTGCAAAAATGTCCATGATCCGGACAGACGACGGTTTCCCGCTGTACTTGTAAATGATGTTCGTTATGACGTAAATCTGAATAAAAAATATTTTCGCTTTAAAGCAAGTGACGTCAGATCATTCGCAAAATACACGTTACAATAATTATGAACAATCTATTTACGTCCGTCTAACGTAATGAACGAACCCTAAAACCGATAAAAAATCTACTTTATTATTAAACGTGTCCGATGCCGTAGTTACAACCAGCCTGTGCACGCAGTTGGTTAGTCCAGAGACCACCGCTTCTGTTAAGTTGTTCTGGGATTAGTTTTCCGTAGCGATACCGCGATACCGCCGAGAAGAGTCCATAACCTGCGCACGCATGCACATACGCACGCAAGTACTGTACCTGTCATTTTGTTTAAATCCGGGAGATTCATCAGCGGTTCAGCACGCTTCCCGTGTCCCGCTGTCTCGTTGCGCTGTCTCGGATCTTGACATCGGAAGACTGAGGGGGTGTTGCTGGGGATTTTTCGTAGGTATCACAGCAATTCAGCACGACTCAGCACGTCTCTCGTGGTATCGCTCTGTCTGGAAGGGTCGAAGGCGGGGAGGAGTAATGTCAAATACTTTATAATAAAATGCAATGAGGATGAAATATGTCCGTGACTATAACATAACTAGTAGTTTCCCTCCGTTTATTATTGGGCAGTAAAGCAATCGCCGAAATTACCAAAATTACGTAGACTTATGTTTGACATTAAACTCGCTCCCATTGACCAATTAATTCTGCTGTCGCCAATTTAATGTAGACATACATTTACAGTTGCGCCCTCTGGAGAGATATTGGCTGTTCAGTTCGTCCACTAATAATGCGTAAGACAATAACTATAACTAACTATTTATGTGTAGGTACAATACATAGCCCAATTGGTAGGTTAGAGGCGAATGGTCGACTGAAGCAAATGAATATAGGAAGTGGACAGTGGACGTCGGCGCCTCGGAGGAGATGTGCCTACAATGCTCCAAAGGCAACGTATTGCTTTATAGAAAAGTGCTGTATAGGTACGTCATCAGCGAAACTGTTTGTTTCACAGGAGAACATCACTGCACTCATGAATGAAACGATTCACCTACCAACACAGCCGATGTGGGATGGGACAGTGCCCTTAAATGCCACTGAGTTGGAACGAAAGGCAGCCATCTTTCTGCGAGGATATGAAGAAGAATGCCAGAAGAAAACCTCCGAACAGGAAAACACTCAAACAACACCTCTGTGCCCGTGTGTGTCGGACGGTCTGCGTGAGTTATATTTTAAATACACAGTGCCGTTCACGGGTTGTATTGGTAATTTTCACAGCCATTCTGTATGCGTGCGTGCGTGCGTGCGTGTGTGTGTGTGCAAGCGTGTATGTGAGTGTGTGTGTCACTGTGTCTGCGTGCGTATTTCTGTGTGTGCGCCTGCGCGTGTTGCGTGTTCATGTGTGTATACACACCATCTACATACATAAAGCACATACATACATACAGATACATACATACATACATATACATATACACACATACATACATATACACACACGCACGCAAGCATGCAGACACACTCACTCGCACGCACGCATGCACACACACGCACACACACGCAAACGCGCACACGCGCACACACGCACACGCGCACACGCGCACACGCGCACACACGCATACACGCACACACAAACCGTAAAATCAACACATGTATTGGTGTGGCCCAACTTGTCGAGGGGGTCCGGGGGCATATATGACAGCCTTACAACATTAATACAACCACACAGAGTAGTGCGGTGCAAAGCGCAGTGTTTTAGCGACAAAGTCAATTTCGTCTACTTCGTTTTCGGCAAGACAAAGACGTTTAACTAAACTTAAATAACCCATTTGTATGAACGAGCTAGGATATCGTATAATGGACACTAAATAGGTTTTATTTTGCGAAATTATTCTAAGAAAAGACGAGTACAAACCTAATAGCGGAAGCTGGTTTTTATTAGATGTATTCCAAAAGTCAAACACACCATTAGTACCTATTTCAATCAGTCAGTCAGTCAGTCAGTCAGTCAGTCAGTTAGTCAGTCAGTCAGTCAGTCAGTCAGTCAGTCAGTCAGTCAGTCAGTCAATCAGTCATTCAAACAGACAGTCAATCAAAAGTGTTTATTCAATCAAATCATTATAGGTACACATTACGTATACAATACATATGGTGTAGCGTTTGAAATGAGTAAAATTGAAGTGAAACAACTTAGATATTAGCATTTATGCTCAGTATTCTACCAACACAAAGTTGGCCACATCCTGCCCGTCAAACATGGTTGCCGTCATGTATGGCCAAACTTAGATGTCATTGATACATTGACATTACTAGAGTCATACGCGACAGTTAAGTGCCTTTATCTAGTAACACAACCCGAATCACTGGACCGTGACCATATTGTTGCCCCAGGCATGTTGAAGTTGTTCTATAGCCACGCGTTGTTGCATTTTTAATAGAGCCTCATCAATTATAAACTGGACACAGCAGTGCACAGACACTTTTTGTAGGTCATTTCATGCTGCCATCAGCAGACATTAACACATTTCCTAAATTCGAAAATGTGAGGTTTTCTTTCAAATAAAACATATTTACAAAAATAAGCCTCTTGTAATAACAAAGCTCAAGGAACGTTAACGGCCAGGAGAATTATAACAATGACAGCCATCGTTGCCGCAGTTTGACGTTTGTTCTTTCTCAGCGACAATATTCGCGAAATAATCGTCTTAGTCGGTCAGAATACTACTGGATAATTAGTCTACAGAGCCAATACCCAACGTGGATATTTTAAATGTAAGCCGGACAAGACTTTCTGTTTGACACTGTTCAGGTGCGATGCGGTTGACATGGTACCCCCAGCGGTAGCACCTCAGTAGACAAGGGTGCGGCATGACACCCGCGTTATGTGTGCTCTATCTACTGTAGGTGTAGCCCATATATCCAACATGGGCGTTAGGTGTTTCTCGCGTACTTGTTTTAAGTTCGCCGTTTTCGCACTTCCCACTTGTAAGATATGTTTCACATATAATACTTCAGATTAAAACGGATACGCATTAATCACTTTAAGCTAGACACACACTGTTACGTGCTTGTTTTTTGTCACTCTTCCAACAAAATATACCAGTTTCTGTATCGTGATATAAGGACTAGAACAGCGCACGCCTAAATATTTCTTTAATCAGTGCACGTCTGCACCCGATGGCTTGCATAACTATGAAGCTCAAAGGTTAACGTGAACAGGTCACCTCGTGTTTTTATTCAGCTGAAACCATATTGTAACTACACTTGCTACAGTGCTATCTCAATATTCTTTTTTATAGCCTGATAACTAGATATGTATGGATAGCATCATGCCCTAAATGTGGGCGCTTTGAATTATTCTTCACTACATTTTAACGGCGCATCGTTTGTAAGTTCGACTGATACCATCAAATGCGCGGTTGATGGAGAGCAATGCTCGTGTGTTTTTGTCCCGGTGGCAATAACCAAACATTGTCTATAGGCGAGCCGCAAATCCCCCAAAATGCTTTATTTTTTAGGAGTTCTACACACACACACTCACATGTTATATGATTTGAAATCTCTACATCTCCCCGTAACAGCGAGGCCCGTCCTAGAGCGTCAAAGTGGTGCAGTAAGCGTGAATCCAAGGTCAAACAAGGTCACCGTCAAATTATGACTTTTCGAAATTGTGCGTTTCCGCAGTCGTTTTAATATTACAATGGTCGCATATCTACTTTACTTAATAACAAGATGGCCAAGTCATATATTTTTAGAAAGCTTATTGCCTCCCCGTCAAAACGGGATACGATATGGGGGTGTTATCTGATATAGTACGAGTGGAGCTAAGGTCAAACAAGGTCACCGTGAAATGATGAATATTTGATTTATTTGCAATGACCCTGCAACTACTTAATTTATATGTACGTATTATACACTATGTGAAAGAACCATTTCTCCCCGTCAAAATGAGGTATGACATGGAGCTGTTAGTTGTTGGAGAAGGTGTGGAGTGACGATCAAACAGAGTTACTGTCAATTGATAAAAGTTCGAAATTTTGACATCCCGCAAACGTAATACGATATAAATGGTGGCGTATATCTACGTTGCCTATATATTCATGGCAATGTCGTATACCGTTGGAAAGCCAACTGTCTCCCCATAAATATGAGATAGGAGGGGAGCTATCAATTGGTGCAGTAGGTGTGGAGTGAAGATTAAACAAGGTCACCATCAAACGACGAATATTTAAAACTACTCAACTCCGCAAACGTTCTACACTTACAATGGTTGCGAAGCTACTTAATTTGTTTACATACACCATGCCATATTGCACACCGTTTGAAAGCGTATTGTATCCCCGTCAAAATTAGGTATGTCGTGGAGTTGTGAAGTGATGCTCTAACTCTGGAGTGAAGGTTAATCACGGTCAACGTCAAAAGATGAATTTTCGAAATTATGCCTTTCTGCATATAGTTGGTTAGCCAACATGTGATGTTATACTTTTAACTGCAATTTTTGTTAATGGCAGGAATTCGTGCTAGACCCATCACACAAGTGATAAGAAAATAGGTGAATGTGGATGCCACCTTCGATTTTGAAGGTTAATTGAGTGTCACAAACTCAAACTTGTGTCAAAATAATTTTATTAATTAAATGACATCTTCTAGTAAACATGGTTGAATAAAAACACATATCTTATGATTTGTGCGTAAATTGTCTGTGTTAGCAGGTGTTGAACTTTGAGTTTTCTCATAAATATATGGAATAATATAATATAAAAACGTGATTTTGTAAATGTGTTTATTGCGTACACCAAAGTTGTTTACACACCCAATTATTCTTTGTAAGCCTGTTTGTATATATTCATGTTGATATAATGTTCATATTATGTATTACTATACGTGCATTTGGTCATTAGCATGACCAGCTTTCCACAAATATTTGAGTTGGCCATCTTATTGTTAAGTAAAGTACATATGCAACCATTGCAATGTTAAGCCGATAGCGGAATCGCACACTTTCGAAAATGTATCATTTGACGGTGACCTTGTTTGACATTGGATTCACGCTTACTGCACCACTTGGCAGCTCAAATGGACGTGCTTTCAAATTTGGGTGTGGGATTTAAATCGGTCCGATATGTGGTTCTACCGCTCGCCTACTAGCTGTGCGGAGGACATTTTGAAATGGTCCCGATGAATTGTTTGGCAATGATAGCGGCGTGCGACTGGGTGTAACACTGAGCACGATACGGCCGGTGACAACATCGCACGCAACTGTATAAATACGTTTGTGTATAGAATAAAACGTATTGTGCAATAGATAACTGATAAGCTATCGTCAGCGAAATGTTTTTTTTTGTGTGAAACTGTCATAGATCGATTTTATGTCACATAAAATACCCCAATAGGCCTCTACATAGGGAGTAAAATGTGACTGATGATGCAATCGAATGCTGGCCTAGGGAACGAGGTGCATGGAGTGTACCCATTGTAACATCGTAGGACATATTGATTAGGAATGCGCCTCTCATAGGATGTCTAACGTTCTTATAGACCATTTTTTACAGCCATGGTCTAGTGGAGATAAAAACATTACCCAGACAAATTTACTCGATACATGCGCGACCGTCACGTAACCATACACGCACGTACGTACGCATATACTCATACATGTAAGCACACACATCACACACACACGCACACACACACACGCACGCACACACACACGCACACACACGCACACACACGCGCACACACGCGCACACACACACACGCACACACAAAGACACGCAAACACGAACGGACGCACTCACACACCCATGAAGTACAAGCAGGCGTCTAGCACTGACAATGTGGTTGGTAAGGGTAATTTCATAATGAGTTAATGAGCCAGTGAGTGGTCAAACCTAATATACAACAGATCTAAGCAAAAATAGCTAAGCGCGCAACGACCAACATTGTTCGGCGGTGTCTAAAACATCGTAAACAGCACGATTGTTCGTCCGTTGATAAGTTGTTTTGGGGGTGACTATCGTGAAACCATGTGTACGCAAGAATAACAGACGGAGTAAACTTTCACAAGATACCAAGATTTTCGGGATCGGACGAGCAGTAAGTGTGTTCGCGATTAATGATCTCATTTCACGTTTTATGCCTGTTAATGTAATCATTATATTTAATCATTTATCACAAGTTAGCGTCTTGAAGGCATGTGTCGCCAAGAAAATCCCACGATCGAAATTTGGGTCGCGACCAAAGAGCTTAAGAGCCGCTGCTCTATCTCATCTATCAACTAGCAAACATGCGTGAATCGATGCCTTGGTTGTTGACAGTCGTCAATGTTAGCATCGTTATATAAACATCATTACGCGCGCGGAGATACGCGTTGTTTGTTCAAAATGACGAAGGTCGGGGAGATATGAAGTTCGCGTCCATCGATTGGCCCTAGTCGTGAGAGTGTAGAATTATCAAATAATATTTGTATTGCTGTGTTCTATTGCAAGAGGGTCGACATAAGCAATATGTAAGCGTCAACTTCGTGTTGCCAAGTTTATGACGCAGGGTTCGTTTTCTCGAAGTGTTTGCCACGCGCGCTTGGTTCCTTTGATTGTTAAGT
Organism: Paraescarpia echinospica; assembly: GCA_020002185.1. Lineage (NCBI taxonomy): Eukaryota > Metazoa > Annelida > Polychaeta > Sabellida > Siboglinidae > Paraescarpia > Paraescarpia echinospica. The sequence continues at coordinate 24,562,289 of CM034532.1, forward strand.
TACGTTTTACGTATAACGCGCACATTACGTTTTACGTTCCAAACGATAGATTTACTCCAGAAAAGGTGAGAATATTGACATATATATGGGACATTTTCAAAATAAAATAGAGGTGTTAAGTTCAACCCCTGGGGTCGTACATTAATCTCTGAAAGAGTATGACGCCCAAGTTGCGAGCCGCTTTGGAGGAAATGTTAACGTACCCGCATATATACATACATACACACGCAAGCTCGATTATAAATTAGACATTGAGTAGTCCAGGGTACCAAATATTAACTTTTGACAAAAAATATTAATTATGTTGAGCATACACGTGATTGCTCTGTGAACTGCCCACCGACTGTACAACACAGTTCTTTCACATAACATGCACTTTTAAGATAGCACGGCGCTAAAAACAAAAAATTATACTCGCGTGCCGCACGTAGATTATTCCGCTGACAGAACACGGGAGTTTATGGAATAACATATCAAATACCAAAGTGACATATACATATAACCACTCAGGCTCTCCAAAAACATATATTTGCACTCCCCTAGAGGCTAAACTAAAACTTCAAATTGCACCCTAAAATCAACCCCCTTCCCTAAATATTAGGGGGCTAATCCTATATCCAGTCCCTTCCCAAAATATTGCGGTGGTCAGCCCCCTGGTAACAAAATTAACATTTTAGAATGTGGGTCATAAACAAGTCTTTACATAATGAATATGCATACACAATCAAAAGTATACATTGAATATACATATTTAAAACATTATATATATATATATATATAATGTTTTACGTAATATATATATGTGTGTGTGTGTGTGTGTGTGTGTGTGTGTGTGTGTGTGTGTGTGTGTGTGTGTGTGTGTGTGTGTGTGTGTGTAGTTAATTATAATAAAACATAATACCGTGCCGAGTTAGAAAAAACATCGTACACACTTTCTTTCTATGTTATTTAACATCATTTATGTATACAATGACATTTTTTTTCCGTTGTTTTGGTCGTCGACATTTTTGGTTTTGCTTCATGATATCCGAGCTTTCCGTAACATTCACTCAAAATATTTAATGAATTACCATTGGCGTCGGAACGTGGTGAATAGTCGGGGAGCTGAGACTCCCCAAAACCCTTAAATTCCACCCCTATTAGGGATCGCCAAAACCACATTCAGGCTCCCAAAAACCTCTATTTGCACTCCCCTGGAGGCTCACCTAAAATCTAAAATTGCACCCTAAAATCAACCCCCTTCCTTAAATATGGGGGGGGGGCTAATCCTATAGATAGGCAACATAGATATACGCCACCATTTATATTGTATGACGTTTGCTGGATGTCACAATTTCGAACTTTTATCAGTTGACAGTAAATCTGTTTGATTGTCATTCCATACCAACTGACAGCTCCATGTCAGTTTTCCTCCCAAAATATTGCGTTGCTCAGCTCCCGACCCCTTCGGTTTCGATGTCTATGATTACTGTCTGCCAAAATAACAGATCATATTAATTTTCAGTCGGATCCTTTCAACCTAACACCGCCGTCACTCCGTGGTCGACGCTGGCCGCCAACCACCCGGAGTTGACGCGCGGCGGACGATGGAAGCCGGCCAATTGCACGACGAGACAGCGCGTGGTCGTCGTGGTACCGTACCGCGACAGAGACGAACATCTGCGGATACTGCTGCAGAACCTACATCCAGTTCTCCAGCGGCAGCAGCTCGAGTACCTCATTATGGTTGTCGAACAGGTAGGCCGACGCGTCATGGGTCTATGAAGTCTCGCCGTAGTTATTTCGAGTTATTCCACATCTTATGTTTATGTGCATATGTTATTTATATGTGTATTTGTACAACTACGTACACACCTACATGCATGTTGGTATATTTGTGCGCGTATAATCGGAAAAACCGGTGGCGATTCGTAAGTCACGTGTTACGTCTATTACTCAACGTCCCTGAACAAGTTGCCATTGGCGAATACTTCAGACGAGACATTGCCAACTGTGCTAAATGACAACTGGGTTAGAGTTGGGTTATAGCTGCACAATTGAAGGGCGGGTCAAGAGAGGGTAGTCTGGGGGGCACAAAAACCTCCACAAGCGACCGAACAAAATGGTGTAGAACATTTGTTATAGCCCCACAGCCGTAACTTCAGGTTCTCCGCTGTCTCGGCTCCACTGATGACATTGGAAGACAGGGGGGATTGCGGTGCTGTTAAAACATTGTCGCCGCTGCGCGTCAATAACGGGGGCACATTAAAAAGGTCTAGGGGCACGCCCCTTTAGTTCAGGCATAGCAAGGCCAAATTCAAAAGGTCTAGGGGGGACATGCCTCAGGCTTTCTACACCCGCCTATGAATTTACGTGGATGGATCCTACATACGCCTAGTTCTCATGCTCTTTTTTTCTTTAATGTTCACTCAAGCGACTAGCGCTAGTTGTTAATGAGACGACTTTTATCGCACGGCGAGATTGACGGATGTAACTATACCCGATGCAGCCGATTATTTACCGGTAATATGTATTTGACAATCACTGCCTGTCAACAGGCGTTCCCGCACATCTTCAACAAGGCGTCGTTGATGAACATCGGCTTCCGCGCGGCACTGAAGCTGATCAAGTTCGACTGCATCGTCTTCCACGATGTCGACATGTTACCTTCAGACGACAGGCAGCAATACACCTGCTTCCATCCGCCCACACACCTGGGAGCATACCTGGACAAATACGGATTCGGGTAGGGCAACGGAAAAGTTTATTTTAATTATTTTGTTTACATAGCGCAAAGGAAAAGTGATTTGTAATTGTTTATTAATTATTTAATGATTACTAAATTGTAATATTATTGTGTATATATTTTAGACAAAAACGAACCGCTCCTCAACGCATGTCTAATGTCGTAATATTTTATTAATGACATAATACTGCTTGTTCATCAAGTGTTCTATTGCGACACTGGGGGCCTGTTTCATGAAGCGGCTAAGACCTTTCTTAAAACTAACATGATTGTCTTAATATCTGACGCTTTTTTTTTTCAATAAGCGAACTGGAATTTACGCAAACACGAGACGATAATTGCGTAACTTTAAGAACGCTCCATGAAATCCGTCCCTAGTGTTTATTAGTATTTTATAAATATTAGTAATAATATTTGTTTAAAAAATGATTCTAGTTAGTGGTGCTATTCAAGTATTGACATTTTGGTGGATTTATATATGCGCAGCAAAAGTTACGTGCCACTGTTTGGTGGCGTGACCGTCTTCACAAGGTCAGATTACATGCGGGTCAACGGGTTCTCAAACCTCTTCTGGGGTTGGGGAGGTGAAGACGACGACATGAAAAAAAGGTATGTTATACCATTGGCTATATTGTTCACGTTGAATATCGAGTACAGGTTTGGCGTGTTTGCGCTGTGTTTAGAACCAGTAGCGCATTAATTAAGATATCCGTGGGCCCTAGGCATCCGGCATTTTCGTGAGCCCTAGTTAGACCCGCGGGCGGATCCAGAGAGGGTAGTCTAGGGGGTTTACACCTTCTGTTATTCTTGCGTACACATGGTTTCACGATAAATTGCACTCCCGTTGATACTTGCCAAAAAAACACCCACTGGCGCCGGAACGAAATGAATACTGGGTGAGTCGGAGCTTCAGCACGACAACGCTGTCGGGTCATGACGTCGGAAGGCGGGGGTATTCTATTGGACTTTTCTCCTCTATAGTATGTTATGTAATAACATCTCTGTAACGTATGTTAAACATTCAAACACATAGGGTCTACTTCAGATAATTCGTAGTTTGCAAAACCCATTGAGCCAACGAAGTACCAATGAAACTCATGCAGCAGCCATCATTGGCCAAATAATGTCTTGTTAGCCTGGTTCGGATATATTCAGTCTACACAAATATGCTCGGATATTTACGTCGGCCTTCGTTGGCCATAGGTATACCTTAATCTAGAACGCTGGTCTCTTAATTGAGAGTCCTATTTTGAACCATTTCGAAGTGGACAATGTTGTTTACTCCAGGTTGCTTCAATTCACACAGCTGTATAAAAGGTTAATTTTCTATGGACAGTGGTGGATATTTATGCACACGGTTTCGCATGTAATAGCAGCGTAGCATGGAGGTCGAGACGGTGTTTTAATGAAGATGTCTGCCAAGTGGTGATTTATAAAAAGTTTTTGAATCTGTACATTTATGTTTATGTTAAGGTAAGTATAGAAATGTCATGGCGATAAAATATACTGTTTTTGAATATTTCCTTAATTTGATTCGACCTCACTTGGCATAGCAACGTTAAAGTTAATATATATATATATATATATATATATACATATCTATTGAGCATGTTACGTGGAAATTTGCGTACAAACGTAGCACGCAGGAAATGCCTAAACAAGTTTGATTTGTGTCCAGGATTGCTGCAGCCAAGTTAAACATATACCGGTACCCGCTGGAAGTGTCCCGTTATCGCATGCTTCGACACGGCCAAGACCACAGGAACCCTGTCAATCCATTCAGGTTCGTGTACGGGCGTCCGTGCCTGCGTGTGTGTGTGTGTGTGTGTGAGTGTGTGTGTGTGTGTGCGTGTGTGTGTGTGTTTGTGTATGTATATGTTTGTGTGTGTTTGTGTGCGTGGTGTGTGTGTATGCGTGCGTGCGTGCGTGCGTGTGTGTATGTATGTGTGTGAGTGTGCATTGATGTGCTTCCATATATGCGTATTTTTGATGCTTGATTGGTTGCGTGCCTGCGTGCATACGCGTGTGGATGTGTAACAAAATAAATGAAGGAAAATAAACATTGCAATACAAAGGTGACAAAAAATACATTGTTTTCTAATACGTAGCACCTGTGCGCAAACGTTGCAGAAGTATCGCATACCGGTACCGCCCTCTAGAGTATGTTCGAGACGGTCTCAGCAACACTAAGTACAGAATACACTCGCACGAAGAACGACCTCTTTACACGTGGCTACTGGTAGAACTCGGTAAGAAACGTCGTTTATTTACATCAGTGTTTCCCTTGGAATGGTAAATGTGACGTGGGTCACTGCGTCGTGTCTCCAACATTTCACCAAATATTTTCAGAAGTTGTCACCTCTCTATTATACCCCTTTATTTCGTTTCCCTTCTTCCCCTCATTCCTTTTTGTAGGGTTTGGGGTTTACGTTATTCAGCGGCTCATTCTGCCTTCTTTACTATATCTCTCCATAGTTCTCGATTTTCTGCGATGGTCTTCCACCTTTTCCTGCCCTTTCAACGTCTCGTTTTCTATTGTCTTCGTGTCTTCGTTTGTCATCCTTTTCAGCTTCTATCGCCCTCTTCTGTTTTGTTAGTATTTCCACAGACATATCCAGCCCATCTCAGTCTGCTCCCAACTATTTTCATTGTTAGGTGTTTCTTCATGCAAATCTCTTCGCTCAATTAATTAATCTAACTTCTATATTCCCTGTTGCTTCTCCTGATCCCAACCATTATACACAGGCTGTTACCACGAAGGCGTTTCCAACTGCGCTTGATGTTGATGACGATTGTTGATTATACAAACAACGATATAACACCCACAACTGTATTATACACATACATTGGCTTATATCCTGTAATAGGAATATAAAGGCACAAGTAGTTGAGTTTCCCTCTCAGTAGTGTAATATGTATATATATACATATATACATATATATATATATATATATATATATATATAATTCCATGTGCAAGTAGAAGCATTGAACAATAAGAAAAAAGAATTCCCAGTTGAATAAAAACAGCAACATAAATCGTAGCAATGCTATTCTCATCCATACATGCATTATGAGAGCAACAGTGAATGTTAATTACAAGTTGTATTTTTAATTTACTGGCCCACATTAAACCTTCTTCCTCCTGCCTGTTTCCGCTCCTGTTCGCATCGTCTTCTGTACCTTATTACAAATTCCTCCATTTTCACAATCTGTTCACCCAAATCTACAAATAACCCCACATGCCTAAAGGTGTTGCCATCGACTACTACCTGCATATTCATGTTCCGTTCACCTATCCACTATCAATACCTATATATGACACCCTAGAACGACGTTTCCTGCCTATAGTCAATGAGAAATATTATGTTCTACAGCATTGGACTTGACATCAAACCCTTATTTTGCTGAACAGTTGCTTGATAGAGGCGCCAATTTCGGATTTTGGGCATGGCATACGGAGCAGTTGCCGAGGGGCCCCCACAAAATATATATTTATAGGCCTTCCACAAAAGTATTTTGGGACAAGCCCCCCAGGACTTTGGTGTCAATTAAATGAACGTGACGAAAAGCCTGTTGCGACTCTGCGTGGAAGCATGACAACTGACAAAGTAGTGGTTGACTATGCAAGTTGTGTATTCTGCAATAACATTTCCAAATGATACAAAGTTGTGTTATAAATGAAAAATTGGTGTTGTGCTGTGAATGCCTTGTTGTAGTAGGTAGGGGGGGTAGGGTAGAGAACTGTTATGGTAGAATGACCAACTCCAGTACTGTATTTTATAATATGCCAATTCCAATACCTTTAAAATTATTGTGATAGCACATCAAATATTCTATTACATTTCCAGAATAGGAATTGGCGGTTCAACTACAATGCATCTGATCCCAGAACAGTGGTTAGATAGCTCACTTCACGAATGATCTTGTTTCCAGTGTCGAGTATCAGCAACTACACGTTACGTAATGGCACGTGTAAGCGCAACACAATAACTGCCGTGAGGGTTCCTATCCAAAAATGCGCGGAGTTATGCGACGCGAACGCACAATGTTTGGCCTTCGTGTACGACAGCCATGTTTGGTGTCTCCTCAAACGGCGTCAATGTCGGGAGGTTCTCCCGAGCGAATCGCAGAGACTCTATGTTAAGAAGACATACAAAAGTTGGTATATTTGCGTACTTAGAGGTGGTCTCGCAAGTTAGCAAAGTCCCACAAACGTATCACATTACAAAAGTGTGGTGGTTTGGTCGTCACGTATCGGGGGTATTGCGTATAGTGGCGCCATCTACTGAATGGATCGTACACTATTTTATTATTAATGCACATTGACGCTAATAATGTGTCTTGCCACAGCGAACAGAGACAGTGCAAACTATTGTTTACATTTTATGTTAGTATATGGACTATCAACGTGTGATATGGACCACCAAATTTACAAAATTGAAGGTTCTTTCGTCTTCCAACCGTTAAACGCAGGGGTAGAGCATCGCTTTAAAAACTGTCTTGAAGCAAAGCAATTTAGAGAAGACCAAATATTAGTTTCTTTTTTAGATATTGAATAGATATGCAAATATTGATATACGCATTTTTTCAATTATGAAGGAAAGAAGCGTACAAAGCAAGCTTAACGAAGGAATAGCATAACTGAATATAAAAAAAATTTTGATTGCTAAATTCTAGAGAATCAGTTTTCCTACAAAATAGAGAAATATCTCAGAATGGCATAGTGAGTAATGTAAACAAAAACCCAGTTATCCTTTCGATAGCTGAAATTGTCTTGCCATTATGCCATCTGTTTTTGCTGTCGGTGGCACTGTACATAAATCTGGTTGAATCCTACTTCTTTAACAAGAGTGGTCTCTCAATAGCGATAGGTCTGGTCTTCGTGACGATCTCCCTGAACAATGTACTAAAAGTACAACACAAATGCATCTCTCTATGTCTCTTTCTGTCTCTCTCTCTCTCTCTCTCTGTCTATGCCTGTCTGTCTGTCTGTCTGTCTGTCTGTATGTCTGTCTCTGTATGTCTGTCTGTCTGTCTGTCTGTCTCTCTGTCTGTCTGTCTGTCTGTCTGTCTGTCTGTATGTCTGTCTCTCTGTCTGTCTGTCTGTCTGTCTCTCTGTCTGTCTGTCTGTCTGTCTGTCTGTCTGTCTGTCTGTCTGTCTGTCTGTCTGTCTCTCTGTCTCTAACAAGGCATGTCTGTAACAGAAAATCATTGCGTTCCAGGCGAACACGTCGGCGTCTTGTCGAAGTACAGACGACGTCCAGGTGACTGCAGCGGTGGCGACATTAGCGGGTTTGATGGTGTCGTTAATGCCAGCGCATGCGCAGAGAAGTGTAACAAACTCGTCGAATGCGTCGGCTTTGTATACGTGACTTCAGCAAAAAGGAGTTGTTATCTAAAGTTGGTATCGTGCGTCAACACGTCTCCTAAGAACGGCGCCGTGATGTATGACGTCATAGGTACGTGTGTTGTATTCGTATGTACAAAGTATGACCGATTTTATGGTAAAACCGTGTGATGTCATATCAACGATATACATATGTGTTCATATTGACCGACCAGATGAACCATAATTGTATACGTATAGAGTGGCTGTTATATTTATGTGACTGTTATCTTTTAGAAACGTACAGAACGTTCGCGAATAACTGTGATCACGCGATGGGTATACATCATTAATAATAAGATAACTTTTATTGCACCTAAATCCTTGGAAAATTAGCTCAGAGGCGCACCAAGACAAAAGGATTGGTCAGTCTCAAAATCCATCAGCAGTATTCCAGTTGTCAACAGATGGGTCGAGGCACAAGGTAACTATGGTGGATAAGCAAAGTTGTATAGATAAGTTTTAAATGACGACGGAATTTTGTAATATTTTCAACTGATCTAACACCGTATTAAAGTCCATAAATTACGTCCCAGTCGGAAGGCAATCCAAACATAATAATGTGTCCTGAAACATTAACATTAAACAGACAAGGATTAAAGTATAACAATAAAAAGCAGTTTTCACATTTGGGCAGACATTGATATCATAGAATATAAATATGAACAAAAGTTTTTCTTAAAAGTGTATAATACAAGCTAATGTACATGTCTTAGCATCTTAGTACTGTTATCAGCATCATCACCATCTTTGTAATAATATCCACTGGGCAGTAGGAAAGAGTAACAACTAGCATTAAGAAGAATACTTAGGTCATCGTCGATGCGCTTACGATTGCGGGAGCCGTTGTGAGGCACTGTGTCGTAGATTAACATCAGAATGCTAGCTCGTCAAATAGCGTCATTTCCGCTTACGTCATCAAGATATTGTCGTAATATATTATGTGAAAATAGCGGTATCGTTTACTGAAGCAAACGGAATGGAAACTGGCAAATCGTGACTTAACTCTTAGCTCTGACTACCAACCTTTGTTCAGACTTTTGCTTAATGATACTGGCTGTACAAGGTGTTATTTACATTTGTTAATACATAGGTTTATTCCGTAACCAATATTATTTCATATGCATACATCGATTATATTTAACAGAACACGACTGGGTGAATAATGTCTAATTTAATCAGTTTACTTTATGATGTTTAATTTGTCTTCTTACTGTCTGCTGAATTTTGCAGATGACGAGATGCCACCGATGCAAGCTTTGGAGACGGATGTTCCAATCAGAAATAAGACCATGAAGTAATAAAACCGGTAATGCAATAACCAAGAATGTAATGACTAGCCAATGAGATATGCAACATGAACGATCCAATAGAGGGAGTACCTCAAAATTATCGTTAATAAAAGTACTTTGTGAGGGTTATTTGTCAGAAGTAAACACATCAAAACTAAAGCAAACACAAAATTACCATTACTTGGTATGCAACCGTCGACAAAACAAGGGGAAATTATAATTCTAACTTTGTCTAAACTTGCTTGCTTAACTTCGTTCACTATTCTCGAATGCAGCGATTTGTATTGCATTAGCTGCTATTATTACGTTATTGTTTGTAACGTTTGGTTGTATATATATATGAGAGGCATTGGGGCAATATATATATATATATATATATATATATATATATATAAGCAATTGTGGACACAAATCAAACGTGTTTAGGCATTTCCTGCGTGCTACGTTTATACGCAAATTTCCACGTAACATGCTCAATACATACATATATATATATAATATGGACAACTACAATGGAAGTGACGTCACGCTCAGTTAGTCAATTAATTATCAATTAATACCGAGGAATTGAAAATCCGCATGTGCCACTGTGTCTGCAGAGCATGCAGCATTTTGATTGGGAAGTGTTATATAAATATGTTATACTATTAGCTTGCTCTGCCCCATAGTATGTACTGTATAAACCTATTAGGTAACACCGATGCCAAAATTGTAAAATGTTTTGTCTTGTTACAGGTAATAAGACTTGTGATGAAAAGAGGTAGAACCATTATACTTCTGATGTATTTTCAATCGTTATGTTTAAAGAATATAAAAATGTATGTTCAGCATGCAGGAATTATAATTGTGTTCATGTAACGTTGTATATTAACAAAAAGACAGCGTTCTAATAATGGAAGTCAATTGTATAATTTATGTTTATGCCAGTCATGATGGTAACGTATGTTGATTTTCCCAGAAAGATGGCTGCCTTTCGTTCCAATTCAGTGGCGTTTAAGGGCTCTGTCCCATCCCACATCGGCTGTGTTGGTAGGTGAATTGTATAATTACGGAGTGCAGTGACGTCCTCTTGTGAAACAAACAGTTTCACAGATCACGTACCTATGCAACACTTTAGTTATATAGCAATACGTTGACTTTGGAGCATTGTAGGCTCATCTCCTTCGACGCGCCGACCTGCACTGTCCACTTTCTATATTCATTTGCTTCCGTCGATGATTTGCCTCTCACCTACGAATTAGGTTATGTATTGTACCTGCACATAAATAGTTATTTAGATTTATTTTCTCACGTATCATTAGTGGACGGATTGAACTGCCAGTATCTCTCAAGGGGACGCAACTATAAATGTATGTCTACATTAAATTGGCGACAGCATAAATTAATTGGTCAGTGGGAACGAGATTAATGTCAAACATAAGCCTACGTAATTGTGGTAATTTCTGCGTTTGCTTTGCTGCTTCATAAACGGAGGGAAACTACTAGCTACATTACTGCCATTGACATATTTCATCCTCATTGCATTTATTATTATAAATTATGTGATTATTTTAATGCAATTGTATTTTCGTGTGAACTGTGTTAAACACCCTATACTATTCAGTAGGTTGTTCTTGGTAAACTTTATTTTAACATGGATATTTAGATTAAGTATTATATTTGTATTCTGTTCTTACGTTGGATACATTTTGTATGTACCATTATTAAATTATTATTATTATTATAAGTAGTGATTTGAATTTAAAACAGTTGTGTGCGTGCATACTTTATAACTGCCAATTTTCCCGGAATTTCCGTGTATATCCCTGTCTCCTGGAATACAGGCAAATATCCCGGATTTTCGTTCAAAATATCTAACAGCACGGGAGACGTGGTGAGTCGTGCTGAACTGCTGAGGTACCGGCGAAAAATCCCCAGCAGCACCCCCTCCGTCTTCCGATGTAAAGATCCGAGACAGCGCGATGAGACAGCGCGTTACGGGAAGCGTGCTGAACAGCTGATGAATTTATGTGTGTTCTAAGGACAAAAAAGGCTCTTACAGCTTTACTGGGTGGTAACATGTTTTTGCCAGGAAATCAATATCAGCACCCATAAAGAAGTACATAATGGATCCAAATGACCAGAAGCGATGCCAATGAGTTTCATAACAACATCAATCAATTTAATTTCGACAAGAGTTTACAATGTAACATAGTACATGTCACTGTGTACCTATTTAACAAAATAGTCACTCGCAACCTTAGAGGGTGTGGTAATGTTTTGGCCAAGAATTCAATACATACATCCACAGAGAGTTGTCATTTGGCTCCGAATGTCCATGAATACTGTCAGTGGGTGTCACAGTAGTAAAAACTATGCAATACGATATGAATGTCACAACTTTACATTACTGTTATTTGTTGTCAAAAAGGTACTTGCGCATTCACCGGATGTGGACGTGGTTTGGGCAAAAAAGTCCGAAACGGGTCAGAAAAAAATTGCATAACTTAATATATCCCGGAAGATAATTCAACCAGTTAATTGGAGTCTTAATAGCAACAAAATTGTAATGCCATTAAAACGTGATATTGTTACTTTGATGGGTGTTAGTATGAAAAATAGGCACTCGTGACCTTGCAGGATGGTGTAGTGTTTAGCCAGAAAATCAGCCCATACACCCACAGAAAGATATCAAATGTCTCAACATAACCAAAAATAATTCCTCTATGTGTCAAAATGTTTGAATTGTTGTAACAATCATGTTCACTCTCTAGTAGGAGGATTTTAAGTTAAAAACACATGATCTTTCTTCAAGATCATTATGGGCAATAGAAAAATGGCAACGTCGTTTTTTATTATTAAGACATTTCTCAACGGCCCCCACTACACAAGAGTAGACACAAAATGTGTAATCATAGAAACCAATTAACAATTGCGTTGAACGCTGATGCGTATGATGATAGTGTCCATTTTTGATTTCCATAAATCGGCATAAAATGCTTCTTACAAAAACATTCATCATCACCATTATCTAGTAATTAATTATTTATTTGTCGCTATGAATACAGAATTTGTTTACCTGTGCCTGGTTTCGTTGGTCATCACGGTATGCGAAAGGCCGGGACAATCAGTGCGAGGTACCCTTGGATACTGAGTAATGTTCTGAAGCTAATTATGATAAATATTACGTGACGGCGACGGCGAAACCAAAGTGGCTTTTTCGACATATTGTTGAATGTTTTGTTTCGGGCCTCCTCAAAATAAAACATATCGACAGGATATTTATTTTCCTTATTCATTCACATCATTTCGGATATCCCAATACGTAATTTAGCATTGTAGCTTAATTTATTCTAAGAACATTGAAACATATCCAAATATAACAACACAGGCCACAGCCTCTCAGAGACCCTATAGCCTATAGGCCTGGGGCCGGGCCCGAGGTTATAAAGCCGTACTCGGTGCTCGGTGCTCAGAATTTCATGCTCAAGCCTCGCTTTCACCCCATGCTCATACTCACGGAGGTTATAAAACTTTCTGAGCACGCAATGGTTATCAGACTTGAGCATGAAACGTCTAAATTCTGAGTATGCTATGGACCTTGCTCAACGCCGTACTCAAACAAACAAAGATGGCAGCTCACGTAAAAATTAGTCGAATTCGTTGTCCAAGTTCGATGTTTTCGAGAAGAAACGCAGCTCGATATTAGCGTCCGAGTCGCTTCCGATATGACCAAGGCTTTGTGGATGCCATGATATTACAAATGTGTAATGCCAATGATTTTGCAATCCAAGGGCAGGAATAAGACTTCAACACACAGGTAGGCGATACACAACATATGCAGACATCCTCGGTAAGTTGACAACTTAACTGTATATATGATTATACAGTCATTGGTGTGGACATTCGGTCACTATTTTTGTCAAAGTGTACATTTAGAAAATGAATATGATCATATTTTTACAAGGTTACCAAAATGTTATTAGTTGGATGAACTAATAAACAATACATCGATTATTTCTAATAACATGGTTTTACCCTATAATAAAACAATGTTTTCCAAATTAAAATGATACAAACTATACTAATTATCCTGAATCAATAAAGTCATACTTTTTGATAATCGAATATAAGATATACTAACAATGTAGCTGGAGGTGGGGTGAGCTGAAGTTCAGATCAGAGTATGTATGTCCCCGAATCCTCCGGCACAGCTGATGAATAATGGCCGCTCCCATGCAACTACTTTGTCAAGACTTCTACAATGCCGACGATGTTTATGACATTATATTTATGCCAAGAACATTCAATGAATAACGTGAGTGCTGCCATAGCCTAGGCAAATAACAGTTCATTTGTTGCAGATAATGTAAGTTGTATCACAAGTACGAATGCCAACTCAATTTGGTATTTATTTATTATAAACACGGTAACACCGTCGAGCCCGGGGTCGTCGTACTTACCGACTGTTACAATGATACAAAATTCAAATAATACAGCGTGACTGACCAGTGCATGTTACTATTGTTTTACGCTTTTTTATATTTTGAATTGTCTTGTGCCATGTCTGTTCCGTCGTGCACAGCGAAGTACTTTCCTTGCAACGTTATTCAGTTGATATTCCTCTGCGCATTTCACCATACAATAAACACATTCACAACGGCGTAGGTCTTCGTTTTATAGTCGGAAGTTGATACTGTTTATAAATAGATGTAGGTTTATTATCTTCGTCAACAAGAGAGCTCCGAAAGAGCTCTTTCTTTTGAGCATGGAGTTGAATATGAGCACCGAGTACGCTTTATAATCTCGGGCCCTGAATACAAGTCCAGTTATCAGAATGAAGCCAACTGGCTTAAGACGGTTGCTCTCTGGATTATTTAATAATATTCAGGAAGGTTTGATATTGTAAAAACAACAGGTCAACCAAAAATAGCTTGAGGTGTCCATTTCGGCCCCCGTGCGCCGCGACTACATAGACGTACTTTTGTCAAATATCAGATGTCGGAATACCAGCTGGAATACCAGCACAAGTACGCTTTCGCACACGCGCACGCACACCCACACGCGCACGCACACCCACACACTCACCCACACGTTCACGCACACGCACACACGCGCCACACACGTACACACACACGCACAGAGACACGCGCGCGCACACACAAACACACACACACTCATACACACAACACACACTCTCTCTCTCACACACACACACAGACACACACGCGCGCACGCACACGCTCACGCACACCCACACGCGCACACACGCGCCACACACGTACACACACACGTGCAGAGACACGCACGCGCACACACAAACACACACTCATACACACAACACACACACACTCTCTCTCTCTCTCTCTCTCTCTCTCTCTCTCTCTCTCTCTCTCACACACACACACACACACACACACACACACACACACACACACACACACACACACACACACACACCATACACACACTTTGGACGGTCCTAATGCTGCGTTCCCATCACCCCGTATATACTGTGAACACGACTTCGTAACCCCTACTTAACCCAGTTGCATAAATTTACAAGTCGTAAACTGGAAGAGCTCTTGAACATTCCAGTTCGTTAAGTCGTGTTTACGATATAAACGAGCCCATTAGAACGCAGCTTAAATGTCTCCTAAAACATGTAGCCCTTGGGGGTAATGCTGCGTTCCAATCACCTCGTGTAAGTCGTGAATACGACTTGGCGAACTGGAAAGTTCACGGGCTCCTCGAGATTACAAATGCAACAAATGCTGACACACTAACTAACAAACTGGATGAGCTGAAGACATTAATTGCTAGTGAGATGCCAGATATTATCACGGTAACCGAAGTCTGCCCAAAAGCCAGTGACATAACACTAACAAAACAAATGATTGACATAGATGGCTATGATGCTTTCCCAAACACCCTGGAAGGTAGAGGGGTTGTAATTTACGTGAGAAAGTGGTTGAGAGCTATTCCAGAAGAGACCCTCACAGATGACATATTCAATGAATCTGCCTGGTGTACAGTCAGTCTAAAAAACAAGGACAAACTTCTGATAGGGGTAGTATACCGTAGTCCTAACAGTGACTCTGAAAACAACGATACACTCCTTCAGTTGATCAAAACAGCCTGCAACAGTCGAGGTGTGACACATATCCTAATAACCGGAGACTTTAATATGAAAGACATTGATTGGGAGACATGGACGGTACCAGAACATTACACGTTAGAAACGGAACTACTCGAAACCCTGAGTGACTGCTTTCTACACCAACATGTCAATTTCCCCACCAGGTATCGACATAATCAAGAACCATCACTTCTTGATCTGATAATCACCAATGATGAAAATATGACACAAAACATAAAACAGAAGCCACCTCTAGGGAAAAGTGACCACATAATCATTGAGATAGAATGCCACTGCTACTGTGATACAATGAGTGAAGAGAAGGCAAGTTACCAGTTTGAAAAAGGCAATTACACTGACATCAAGCGCAAACTCAGAGAAACAAACTGGAAAGAGACTCTGAATAACCTAAGTGTGGACAAGATGTGGCAAGAACTGAACAGCACACTCTCAGACCTGGTTGTTAAACACATACCAAAGAAACAGACAGTGACAGGAAAGAGAGTTAAGCCTTTGTGGATGAACAGCGATGCAATGAGGAAAGTGAAAAAGAAGTACAACAGTTGGAAGAGGTACACTGAGACAAAACAGTACAGAGACTATGTTGAATACTCACGTGTGAGAAACATTGCGACCAGTGCTGTAAGGAAAGCTAGAAAAGACTTTGAACGGAAGCTTGCGACAGAGGTCAGCAAAAACCCCAAGGTGTTCTGGCGTTATGTCCAAGATGGAAGAAAGGTTAGATCTGCCATGAGTGAATTTGACTTGGATGATGGTACAACAGCAAAAACAGACCAAGAGAAAGCAGACACACTAAACAATTTTTCACAAGTGCATTCTCACACGAAGATCTGACGGAAATTCCGACACTCGAAGACAGACATAATGGAAACCTGCTGATCAGCATTGAAATCACAGCAGAAGAAGTCCTGGCTAAATTAACCAACTTAAAAACAAACAAGTCACCTGGTCCAGACAGATGTCACCCGTACGTTCTACATGAACTGAGAAATGAACTGGTGGAGCCTCTCCTTTTGATCTTCAACAGGTCATTGAAGGATGGAGTGCTCCCAGCTCAATGGAAGACAGCACACGTAACAGCGCTACACAAGAAGAACTCAAAAAGACATGCTTCCAACTACCGGCCAATCAATTTGACATGCATAGCATGTAAGATTATGGAAAGCATTATTCGAGACCATCTCCTGACTCATATGACTACGAACAACATGTTCCACAAAGATCAGCATGGATTTAGACCAGGCAGGTCATGCACCACCCAACTCCTATAAGTCATGGAGAATTGGACTACCACCATTGACTCGGGCGGATGTGTAGACACAATATATCTTGACTTTGCGAAAGCCTTCGATACAGTGCCACACAAAAGACTAGCAAAAAAACTAACTGCGTATGGCATCCAAGGAGAGGTGGCAGCGTGGATCGCAGCTTTCATAACGGGACGAAGACAAAGGTTAGTCGTAAATGGGAAGCTATCAGATTGGGCAGAGGTCACTAGTGGCATACCTCAGGGAAGTGTCGTTGGCCCCATTCTATTTATCCTGTTCATCAACGATCTACCAGACGGTATAAACAGTGGACTCAAGATCTTCGCCGATGATACAAAAATATATTGAGATGTGAGGTGTGAAATGGACAAAAAGCTATTACAAGAAGACATTAACAAACTAACATCGTGGTCAGAGAAATGGCAGTTACATTTCAATCCATCGAAATGCAAACATCTGACTTTTGGCAAGCCGAAACTTAACACCACATACACGATGACAAGTAAAGATGGGGAAGTGTCAGAAATCAACAGCACATCAGAAACAGAAAAAGATCTCGGTGTAACGTTCGACAGATCCCTAAAATTCCGACAGCATATTGGCACCATTGCAAAGAAGGCAAACCAGATGACAGGCCTCATCAAACACACGTTTAAACATCTGGACAGTAGCAGCTTCCGATTATTATATACAGCGCTAGTGAGACCACATCTCGACTATGCTGACTCCATCTGGAACCCGCACTACGCCGTAGACATCAACACCCTTGAAAGAGCACAACGGAGAGCAACCAAGCTGGTCCCAGAAATAAGAAACTTAAACTATGAAGACAGGCTGAAACATCTTAACTTACCAAGTCTGGCATACCGAAGAAGAAGAGGAGACCTGATCCAAGTCTACAGAATTACCAATGGCATCGACGACATGAATCAAGAGGACTTCTTCATAATCACAACAAACCGCACACGAGGCCACACAAAAAAATTGTATAAGACACCAAGCAGACTTGATATTAGGAAACACTCCTTTTCACAACGCATCTTCCTAGACTGGAACAACCTTTCTCAGCAAACAGTGAACGCTGAAAACATCCTCTCCTTCAAAACAAAACTCGACAAAGAATTGAAGATGGACAGGTTTAAATTTTAATAAAAGCACAAAATAACAAGACAAGCCACGTTCTCAATATCAAAATACGATGCATAAAGGCGGGTGTACACAAGGCTGTAGCCTTACTTTAAAACCCGAAGATCCAGGCAAGTTATTCCAGGCAAGTTATTACCACTTGTAAATGTATGCAACTAGGTCAAGTAGGTGTTACGAAGTCGTATTCACGACATACACGAGGTGATTGGAACGCAGCATAACACCCGAGAACCCTCCCCGTGTGCCGCTGCTGCGAAGTATTCAATGATGAGGTCGGCCATTGTGTTTACTCGGCTGCACTAGCAAGAGCTTTCGGGATTACTTGATCATGAAGCTAGGGCAAAGCTCAATTCCACATGCCATGGCAAGAATAAATATTACCTTTGGGGATTGTCTCAAACACAACATGGACTCAAAGTAATTGAAATATTATCTAGGGGGATTACGTCAATGTAATCAAGTTAATAATAAATGGTTTTGAGTATAGTACATTTCCTTGCTAGTTCAAAGTGTTTTTCATAAAAAAGAGACAAAAGAACCACACTATGCCCATCTAGTTATCTCTGTAAAACGATATACATAAAACATGTATAAACTGTGCTAAAACCATAAACATATTAATTATAATGTTAACTAATTGTTTTAATGTGTATGTCATTTAAAACATATAAATAAATAAATAACTCCTGTAAATGCAATTGATTGAGCATACTACGGTTGGTGCGCTGCAGTGTGGCTGCTCCCGGGCTCTGCGTATAAAGTAGTCAAAAGTTCATTGTTTTGAATTTTATAAAGTGTTCGTGTTTCTATATACTGAACTGTGGACATCCAAGGAATTTATGCGAGACATTTGCGGATCGTTAGTGCCGTGGATCTTCAGTTGTTATCGACTTTTATATTGACTTTACTCTTGAGGCATGGCAGCTGTGATTAACCAAGCTTGACAGGAACCGGTTTCCAACTATTTGGACGTCTACGCTCAGCCTGCCAGCGACCGGCGAAGCATGTCGTTGTCCAGGACGTTTCTTCTCGGCCTGCGACACTGCCGTTAACCGACTAGCCAACCGTGAACAGCAATAATACGGACGCTGAACTTGTGCCGACCACAGACCAGGCGCGGGACATCAGGCGGAACGAGGAGTATTAGGCCAATAACCACGCTTGGGCCGTTGAATGCGAGACCTGGTATTTGTAAACTGCGCGGTGTCAACAAAGCAAATCTCACCCAAGTAACACTTGAAAACTGCAGTACGAAATCCATCGCCAGTCATTATACTCCAAATGTGGCTCTGATTAAGGCTAGACCGCTACGCAATAAAGCGACTACTATAAGCGAATCTATTATTGAGCATAAATTGGATGTGCTGGTAATCACAGAGACGTGGCTTAAGAAGAACGGAGACGATGCGATAATAGAGAGTGTCTGCAAGTATACCGATCTCGATTCCCTTCCCTTTCCCTAACGCGCTGCGCAATTGGTGTCGATTGTTGGAGTTGCGTAACAGTCAGGTGTGTCTGCATCACGGCGTTTCACGTGCCGACATATCGTACATTTATCCCCAAATGGACAGACCAGGCATAATGCATCTAAATCATTTTGGAATTATGTACAAAAGCACATCGGGTAGCGCAGCGAATATAGGATGCACGGTGTTTAACGCAGGCGCCTATTACGAGATTTGGATTTGCCTGTTTATATGCGTAAGTCCTTCATCCAATACAACTTTTCTAACAGTTTATTTGCACAAATTTAACGGAATATATGTCGCACATCGATATCTTACGGAAGAATTGGATCAGTTTTCTATAAAAACAACAAAAACGATTGCACGCACGATTTGTGCCCCCACCGTTATGTATTACATGCTGAGAGAGGTCTTAAGAAATATTTTTTCTGATGCATTAAACACAGCAGCAATTAAAACGAGGCGGCTAATCAGTTCATCCATTGATCCATAAAATGGATAGGGCTTACCGATCATCCTACCGGTTACGTATTTACCTATCCGATCGACACTTAACCGATTGCATAAACACATCAAGCGATGACGTAGTACGCAAAGCGCGTTAGGGATAGGGAAGGGAATCGAGATCGGTATGCTTGTAGACACTCTCTACTAGCCGGATATACACTCCAACATGTCGCTCGTGCTTCTGGTCGTGGCGGTGGAGTGGCAATTGTACATCGCACTACATACAAAACAAAATTGCAATCGAAGTTATCTTTAACAACCATTGAACTACTCCGTTTGCAGTTCGTTAAAGCGATTCTTCGATAATTGTAATCTCTTTGTAATGTACGCAATTATTCAATAACAATATATCAAAAAATAACTGCGTGTACGCAGAGTTTCCACTTTGGCCCCACCTTCACGATCCGTATAAAGCATGCTCATGAATATTCGGCACTGTCCGTCAGACTTCGATCAGCTACGCCGAGTTAATAGATGCAAGAAATACGTCATCAACATATGTGTATTTGAATTAGCCACCGCCATGCGAATGAGTCGTGACCGATAAGATTATCAACATGAAACGTGAACCAGCGGCTGTTTATGTCACAGATTCAGCTAAGAAAAGAAGCAAATTATATGGAATAAACGGATAATGAACGACAGTTCATGACAGACGGATTTATTTAAAAGAAAAAACACCACCTCTCCATGCACGAAGCTGCCGATGGCGACCCGATGACGTCATATTGAATGATTGGCATTGTTTTTGTTGGAATATAAAAACTATGGTACTATCAGTTCCATTTTCACTAGGTACATCTGGTTATACATTTTGAAGTTAAGTTTTAATGAAACGTTTAGTTAACATAAATTACTGAAGCCGAGAAACATTCAATAATGAAACCATTTTATTTGCATAATAAATCTAGCTGCTATTTCCGTAAGCAGTATAAATACATGATACATCACACGACGTAATTTACTATATTAAAATAGCAGAGGTGGTTATGTACTTTCCCATTTACATAAGGTTTAATTTTAGTTTGAAACATGTAGATCTATAAAGAGCACAACAAAATTATTGTCCACCAAATATTAAAATATATTGCATCTGTGTAAAACTTGTTTTATTTTGTCTTGGTAGTGCAATTATTATTTGTTCTATTCATCATTTAGAGTAAAAGATATTGAATATTTTGTTTCTGTTGAACTCCTGTTTCGATAACAAATAAAATGGCCATTGCATGATGGAAATAAAGTTATAAAATTACAAAACTTTAAAAGTAACGCATATTTTAAAACACTGTTTTCAGTCATCATTGGTTTATTTAGCTCAAGAAGATCCCTAAGACATTTTGAAAGTAGTGGAACATTTATATTTTATGAATTTTCAATATGATTGTAAAAGCAACTTTGTCGACACCTTTTTATACACTACTCCCAGTATAGTTCACTTATCACAACCTTGTTTAAACACATTTTGAAGAATATGCTGTAGAACACAATCCAAATATGATGAGCAAAAGAAAGCATAAATTGTATTATGTACTCCTACTTTGCAACATAATTACGGGATGATGTGCATTTGGATGCACACATTGATCGATTGCATAAATCCATTTGAAACATGTAGTACACATTCCTAGCAGAAGCCACACGGAACTAAAGTGGCAGAACGAAGTCAGACATCTTCTTCACTACTGTGTCAGTTAACATATTGTCCTATTAATAGCACTGCTGTGCATTTTGATACACAACGCTATCAGATGCACACATCCATTTGAAACTCGGAAGTGAGGTACAACTTCCCAGTAGATGTCGCACAGAACAGAATGAGGCAGAACAAAGTCAGGCACCATCTTATGTCAGGTGACCCATTGTCCAATCATTGGCACTGTTAAGTAGAGCTCTTCAATTTCCTCTTTCCATCAGTTCCTGCAAATAAACAAAGTTGAATTTAGGAAACTGAGCCTACATATGAGTTAACTAACTCAACACTGTGCAGATTAATTCAGTTTAGATATTATATTATGGGACTTATCACCAAGTGTATAAATGGCTAAATAGTAAAGAAATACAAGAGAGCCTTGTTTTGCTGATTTAATCAGACTGAAATCCCAATCCATTATTTTGGCCAACTTTTAATTTGCTTCTTCATAATTACCTGTATGCATTGGTCATATGTAGTGCATCCCAAATAACTCGAACTCACATAAATGAATTTTCGCTAAGTTAAGTCAATCTTTTCCTCGGTCCAACGCAAAGGTCCCAATAAGGGGATCTTCTGATAACTTCTAGTTATCAGAAATTCCATTTATCAGTATTGTCATGGGTCCATGGATGTTCGACCTTATCCAGAGTGCACTCTATATTTTCCTTTATTCTTGCTCTAATAAGTAATGTTGTATATAATTATACATATAGGCCATTCTCATGAAAAGTGTACAGTAACGGTAAAGTAACATGTCAAAAATAAATGTTTAATTTGTTTTTAGCGAGTACTACTATTATAAAATGTGCTATTCACATGAAGCAGCGCAACTTAATTTGATCTATTATTAGATAAAACAATATATATATTCAGGGATAACAATTTATGTATACTAGAGTGCAGATCTGCTGGTGTCCAAAATTCGTGCATCGCAAAATGTCGTGGGAACACGGTATTGTGTACTTTTAAAAAAACCTAAAACGTTTACATTGAATGATGACATGCCATCCAGGTTTACTATCAATCGCAGCTGCATTCTGTGAACGTACGAATCTCACATTTTCATGTTTTGGTTAAAATAAGTGGGGAAACGGGGAGTTTCGGCTGACTGGAATTTGGAAAGGCAAGACCCGTAGGCGTAGACACACAGACCCAAATCCCATATTTAGGCCAACAAATTACATCCACGACCAGGTTAATCCTCTTGCTATGGTTGCATATACTGATATTTTAGTGTGCATTTTCGTTCACTGCATGTCAAATACTGGACAATGCAGTTTTACTAATTAGAAAGGCGAGACCTTTGCCTAAGGCTAGGTTAGTTACAGCGACAGTCCCAGAGGTAGCTGACACCGACTGCAGCCGTCCGCGTAGGGGAACATTAAAAATTATATTTAATCGAAACGTTACTCGACTGACGGCATTGGGAAGCAGGATAAATAAACAATGCATATTCTTCCTACACTTATAAAAATAGCTGTCAATATAGATATGCCAACAAATTGTTTATTTACAATGTCATTGCTTGAATTAACTCACCTCGGAATCTGACATGTTAGCTGTGTGTGTGACGTCAACGGTTTTTTGGGGTCACTGCGCGTGCAGGAATATTTATTATACTCGGCCTGCATATTTAATAATCCATGTGGCAGCAAGCTCAGAATGATTCGCGTAAACACAAGTATTTATCAGTTTTTTTTGCGCATATAACACCCAAATTATGCATAGGCATGCAAGACCTAAGTAGCAAAGAAAGCACTTATGGAAAATTATCACGTTTTGATGCAGCATAGCTCGAATGCATACAAAGAATGGCTTTAACCCGCACACTATGACATTCAACGTGTGGGTTGTCTACCACCTCCCGGTATCAAGTAAGACATCCGGGTTAACAGCGGTCTTTTATATCGAACTCGAACACTTATTCAGTGAAGCCACCATCATTGTTGGGCATTTCAATATCCACTTTGATAACGAAACTAAGTGGACATATCCTGGATCTTATCGTCAGTAATAGTAACAACAACGTCATATCTGCCATCACAGTTTTTCCAGACTCCATTTCTAATCATCATCGTATTGAAATTGCAGTAAACGCCCTGGAGCGACCTTCTATGGTATCGACGACTCCAAAACGTAACTTTCGGGACATTGATAACTATGAACTCAGAAACGAAATAAAATCTTTTTGTGCTGATATGAAATCGTGCTGTAAAGATATGCAAGTGGGTGAATTGGTCCCTAAGAATAACACCAACCTAACGTAAGCATAACGTTAGCAACCTAAGCGTCTGGATAAACACGCTTCGTGGGGCACGACACAAAACAGACCCACCCTTGGTACGACGCAGACATTGACGATGCCCGTGAGAAGAAACGGAAATTGGAAAATCTTTGGAGGAAAACCAAACTTGAAATTGATCGCCAGTTATACGTCACGTCACGTCATGCGATGAATGCAATGCCTTGATACTGGAGAGAAAAACATTATATTTCCAATATCGTTTAGAAAACGCTAACAACAATACTACGTTTCGTCTGGTGAGATCTCTTGGTGGTCACAATTCTCAGCTACATTCGTAATTCAGCTCGGCAGTGGAAGGATGCGAACTGTTTTCGCATTTCTTTAGTGACAAAATCTATAAATTGTTGTCAAGCTCACAACATTGCACATCAACTGATCTGGCTACGTGTGATGAAAACCAATGTTTCGCAGATCCTATACATGTCTTCCATCCTACAACAGCCGAAGAAATCACAACAATGTTTGCTACCACGAACAAAACTTGCGTGCTAGATCCTCTACCCGCCAACCAGCTGAATGGCACCAGTCTGAAGATGCGGTCATGCCTACACTGCTTAAGCAGGCTATTGTACGTCCTTTGTTAAAGAAGCCACCGCTTAACAAAGACGTCTTGGATAACTATCGTCCCGTGAGTAATCTCACACATTTGTCTAAAGTAGTTGAGAAAATAGTGGCGCTTAGAATATCCACACACGTCTCTGATCAGGGAATGAATGACTACTACCAATCGGCGTGTAGAAAACATCATTCGACGGAAACGGCTGTACTATACCTTACCAATGTCATGAAACAAACAAGGCACATCACTGGTTCTCATCGATTTTAGTACAGCTTTTGAGATAATTAACGACGCCATCTTAATTCGACGACTACGATTGCGCTACGGCTTTGTTGACAAAGTATTAGACTGGGTGGTCTCGTACCTGTAGTAATTGGTGTCACATTTTCGGGTACAACTCCTCTGACGTCAGGTGTCCCGCAAGGCTCCGTCCTAGGCCCACTGCTCTTGTCGTTGTATGTGTAACCAATGGGCGATATCATAAGAAAACATGGCCTTTGCTACCGCCACTACGCTGATGACTTACAACTCTAGTCCATCTTTGATCTAAATACAACCGCATACGCTGCTGTTTTACGTCGAATGGAAGCATGCCTGGGTGACATAAAACATTGGATGGCTCGGAATTACATGTGCATGAATGACAGCAAGGTCGAATACATTCCAATGGTGCCTAAGTCGGCCGCTGCACTTGTGGATGGCAGCGTGATACCTGTTGGTGACTGTACGGTTGCAGCTTCACGATGTGTCCGGAATCTAGGCATCTACGTGGACAAACACCTGAACATGAACAAACAGGTGTCACAAACCGTTAGTGTGTGCGCATTCCACCTACGCCACATTAATCAAATCAGTCGATGTTTACCTAAAATAACAAAGGAACGCATAGCCAACGCCATAATAACATCGCGGCTGGACTATTGCAACTCAATCGTATACGGAACATCTGCAAACAACATCGCTCGAATTCACAATTCGGCCGCACGTCTGTTATTGCGTCGCCCGCGGAGTGACAGTGCTGCTCCGCTGTTGCATGATCTGCACTGGCTACCCGTTGCTCGCAGAATCGTGTTCAACATATTGGTGTTTACGTACAAGACAATGCATGAAAATGCGCCCGTCTACTTGCGTGATCTCGTGTGTCCTTACAGACCCGCTAGATCACTGCGGTCCGCTGACATATTTTGTTGCCTTTTACTTAATTTATTTATTAATATTTTTATTACTATTGTATAGCAAACTGTTTAGTTTAAATGACTGTGTTAGTACAACTATTTTAGGTTAATGATCATGACGCATGATGTATTTAAAGCGCTACGGGCAATTGTGGATCCGGCGCTGTAACAAATTAAATTTATTATTATTAATAATAATAGTATTAGTTTACATAAACATTATAATCAATTTAATAAGAATGTTTCGGCCAGAATGTAAGTAAATTGTATGATTCTAAAGGTAACGTTCATCGTAAAGCAGTCAGCTGTTCAGGCTGCAATGTGTTTTGCGGAAAAGGAACGTTTTGTTTATCCTTCTTGAATGCCGCCACCGAACTAGATAGTCTAATTGATAGTGGCAACGCATTCCAGAGAAGAGGTGCGACTACGAGAAAGGAGCGGCCGCCAGATCTACAACTAGTCATTTTTGTACAGCGGACCGCAGTGAACTCGTGGCGCTGTGACAACGTAACGGTCAGTTAAATAAAGTGGGGCCTTGTCGCTTAAGCACATATAGACAAGCAGGATAATGTTAAGTTAAACTCTACCGTGCGGTGGACGGGTAATCAGTGTAAATCCGAAGAACTGGCGAGATATGTTCTCTAGGGATGTGTACTTTGCACACGTTACAGTCAATTGAATAAGTAGGGTGACACCCCTTTCCAAACCCACCCCTCAGACTACATGAAATCGAAGGAGATTAACCCCATACCTTCTTCACCGTAACCGTCACATAATTGACATTTGTCTGTAGCCTTTACACACAATGGACGGTTCAGTTTTTATGGGTGATCCATATTGTTCTTTTCTTGTTCTGACATCTTTTTGATAAAAAATTGAAAGAGGAGAATTGTTTTTTCAGCAATACACGCACACATTATGCATTATCTAGCGTGTTTTTAGTTAGTGCGTATCTAATGAAAAATTGACTATATCGCACTGTTTCTGCAGCACAAAAGGATATTTATACACGCCGGACTAGACACTATCGAGTTTATGGTGCAACTCACGTGTGTGCCAGGGTTAGGGTTAACACATTATCATTTTAGTGTAAGTGGATGACGCAGATCCTTCGCTACGACTCTAAGCAACGTAGACCATCAGATACTGGTGGCTAGTGGTGTGATCGACATCGCGAATCGACGGGAAATTCAACTCCACCGCCATTATAGAAATTTTTAAATATTAATGCAAATTGGCTTCAATCGGGATGCCATAACTGGACAGTTTGGTAACTGTTAGATGTGATTTTAGTAGATATTTAGGACCGTCCAAAGTTTGCGTGTATGCGTGTGTGCATGTGTGCGTGCGTGTGTGTGTGTGTCTGTGAGTTTGCTTCTGTGTTTGTGTGTGTGTGTATGTGTGTGTGTGTGTGTGTGTGTGTGTGTGTGTGTGCGTGCGTGCGTGTGTGCATGTCCGTTGTGTGGGTTTCTGCGTGTGCGTACTTGCGCTTGTATTCCACTCCCCGACATCTGATATGTTGAGACATTTGGCATCTACTTGTGGGCGTATGGGCTGATTTTCTCGCTAAAACACTACACCACCTTGCAAGGTCACGGGTGCCTAGTTTTCGTACAAACCCACATGAAAGTAACAATGTCACGTTTTAACAGCATTACAATGGTCTGTTGCTGTTATGACTCCAATTAACTGATTGAATTACCTCCCGGGATGCACTAATTTATGAACACCTGATGTTGCCATTTTGTTTTTGTTTCAGACTTGCTATTATTTTTGCCCAAACCATGTCCACATCCTGTGGATGCGCAAGTTTTTGACAACAAATGACAGTAATATAAAGTTGTGACATTCTTATCGTATTGCATAGTGTTTACTACAGAGACACCCACAGACAGTATTAAAGGACATTCGGAGCCAAATGGCATCTCTCTGTCGATGCATGTATTGATTCCTTGGCTAAAACATTACCACACCCTCTAAGGTTGCGAGTGACTGTTTTGTTAAATAGGTACACAGTAACATGTACTATGTTACATTGTACCCTCTTGTCGAAATTAAACTGGTTTATGTTGTTATGAAACTCATTGGCATTGCGTCTGGTGATTTGGATCCATTCTGTACTTCTTTAAGGGTGCATATATTGATTTCCTGGCAAGAAATGTTACCACCCAGTAAGGCTGTAAGAGCATTGTTGTCCTTATAATATACGTATTAAGACACCAGTGGAAACCTTTAATAAAATGAAATAGATTTTGGCTGTTGTGGCGTCTTTCGATATATTACTCCTGGTGATATTGAGTCATTTCTCACCTTTCTTTAGTGAAAAAACATTGAAATTATAGTCAATCCAGTCTCACACTCTGTAAAGTGGCGAGTGCCGTTTTGTCCCCATAATACATGTTAAGCACAGATGTAAAGCTTTCATCAAATAAAACTGCTCCTTGGCCGTTGTTTGCCGTGGAATGGTATAGTAGGTGGCCGCTTTGTAAGGTAGTGAAGCATTCCTCTCTTCTCCTGACTTCTCCGATCCCGATCCCAACCTGGTTTCCCCTAAGTTCTTCTTCCAGTTCTTATATCTGTTCATCTCTTAGACCCACAGATTCTTAGCACCCTCTGCACGTAGCCCTAGTTAACCCGAACCGCCTCCTTGGTCATAGACTATTTCGATGCTGCTGGGGACGAGGGGGGGGGGCATTGGCTTCGTTGTGCGTTGCGTGCTGATGTTGTTGGCCTACCCTTCCACGCTGGCGGTGCGGGTTACGATTTTCCAAAAAGCGGGTCAACGGGTGTCTGGCTAGGGGCTTGGGTAGACATTAAGATAAAATGGTTCAAAATTCAACAGTGTCGAAATATTCTCTTACAGCTCCGGCAGAAAGACTGCGAGGACATGGCTGTCGCACTGCTCGTGAAGCTGCTCAAGCGGTCCGCCAAGTACGCATTGCTCGTCGCCTTCGTTTCGACCACGGCGCTGTTTCTCACGTTTGCCGCCCTGCCAAATGTTATACAGTTAGAGGTTTGTACGATATGATAATACCACGTGGTATATTATGATACAGGGAAGCAGCCTCGATGTGGCATATATTCTGCGTTATTTATTGATCAGCCAACCTTTTCCGGTTGTTTTAATTTTTGTAAATAGGATTATTATGTTTATTTTAAGATTTGTCAGTCTATGTGTGTATCCGTTTGTTTGTTCACGATGGGATCAATTTTAAGATTATGTTCATCGTACTTATGTACTGTCATCCTATGTTGTGTGTCTCCCTCTAATGTCACACTGGTCCCTCGCTTTAGTTCAAAATGACTACCTGGTAACCAAAATTTAAAGTATCCAAGTAATAAGAGTATTGGAAGTTTGATCAATCTATCATTGTTTTGATGGATGGCACAATCCATCCACTAACTACACACACATATAAGAGGCGAATGGGAGGAAAAGCTGATGCGGACGTTGCGTTCACGAATCATATGAGGACTATGGCAAATAAAACTGTCTTCGTTGCAAACCAAAACAACAAGCACAATTTCATCAGTTTGTTGAAGGAATACTTGTAGCACAGGATGTCAATCAAAACCTGTCCAGGGTGATTCAGATCAGGTGATTTTGCACAGACAGCAGTCAAGTCTGCAATGACAATGTTCTGGTGGGAGTGACTCGTATCTGGTTGTCCTCCTCTGAGTTCATGCTGGCCCAAATGTCCACAACCTGTTCATCCATATAGTGAAGCAACGACAACCACAAAGAAGGAATGTTTGTTAAACATAGATATTGTAACGAACCAGTTAGGCAAATATATGTGTAACAATATACTTTTCACCTATGCTATATTAGGATGTAACACCACTTTCCGGCTGCGCGGCCTTAGAAAAGGAGCATCTCTGAAGAAAATTGGCTCCAGCCAGCGTCAGAGGCTGAACAGATTGGGACGCATGATGCTTCAACAGAGCATCTTGTAGCAGAAGGTGAGATGATACTTGTGTGCCTTTACTACGGAAACTGGAAGACATTGTGGATTGTTTGAGGTGCCGATGGTTTTGTGAGAAGGTGGCAGTCAAGGGTTCGCACATTCACCCAAATACCTTACTTCCGACATTTTCAGCAGCACGCTATCATAGCATGCGGGTGTACCAGCAAGTGCAGGAGTGGATGTGTATAAGCCACTTGAGACTAGTGGGTTGGGGATGGAAGACGAGCAACGGTTATCTTCTTCCCGTCATGACAGACCTGTCTGTCTCCAGCACCTGATGCACATAATCCGGTGTAACTGATCAACATATTGCACTTTGGAAAGGTTCACATGTCGCATAAAAAACACTTTGAGTGTTCCTTGCACGTAGTCAATGTCGTGGTAGAGGGTGCTCAAAGTAATTCTAGAGTTACGTCGGCGATGACATGAGGAGATGGACGATAAATAGTTATACGTTTGTCGAAGGAGAGAAAAAACTCAAACTACTCTTGCTAGGGTGTTTTATGTCTTATATTTTTTAATTTTAAAGTTCAATGATTTCATGACATTCAGACGCTGGTTCTAGTTTAAAAAAAGACATTTAGTCGGAATTGCTGTGTATGTACTATTAATGAGTACGTAATACATCGATTTTACATCAATAAAGGTTTTGTGTGGAGCGCAGTGACATTGGGCTCTCAATCGAGAGAGCTCGATTTCGAAACCTGTTCTGCTGTATCGGCAAGCTCGTTCACTCTACGTTGCTCCAGTTCAACTCAGCTATATGGCTGAGTACATGGCTATAGATAATGATGGATTGTTGTGTACGAATAGTGTTCGTGCATTAACTGCAGCGTGGGTGAATGCTTCTCAGAGAAGTCTCGATGGTATTCGATTGAACAGGTTTGCCAGGGAGTAAAGGATAAAGCGTTTTGAGCAGTCCAAAGGACTGGGTACTGCGCTATAGGAACATACCGTTTGGGCTCTACAGATTCATGTATGCATGTGTTGACTTTGATCATCACGGAAGTGTTCATTATAATTACTATGCGTTATGCTAAAATGCATTTAACAAGATTTAACAAGATTGCCACCCAGAGAATTAACTCTAGGTGGCAGGTGGACAAGGAAGCCCTTTGGCTTATCGAGAGTCCGACCCTTTTAACTATGTGTATCCCGCCCGTCTGAGGTATGTGTCGATTTTATTTTTAAACATATTTACGTTATGTTACGCATACGGTCAATGCTCGTGACAGTATCATACTTATATGGTAATGCAGATTATAATCATGTTATATTGGAGAGAATATGGCAATTGTTCATCAATTAAGCTTATTAGCTAGATTCGTGTATTTATATGTTGGTCTTATATCAGTGTGTCATTATAACTATTATACACAATGTTCCCCTGTTAAATGTACTTGCGCTATGTTAGATGTACGATAGATGCTCATGAGAGTAACATACTTATGCTGAGCATAACATGTTAGACACGAGACGAACTGGACAGGTAATTGCAGCTAGCCGTGCATGTTTGGATACCAATAAACATTTTAATTGAAAAACTAAGGCAATATTAAAATAGCTTAATGTCTATAAATGTTGTTGTGTTCTCTGAATATAATATGTGCCTATTTATGATCACGCATTTGGATTATTTGAGGTTTACAAAAACATTATGTAGCTCAATCGTTATACAGAAAGTAAAATCGTTACGAAATTGCACAGGAAAATGCTACAGAGGGGGCCCCAACATTTGCGTAATTTTGAAAATGTTCCCCAATTTTTACAGGCGTAAACCTTTGACATATTATCTAGGATATATGTCTGCTATCAAAACGGCATCAACTGCTTCTGTTGCAATTTTGTGTTCCAATATGATCCCATTTTGGCTATAAAGGTCCTGAACTATTAAATTTATGATACGTTCTCCCGCTGTAAAAAAATACTTTAATTTTGCATCTGTGTTATATCTTATTGCACATATTTTTTGGTTAAAATATATTAATCTCTCTCTCTCTCTCTCTCTCTCTCTCTCTCTCTCTCTCTCTCTCTCTCTCTCTCTCTCTCTCTCTCTCTCTCTCTCTCTCTCTCTCTCTCTCTCTCTCTCTCTCTTTCCCTCTTTCTCTCTTGCTCTAACTTGGTACCTTTGTAATAGAAGACCATTGCGTTCCAGGCCAACACGTCGACGTCTTGTCGAAATACAGACGACGTCCAGGTGACTGCAGCGGTGGCGACATTAGCGGGTTTGATGGTGTCGTTAATGCCAGCGCATGCGCAGAGAAGTGTAACAAACTCGTTGAATGCGTCGGCTTCGTATACGTGACGTCAACAAAAAGGAGTTGCTATATGAAGTTTATATCGTGCTTTGAAACGTCTCCTAAGAACGGGGCCGTGATATATGACGACATCGGTACGTGTGTTGTATTCGTATGTACAAACGATGATATATATTTTTTATTGTAAAATCATGTCATATCATATCATATATCGTATATATGTTCAGTCATATCCACGAAGGCTAGGGGCCCACGAAAATACCCGAACATATTTTTTTGGACTGAATATATCCGAAACCCAGCTAGCAAGACACAATTTGACTGATGATGGCTACTGCATAAATTTCATTGATACTTCATTGGTCGAATGAGTTTTGCAATCCGGGAGTAATCGTGAAGGATCTTTACGTTTGAATATTTAACAGACATTATGAAGGTGTTAGTACATAACTTATCATAAAGGAGAACAGTCAACACCCCCACCCCGTCAAGAGGGTGTGCAATTGGAGGTTTACTCCCCCAGACTTAAATAAGATCGCCCTGATTGTGACGTAGCATGACGTAACGTAACATCCAAATGCTAGGTAGCTAGTAGCGTGATTTCCGATGAAGTCATCACGCCATAGTGGCGGTATTGCTTACCGGAGCAAATGGCATGGATACTAGCAAATCGTGACTTTATCTAAACTCTAATTACCTACATTTATTCCCACTTTGTCATAATGGCATAGGCTCTACATAGTGTTTTATACATTTTTTATCACATACGTTTACTGTGTAACCATTAGTATTTTACATCAGCGATCAACATAACTGCGGGCCCGCGTGCCCGAGGCCCGTGAACCTTCAGTCCGGCCAGCAGCTGCCACAAGTCACAGGCCCGGTTTTTTGATATATTTGCCTATCTCGTCATCATTTTGTTAGCGAAGAACAGATGGGTACCAAGAGAGAAGCACTGCAACGATCTGTTCCAGAAGCTTAGTGTGGAAAAAGTCGCGCGATTGGTCATCAGAAAGAGGGGTCGAACATGATGTTGGGGTGAAGGATATCAAGCATGCGGGTGCCTTTGCGTACTTTGGTAGAATGATGGATTGAGTATCAATGATGTGCGTGTGTAGGCAGAAGGGCGGCGAAGGATGTAGACAAGGTATACGTATGTTTGCTGAATCGATGGTCCTTCGTCCCACTTACTGTCTTCGCCGGTCTTGATTGAGGGAACCAGATGACATCAATAAGCAATTCCAAGAACATGTCATTAGGCGTTTAGCCCTCATCCGCCTGCGCTATTACCTACAATCCTATGTTTACCATTTGGATATTTCGTTATCAATTTTAACGTATCTTTGCTTATGACTTTTTAAACGCAGTTTGGCGCGCAGTATACCTTCAACGTTGTTATTCTAATATACGTTTTATAAATAATATACTACACTAGAATAAATTAAAATAAATATAGATTGCCGGGTCTTTAAAGCCTTTGTCGAGCCCGCGACATTTTCAGTTTACAGTCCCTTGACCCTTGACAATGTGGGCCTTATGTCAGACGCTGTTTGACATACGTACCTCGATTGTCTTCACTACCTATTAGAGGTACGACGTAAAATCGGAACGGTTTTATGTAGAAAAATCGTGTCATATATAGTATTTCACGTAAGCTATATCCTGGGTTACAATGTGCCTGAAAATATATTCAAATGTTCAAATTTAAGAACCACTCGTCTTAAGTGTATTAGTCGAGAGAGTCCTGATTAGGATCCCCATGTTAATCGTCAATCAACTCAATCAACTGTATGAATACGTACATAGAGAGTGGTGGATATGTGTGTTCAATAGTCTTAGCGCGGCAATTGCAGCGTATCTGATTACTTCCAACATAAGTCGAGATGCTGTTGGCCTGAACACATTGGTCAAGGACGGAGTGACGTGTACAACTCTGTGAACAATCCTAACGACTGGACACCGCGCTGTATAAGAACTTACTTGTTTAAGACACGGACATGACACCTGTTAATGTTGACAATTAATTTATTTTATTTACCCCTCAAATGTGGTGTATTGCTGCAGCACTTATTCGCGCCACAACTAAAGTATGATGGTATTAAAATAGTTTGTTTATGACTGAAACAAATGTGTGAGAAAGCAATATTGATAGGTTTTTGATAATGTTTGTGATATTAAAAAATAATGCAGATAATTGTAGTTGGTGTAATAGTTGGAAATGCATAGAACAAATCACTAACAATTATGTAATAACTGCAAAAATAGAATCAATTAGAGCATTTGCCAGTAATCAATTACAACTACAATTACGTAATTGGACCCATCCCAGAACGCGACTGTGGTGGAGAGTATCTAATTTAACAAGTGCAATTCTTATTAATTATACTTGTCCCTCGTTACAACTGTCTTCTCACTGTCTGATGCATTTTGCAGATGACGAGATGCCACCGATGCAAGCTTTGGAGACGGATGTTCCAACCAGACATGTTACAATAAGACCATGATGTAATAACAACCGGTAACGCAATAACCAAGAATGTAATGACTAGCCAATGAGATATGCAACATTGTCGATCCAATAGTGGGAGTACATCACAATTATCGTTTATAGAAGTACTTTGCAAGGGTTATTTGTCAGAAGTAAACAAATCAAAACTAAATCAAACACAAAATTAACATTACTTGGTATGCAACCGTCGACAAAACAAGGGGAAATTCTAATTCTAACTTTCTCTAAACTTGCTTGGTTAACTTCGATCACTATTCTCGAATGCAACGATTTGTATTGCATTATCTGTTATTATTACGTTATCGTTTGTGCAGATAGACAGACAGAAGTTTTATTAAGACGCATATATACATATCACTCAATACGTGACCATGTAAAAGCATAAATATAGTAACCACACGGTATACACATTATCATGTGTGGGCCAGGCGGACTCAGACTAAGACAAACATTCTGCTCTCATGGGAACCACCAGCTCCTGGTGTATAAAAAATGTAGCATAAATTGTAGCATAAATCGGTTAACAGAGTAAGTCAAACAAAGCTTAAACCATGACATTATATATGATTTTGTACGATTGGCTAAGTCAGCAAATAATGATGTTTAACATACACTGCAAACCCGTGTAAGCTGTGAGTGTAGATTATACTTGTTATTAAAACAGGTGCATTATTGGTAGTATGTGGCAAGGTGTATCTGAGACTTTGTTTCGCAAATTCGTGTTGTACCCTGATTGTATGTATATTGTATTGTCCACGTGTGTTGAAATTGTGAAAGTTGTTGTTCTAATGAAGCGGCAAATTTTGATGGTAAACAGGAAATTTGTTATGCACGAAATTATAATACAATTTTAGTTCTTGTTATTTTAATGTTTGTTGTATTTTTTAATAATTTAAGACTTTTAAACAGTGGTTCAGTGTGAGCATTATATTTGTTTACACTAATAATTCGGACATGTTTCTTTTGAAGTTTCTGAATTCTGTCACATTTGTAAATCCAAGCGGTAATACCGTAATTTAAATGTGGAAATATTAATGTGTTGTACAATACGACCTTTATATTAAGAGTTAGTAACAATTTTATTGTCCATTAAATGCTATTCCATTTATCAATAGTAGTGGTATCTCTGGTTAGTAATGGGTAAGTTACGCTTTTTCTTCTAGCAATTTTGCAGCGCATGTACTTAGTTTTGCTTAGGTTAAGAGATAAATTAAATTTTAGCCATTCACTGATTTTGCTTAGTTCTGTGCTTATAGCAAATTCTACGTTTCCAATTTGTTTCACACGTTGAAAATGAGTCAATAGACTTGACAGGGTCGTATCATCGGCATACATTATGAAATTAAACTTTTGGCTAGCCTTGACAAAGTAATTAATGTATAAGTCCATGTGTGTCATTATCAGTTAATTCAAGGCCAACAAATGTTGTGCTATGTTACGTTCTAAATTCATATTGGTTTTCGAACAAGAGATTTTGCGTTTTGAAAAATGAAACTTGCTTGTTGTAAATTATGTTTACAATTACTTTTGATATAACTAGTAAGAGTGATATTGGTCTGTAATTGCTGAATTGGGTATCGTTACCTTTTAAACAAATTGAATTACTTTAGCAATTTTAAGTTTATCATGGAAGATACCAGTAGTTAGGATTTGATTTGTAAGTAGTGTTAATGATTTCATTACTGCAGGTTTAACTAATTTTAGTAATCGTGACGAAATACCGTCATATCCACAACTTGTTTTTGGTTGCATACTATCTATTGTTTTAGATATAGTTTCTTCGTTAATAAGTTCAAAATTGAGTGAATTGCTATACTGCTCATTCAGATATTATATGTAATTTATATTTATAGGATTCTGATCTGTTTCGCCAAATTTGGGCCAATATTGGTCAAACATGGATTAAATGTGTTTGCAATAACCGTCTTGTTTGTTATAATTTCGTCGTTATATATAAAGGATTTAGGGAAAGTTTTCTTTTCGCATGTTCCAGACAGAATGTCGCTTATAGTTTCCCATGTTTTAATGTGATTTTTTTATTTGTTAAAACAAGATTCATAATACAGTTGTTTGGCTGTTCGTAAATATGTAATTAGGTTGAATGGGTCAGACGCTGGTGCACGACCAAGAGCAAGGTCAAAGGCAATAGATCAAGGTAAAATGTCATTATCTAGGTCAAGGTCAATTGGCACCCCTTGGCGAATATGTGGTGAACTATATAACTAGGTCAACAAGCCTCCCTGGCGGATAAGTGGTGAAACAGTACTGCTTAAATACTATAAAATAGGTCGAAAACGTCAACAAATAGGTCAATGCACATGCGCAATTGTGTTTTTTCATGGCATATAGTTGGTGGACGATTTGTTGTTATCATATAACGCCCCCTGGCGTGTACATTTACAACTAAAAAACACATAAAATAAAAGGTTGTTCAGAATCTGTTTTATAAATCCAGTATCACTTAGGCTAATGAGATAATGACGTAGGCGCTGACGTGTTCCTGATTGGTCAATCGTACCGTTATCACGTGATTTTTCATATTCCTATATAAACGCTGCGCTCTACCAGCAGAGTCGTCATTCTTATCACGACGACACCATGACTAACATAATGTTGAATATACCCTACTACCGGACTTCTGCAGCCCTCTGGCGAATAAACAGCGTACTACGCTATACAGTAACGTCCCTTGGTAGAGAAAAAATTGCATAATTTCAATACCACGAGAGTACTATGGCTGACGTCATGCTGAAAACACCCAACTACTACACTCCTGCTGCCTTCAGTGACATTGAAGAAGATGATCCGTCTGTCAACCGACCAGTCGTACCGTCAAGCCTCTACGCAACGGAACTGAAACCCCAACCTGAAGCTGTGGTCGCTGTGAAACCGAAACGCATTGAATTTTCTGGGGCCGACTCTCCCTTGTCAAACTTTTACCCATGCTGGGTCGAAGCATTCGGTCGGGTATTTAATTCGGTCGAGCACGCCTATCAAAGCAGGAAGGCAGTGTACCGCGGCGACGTCGAATGCGCAGAGCGTATCAAAGCAGCAAAACATGCGCACTTGGCAAAACGGAAAAGCAAACATATTGGGGAGATGAGATCTGGTTGGAACGATGTCCGTGTTAACTGGATGCGGCTTTGCTGCTCGCAAAGTTGAAGGCATCAAAGGATTTGAGAGCCGTATTGTTGGCAACCGGAAATGCTGAACTGGTGGGGTTTGTACCATGGAAAGAAGGCTTTTGGGGATTTGGACGTGGCGGCAAAAACGGTCGAAATACTCTCGGGAAACGTTTTTGTGATCCGCGTGACAATTACTTGTAGACACCGCGGCTCCTGAAACAATTGCGCAATAACGGCCTTGTTTACAGTTTTTATTTTAAAGTACAAGCAAGCGTCATTATTCTCATGAATATTACTGAGAGTAGACATGATTTCACTGGTTTGTCCATGTGATATCACAAAACATTGTGTATTTTTGATTGGCTGTCTTGTACCATGAACACGTGATAGTCAGGAATGGTATATAAGACCGTGGCGGCGAACAGGTCGTCCTTCTTAACACGATACCGTTGTTACTAACCACATCCTGAAAACACCCAACTATTACACTTCTGCGGCCTTCAGCGACAGCGATGTAGATGGACCGTGTTGCCGACCGTTCGCGGAATCTTTCAGCCGACCACCATCACCGTCTGTCAGCCAACCATTCGCGGCATCTGTCAGCCGACCACCGTCACCGTCTGTCAGCCGACCACCGTCACCGTCTGTCAGCCGACCACCATCACCGTCTGTCAGCAGACCATTCGCGGCATCTGTCAGCCGACCACCGTCAACGTATGTCAGCCGACCTCCATCACCGTCTGTCAGCCGATCAATCACACCGTCTACTCACAAAGTTACTCGTTATTGACAAAATACGACAAAATCACTCGTTCTACATGGGTTGTCATGTTTGCAAGAAGCGTATGATTGTCGACGATCATGGTCATTTGCAATGCGAACGACACGGTTACGTGGCCTCTGAAACACATGTCATTGTTCGAATGTGCTTAGTTGAGGCAGCGATGGGTCAATGTATATGGTTGACTTTATTTGACCAGTGTATGGCCACTCTCCTAAAAGTGCATGCCAAAACGTTTGCTGTTATGGGCGAAACGATGCAGACTTACACACTGAACTCTTGTGTCCCTCACCATATAGAAAACTCGACGAGGTGCCTACACAAACTACAATGTCACACATCAGTAGTAATAGGTGACCCTTACCGCGCATGGTTGGCGCGGCGCGGAGCAAATCCCATGTTAAGAGATAGGCGTTTCCTCCCTACCGCGCATTTTCTACCGCTTACGATATATGCAAATGAGCTTTTATGCACGGTCGGGAGGAAGTGCAAATGACCAATCACGAGCGAGCTGAGCATTGTGGGCGTGGCTAGTTATGCAAATGAGCTATCAAGGTCAAAGGTCAAGTACCCGGATGCAGGTCAAGGTAACGTGGCGCCACATGTCGGATAGGTCATGAACTAAAACAGCGCCCCTTGCGGAATTTTTCGGAACTAATTAGTTTGACCAGTAGCGCCCCTAGCGGATTTTTGGTAAAATAAATGGCTTGACCACTGGTGCCACCTACCGGATTTTTGGTGAACTAACTATACAAGTGGTGCCACCTGACGGACAAGTTGTAAACTAACTGTTCGAATACTGTCCAAATTCGTGTATCTTAGTTTGACCATTAGCGCCACCTAGCGGAATGTTTTTGAACTAAATTTCACTGGCGGATATGTCATTAACTACAAGTGGTGCCACCTGGCGGATAAGTTGTGAAGTAAATGTTTGGGTACTGCCAAAATTCGTGTCTCTTACACGCTTGCGTGCAATAGAGCCCCTGACGGATAGCTCAGGAACTACAAACATCATCCCCTAGTGGACAAGTGAGCGAACCACATATGAGTACAGCAAATATTCGTGTCTGTTGTTTTTGTCTCGTCCATAAACTCCTGGTGGATATATCATCATCAACTGAAAGCACCCCTGTTAGGTAAGTAGTGAACTAAATAACTACTCTGCAGTCCGCGTTTGTTTACATTCTACTCAGCAGTCCGTGCTTTTGAATTTTCTACAATCTGTCATCTTTCGGCACGCCCACGTGATCTTTATGGTCTGTGGACCGGTTATAAAAGGCTTGCGTCTGCTTTTGTGGTCATTATAGCTTACTTCTTGAAAATGGGTGCGAATTCGTCTACTGACAACGTCCGACAAGGGATTTTGCTACCGATGGTGCAGCCTTCTCCGGCTACGGGCCCACTCGACCTCTCGACCCCGACAATCATCCCGGACCAACAGCTAACAACCAATTCAACGACCAGTCTGACGACCAGTTCGACGACCAAACCAATTTCGTCTCTGTCATCAGCTCCGTCAACCGAACCAACCATCAATGATCTACTCTACAGTCTACACCTTAAAAATGGTCGAGATGTTGCCGGAAGCAACAAGCGACGACACCCGGCGACCGACCTGTGTACCTGTCACCCGGCCAAGCGACTGTGTCCGTCACTGACCACATCCGACCACCGCAAGGAGACACGACGCCTCGTGAGGTTATCGATGAAGAAACTACGCGAGATGCGCAAGACCCGCGACCCGGAGTCTTGTCTGCGACGCTCTGTGCTCATCAAGAACACACTGTCGCGGACAAAACGCGAACAATAGTCTTTACATAGCAGAAACGGTTCTTTTCAGAGCCAACCACCTTCTCACAAAAGAGTATTAGCTATTCTCATAGGTTAAACATTTTGTGTTCGTTCGGCACGCCCACGTGACCTTTCGTATTGTTCGAGGAAAGTGAAGCGTCATGTTAGAACAGTACAGGTACATAATAACCTCCCAGATAAGATGTACCAGTATTTATACAGTTTACCGTATTAAGGGTCAAGTGTACAAATGTCCATTAGAACGTTTTTATCTTTTTTGTACTATAGTATTTAAATTCGTGCTTCTTCGGTAAAACCTTCCAAACTTGCTTCTGTCGTAAAACAATTAACCTGGCATGGGTAACCGAAAACGAACTCATAGATTCATACATAGATACATACATAGATACGTACATAGAGACATACATAGATACATACATAGAGACATACATAGATACATACACGTGGTACGAATCACACAACACGCACATGAACTCTGACCAACTAGATGGTGAAAGACTGTTTGAGTGTTTTGTTAGACGCGGGTGTGAAGCTATCCGACGTGACAGTCGAACAGTTGTGTAATACCAATACTTGGTTGCAAGACTCTGTATCAATGTCTAGTCTCTGGTTCTTGTCGTCATGAAGCGTGACATGTAAATACGTTTGTGTTGTAATAAACTGTGCAAACCTCATCTTGTGTCTTTTTCATAGTGTAATACAAAGCATATGTTGGGAACCATACTAATAGTCTTACACATCACAAGTATGTCTGTGTAGTTCAGTAGAGATGATAGCCACTGATGTCTGTGTAGTTCAGTACAGAGACGTTAGCCAGTTATGTATCTGTGTAGTTCAG
Organism: Paraescarpia echinospica; assembly: GCA_020002185.1. Taxonomy (NCBI): domain Eukaryota; kingdom Metazoa; phylum Annelida; class Polychaeta; order Sabellida; family Siboglinidae; genus Paraescarpia; species Paraescarpia echinospica. Next base: position 24,603,244 of record CM034532.1, read on the forward strand.
TACATATACGGTAACCACTTATGTCTGTGTAGTGCAGTACAGTTATGTTAACCACTTATGTCTGTGTAGTTCAGTACATATATGGTAGCCACTTATGTCTGTGTAGTGCAGTACAGTTATGTTAACCACTTATGTATGTGTAGTTCAGTACAGATATGGTAGCCACTTATGTCTGTGTAGTTCAGTACAGAGATGTTAACCACTTATGTGTGTGTAGTTCAGTACAGAGATGACAGCCAGTTATGTCTGTGTGTAGTTCAGTACAGAGATGTTAGCCTGTTATGTCGGTATGTAGTTCAGTAAAAACGTTAGTCGGTTATGTATGTGTGTAGTTCAGTACAGAGACGTTAGTCAGTTATGTCTGTGTATAGTCAGTTATGTATGTATAGTCCAGTGTGAGTGACGTCATGATACGCGCAGTAATGTTGTGCGAGAGGTGAGTAGGTTGAACAGGTAGTGCTTTGGTTAGCCATCGTTTTGAACTTGCGCACTTGAATGTAATTTCATCATTTGACGTCATCGTCAGTGAGTGACGTCAAGGTACGTGCAGTCATTTTGACCAACACACCGCACGAATCAAACTATAGACACGAGTTGTACAAACGAAACAAGAGACGAGACTACGGATGACACATCACACGAGACTACGGATGACACAGCACACGAGACTACGGACGAGACAAGAGACGAGACTATGACCGAGATATGTCACGAGACTACGGATGACACATCACACGAGACTACGGATGACACATCACACGAGCGTACCGACGAGACAAGAGACGAGACTATGACCGAGATATGTCACGAGACTACGGATGACACATCACACGAGACTACGGATGACATATCACACGAGACTACGGATGAAACATCACACGAGAGTACCGACGAGACAAGGGACGAGACTATGACCGAGATAGTCACGAACGTGGCACGAATTGAACTTAGACCAACTAGTTGGTCAAACGAAACACTAATCTTAACGGGTTATCACGTCAAATTCCCTCAAAAGGGGGCAAACAGACGGGTTATCACGTGAGATTCCATCAATTTGATGGAATTCCATCAGAATAGACGGTACGTGTGAGATTCCATCAAAAAGATGGAATTCCATCAGAATAGACGGGTTACTGCGTGAGATTCCATCAAAAAGATGGAATTCCATCAGAATAGACGCGTTACCCTGTGAGATCCCATCAAAAAGATGGAATTCCATCAGAATAGACGCGTTACCGTGTGAGATTCCATCAATTTGATGGAATTCCATCAGAATAAACAGGTTACCGTGTGAGATTCCATCAATTTGACGGAATTCCATCAGAATAGACGGGTTACTGCGTGAGATTCCATCAATTTGATGTAATTCCATCAGAATAGACGGGTTACCGTGTGAGATTCCATCAATTTGACGGAATTCCATCAGAATAAGAGAGTTATACAAACAAAACTTAGACCGACGAGTTCCAAAAGTCATTCCGTTCTTTACCTTTGAACAGTAAACACGTACATCGTGAGCTTATCGACTTGTCTACCAGCTGCCAACAAGCCTACGCCAGTATCACGGGCGGCCTTCCAGTGCCCAGATTGCAAGAGACATTTCACACGGAAAGATAGCTGGAAACAACACATTGCCCACAGTCGCTGTAGGTCATCAACAAACACTACGTCGACAAGCACTACGTTGTTCAATTCACTTGTCCAGGCGCCGACTACGACACCCACGATTCCGACCTCAGCAACAAGCTCGACATTCTTGTCTCCATCTCAAGTGACCATGGAGCATACAAAGAAGATGGCGCTGGTCGATCCCCGTATTTTGGAAAACATTCAACCACAGCGTCCTTCTCCTGCTAACCCTATCGAAAGGGTCTTGCAACGACTCGACAGTGAAATGCTAGACATACTAGAACGAAACGATATACACGAGAGGGAAAAAGTTGTGTTGTATAACCAGGTGTTGAATCGGTACAACGATCTTTCCAACAAACGTATCCAAGAACCCGTGCGTATGATCATCGAAAAATTTCCCAGTGAAGAGAAAAACAAAGTACAAACCTGCTAACGAAAATGAAATTGTCGAAAATAAGAACATCGAAAATGAAATCATCGACAGTGTTCCAAAAACTATGAAGCAGAAAGCACGAAGACTCATTGATAAAATGAAAGGTGCCGTAAGTTGGAACGATCGGGGCGAGATGATGTACAGAAACAAGGCGGTTCCCGGAAGTAATATCGTGGACCTTGTGAATGACGTGTTGAGAAAACGGAAGTCGTTTGAACCGGTGGGATGGGAAACCTTTGCTCGTGGTCTCAAGGATGTCAACACACCAATGGATTTAGTTGGGAACTCAGATCGTTGGCTTTACATGCAGACAGCGTCAGTGGACGGCGACATATCAAAGGAAACCAGCATTCCGTTTGACAGTGGTCGTCGTCGGCGTTGTAGACGACCTGCATCATCGCGGCGCGCAGTTCATTCGGCGACACCTTTGCAAATCACACGTTGGGAACCATATTAGCATTACTGATTTGCGACAAAAACAGATTCGCGTGGGACATACAATTCACAGGAACAGTGTTCAAAAGAGCTCATATGAGGAATATTCAAATAAAATTGTGTTTATGGTATGGATGAGTGTGTTTGTTTGTTTTTAGTTTTCATAGTCATCAAGACACAACTATCTTTTCCTCATTTCACTGACAACAAAGTTGCACAATCGAAACATCAAACACTTATTAGGTTTCGGCGTCATCTCATTTGCATAGCCAATCAGACCGAACGTACATCACGTGACTTCCCTTAACACAAAAACTGTGCATGTTCATGAGAGAGGCGATATCCGACGACACTCAATGGACACCAATGTAATTAGTCAGAGTATTGCCATCTACCGGCCATGATAGATCTCTATTCGTTGACACACTTCGAGGAATACCGAAAGCATAGAGGTCGCCATGACATTCAAGTAACTTCCGGTGCGTCGTCACTTCCGACGTAGTGTCCCTAGTAGAGGCTGCCATAACAAGCGAATTTGAAAACTCGAAAACGACTATGTCAATAACATGTAAGGTCAACCACCTGACAGGACTTCATTCAAAGAGGTGACCATCATGGTTTCCGACGCCACTCAACGGTCACCAATGTAATTAGTCAGAGTATTGCCATCTACCGACCATGATAGGTCTCTATTCGTTGACACACTTCCGGAAATATCGGAAGCGTAGAGTCCGCCATGACAGTCAAGTAACTTCCGGTGCGACGTCACTTCCGACGTAGCGTCCCTAGTAGAGGCTGCCATGACAGTCAAGTAACTTCCGGTACGACGTCACTTCCGTCGTAGCGCCCCCTAGTGGATAATCGGAGTACTACGTCACATGGTGGCGCCATCTAGCGGTTAAAAATATATAATTAGGTTAGCTAGAGAAAAAAAGTTGGGTTTAACCTCGCGAAAATGTTGTGTTTTTGTCCCTCTGGGAAAAAAAATAAAATTTTTAGAAAATTTATACAACCACTTTGGTGGTTGTACAAATTTTCGCGAGGTTAACCCCAACTTTTTAGGGAGGAAACGCCTATCTCTTAACATGGGATTTGCTCCGCGCCGCGCCAACCATGCGCGGTAAGGGACATCTATTACTACTCACATCTAGAAATGGTACATTAGAATCTTACCCTGTTTCAGCCTCTCTCCGCTACGGATGTCACAACTTCCTATGTGGCGTCCACGCTGAAAAATGAGTTTGCACTTTACATGGGCTAAATCATTAGACAATGCGTAAAAACCGATTGCGAGGCATCTGAGATAGATGACTTCAGTCAACTCCATCACCTTTGTCTTTTACCCGATGATATTTTAATTGATATGTACTTTAGCGATGTCATAAAGCGATTCGATGCAACGTTGGTTCTTAGAAATTGGTTGAGTGCCATAGTGCTTGCGTGGTTAAAGATACCCCATCCAGACTCTGATTATTGGAATGTTGCCACGAATGGTTGCGTGTAGATTGACAGTCGACGGAGTGGCAGAACTCTGTGATGCAACATGTCTTAACGGTCCTTGTAGGCAAACTGTAGAAGGCGTTGTGGTCAATTGTAGAAGGCGTTGTACCGACCGTAGTAGTAATAATAAAAGATTAAGTTACATATCTTATACACGAATAAAATGTGCAAACTTTAGCTTGTGTCATTTTTTCTTAGTATAAATATCATGCACTCGTTCATCATTTCTGATTCACTTGTAATACATACATGTTAAGTCTCCTGCATTCGCCGGGGGACTCCTGGAAATCCATCAAATCCCATGATCTCCTGGAAAGGAGAACCAATCTCCTGGATTTTCACTGAAACCAAAACATTTTTTTCTTTTCTATCTTATTTTCCGAACTCGGCATGGCCTAATTGGGTTTTATTTCCGGGTGACTCGAGTACGTTTTTCTGGGTCAACAGAAAGTGGTCAATACCAGTGCCAGTGTCAGTGAGTTAACTTAATTGCAATCGGTCAGACACCGAGCTGAATCTCATGAATAGGGACGTTGGACCAAGGCTGCTCGGACAACAAAGAGAAAAAGGGTTGTTTAAATCATGTCTTGCGTTGACTAGACAACAATAACTATAATCTTCTTGGGTCTTACCTGTGGTTGATATTGCATATTAGCTTTAGACGAGCACAGTGAACCGCGCTTGCGGCCGCGTGTTCCATATTAGTGCCCCCGTCAGCTTGCCGATCTTGTAGAAAGAAATGTAGTCCGTTTCAATCTATACCCAAATAATGTCAGTCGATCCATTTATAATATGTGCACGTTTTATTGAATCCATGTATATATGTAACTGTTAGAACTGGAACACATTATAAATGAAAAGATGTATTTTATAACAAGGCCAAAGGTCACAAATAATAAATTAATCACGCATGCCTCCGTCACCCAGGCCATGGTAACAAACTTTTAAGCAAATACAATGCTAAGTTCTGGTTCTTATACTTGTGAATATAGTATATGTTTGTAATAATGTAATAAAATATTTGTAATAAAAGAAGATGTATTTATTGTCTATATGCAAGGTTCTTTGCACCATAACAATATATATTAATGTATGAACACATGCCAAGAACATCAAATTAATACACTTTTTCTTCTTTCTACCGTACCTATAAAGCCACGTACATTTTAGTTTACATATAATTTATTTAATTATTTTATGTCCACATATAATTTATTTAATGTAACACATTAAATACATATTAACATGTTGTTATGCGTCATTGATTTAACAGCACATGTGCAATGCATTTGGAAATAAAGCTGATCTGTGACCATTTTCATAACGTGAAATACTCAGATTTATACACAATTCCTTAATATCCATAATCCATAACACCAAATTTCCTGATATTACAAGACCCTCCAATTTACGCATAACTATCATGCATTGGCACTTCTGAAACTACGTTTTATTATAACATGATTATTAATGTCTATGGAAACTATCCTTTTTTGTTATATTTTAATCCGATTTATGTATAAATGCCTGTTTTCCAAGATTCTCCGATATACGTATAAATGCCTGATTTTCTGAGACCCTCTGATTTTTCGTATAAATGCCCGATTTTTCGAGACCCTCTGATTTACGTATAAATCTCGTGGATTGGCGTTTCTAAAACTTAACATGTATGCACACAGTTTCGTAAACTTACACTGACATCAGAGTTAGTACACATATTATATTGTATATGCCGTTAAGAGCATTTAGTGAAATAAACATGTTTTATATACAACGTTAACAGACTTTCAGTCTTTGTTCACATACCTCCAAAACTGAAATCATTGCCGCCAACTTTCATTCCTAGTTCCTTTTGAATTTATTATTTTATATATGTTTACAGTTAGACATTGATTATAGTCCCGTAACGCCTATATTTGTAACTAAGTTCAAATATTAATGTCCTCTAGTGCGAACGACCATAGCCAAGTGTCAGTGATATTTCCCTCGTAACTTATCCTTTACATTTCGAAAATGACCAAAACCCCTCTAGCGGTCGAAGTTGTAACTAGCTTCACCTACTTTTATGCACATCATGCACATCCATATGAAGCGACCCATGTGTCAGTCCTAGTACCCCTTGGAGGTATGTTGACATTTACCTTTGTAGCTTAATATTCCTTCCAAGTGCATATTTCATAGCGTTAGTGTGGTAGTGTTTTTGTTCATTACCAAGATAAATTTCGTATTTTAGTTAGTCAACACGGTAACTTCTAATGTTTCAACGAAGTAGCGTGGTAGTGTTTTTTGTAATTTAGTACATCACCAAAGTACCTTTCGCATTTTAGTAAGTCAATGCGATGACTTTTAACGTTTCATGGCGTTAGAGAGGTAGTGCTTTGGTAATTCAGCACATTATCGAGGTAACTTCCTAACATTTTATTGCTTCAACAAGGTAGACTTGTAAGATTTTCGTTCTTTAGTAAGTCAACGCGTTGACTTATAACGTAGAGTGGTTGTGCTTTAGTGTATTATTATATTACTAAGGTAACTTGCTAACATTTTATCGTTTCACCACATTAGACTTGTATAATTTTCTTATTTTAACGCATGAGCTTCGTAAATTAGCTCGTGTGCATCAATGTTATAGTCTTACCCATCACTGATGTCATAGTTTGAACTATTGACCTACCAAAGAATGCCACCTAGTGATTTTACGTATCATTGTGCGGTTGACCAATTCTGTACATATTGACTTGTATCCCTTATGCATCAGTGTTGTAGTCTTACCTCTCATTCATGTCAGAGTTTGACCTATTGACCTACCAAGAAGCGCCACCTAGTGATTTTACGTGTCAGATTGGGGTGACTGTTTAACTATTGTCCATATTTCATCTAATTTCATTCCTAGTTCCCTTTGAATCTATTATACCATATAGGTTTACAGTTAAACATTCACGCCGGTAACGCCTATATTTGTAACTAAGCTCACGTATTAATGTCCTATAATAATTTCTCACTCACTCACTCACCCACTCACTCCATCCCGCCTTACTCCCTCACTCCTTCTTTCACTCAATCATTCACTCCCGCTCTCCCTTCCTCCTTCACTCCCTCCCACCCTCTCTCACTCTCTCCCTCACTCAGTCACTCAATCACACACTCCCTCCCTCTCTCAGTCCCTCCCTTCCTCTCTCAATCCATCTCTCCTTCCCTCACCTTCTCCTATTTTAGTGCGTAACATTCATCTCGTGGTTCATTTCATTGTTTACATTTGGACCATAAACACCTACATAATTGGCTAATCGACTATTCTACCGGTTGCCAACAAGCCCACACCTTCACCCTCCTTAGCACCGTTCCAGTGCTGACAGTGCAAGAGGTATTTCACACGTAGGGACAACAGGAAACGGCACATTGCTCGCAATCGCTGTGGACGATCGACAAGCACCACGTCTCGGATGACCATGGACCATACAAAGAAAATGGCCCTGGTCGATGCCCGTATTTAGGAAAACTACCAACCGCAACAGCCTTTGACCAATCCTACTGCAAATGTTTTGTGACGTCTCGACGACGAAATGCGAGACATCCTACAACGAGATGATTTAAACGATAGGGCGAGGGTCATGTTGTTTAATCAGTTGTTAATCCGATATGACGAGCTTTCCGACAAGCGTAGGCAGGAACTGCTGCGTGTGGTCATCGAGAAAGTTGGCAGCAAAGAAAATGAAATCATCGAAAATGAAATTATCTACAACGTGCCGAAAGCTATGAAGCAGAAGGCAGAGCGACTCCTCGATAAAATGAAATCTGCCGTAAGGCCGAACGATCGCGGCGAAATGGTGTACAGGAATGTGGCGGTACCCAGAAGTAACATCGTAGATCTCGTGGATGACATGCTGAGAAAGCGGAAATCGTTTAACCCGGTGACCCGGTGACTTCGTTCGTGGTCTGAAGTGTGTGAACACACCAATGGATTTAGTGGGTAACTCATCGTAGGCTTTACATGCAGACGCCCCCAGTCGACAATGACGCCGACATGTCAAAGGAAACCACCAGTCCCATTAGTCGGGGTCGTGGTCGTGGTCGTGGTCGTCGTCGTGGTCGTCGTAGACGTCTCGCTTCGTCGCGCGCATATATTTTGGCGACAACGTTGCAAAACATGCGTTGGGAACCTTACTAATAGCCTTACACTTAACAACATATAGGCGTCCGTCAGTCTCGATAGACCATGGAGGTGCGCTGAGTGAATGAGTGAGTGAGTGAGTGAGTGAGTGAGCTACGGTCTTATATACCATTTGTGACAATCACGTGATCATGGCACCAGACAGCCAATCAAAAATACACAATGTTTCGTGACGTCACGTGGATAAACCAATGAAATCACGACTATTTTCAGTAATATTCACTAGAATAATGATGCACACATCCCTCGCTTGTACTTTAAAATAACAAACTTGGTAAACAAGACATTTATTGCGCAATTGTTTCAGGAGTCGCGGTGTCTACAAGTAGTTTCGCGCGCTTCGCACACAAGTTTCCCAAGTGTATTTCGACCGTTTTTGTAGCCACGTCCAAGTCCTCAAAAACCATCTTTCCATGGCAAAAACTCCACCAGTTCAGCGTTTCCGGTTGCCAACACTACGGCTGTCAAATCCTTTGATGCATTGAACTTTGTGAGCAGCAAATGCCGCATGCGGTGAACACACAAATCGTTCTAACCAGATATCGTCTCCCCAATCTGTTTGCTTTTCCGTTTTTGCGAAATGCGCTTTTTTTGCTGCTTTGATGCGATCTGCGTATCCGGCGTCGCCGTGGTACAATGCTTTCCTCTATTGATTGGCGTGCTCAACCGAATTAAACATCCGACAGAATGCTTCAACCGGACACGTGTAGAAGTTTGACAAGTGAGAGTCGGCCCCTGAAAAATAAACGCGTTTCGGTTTCACAGCGACCTTCGCTTCAAACTGGGGTTACGGTTATGGTACGTAGAGGCTTGACGGTATGAATGGTCGGATGACAGACGGACCATCTTCGTCACAATCGCCGAAGGCGGCAGGAATATAGTAGTTGCGTGTTTTCAGCATGATGTCAGCCATTGTACTGTACTGCAAGAGACCGGTAGTAGAGTACGTTCGACATGATGTTAGCCATGGTGAGATCATATATCATAAAAATTATCCACCTCCTATATGGCGTGGAAAATACACCATTGCGCATGCATTTGATCTATTTTTTTAGTTAAAAAAATAAGAGGCACGAACTTAAGTAGTACTGTTTCACCCCTTTTCCGCCAGGGGGCGATTGTTGACCTACTTACATAGTTCACCACCTTTTCGCCAGGGGCGCCATTTGAACTTGACCTTTGTTCTTGACCTTGTCCTTTGATTTTTGACCTTGCTCTTGCTTTTGCTCATGCATCTCAGCCATTCAACCTACTTTACTACTTTGGTATGCTTTGCTTTTTTATGTAGGCTGTGATAGGAAATCAGGTTAGACCGATTTTTTAATGTTGCAGATGGCGATTGGTTAGATTTATTATAAATTTCTGTTGGAAGTGATTTCATTCATGAAATTGAAAATTAATTCTTGATTCTGTATATTAATTTTAATATATTTGCGATAATTGTTTCGTTAGAATACCTGATGTCAGTATTATTGTTAGATCGGTTAATCTACAAAACACGTTATCTATTAGAGTTCCATTATTATTTGAAAATCTTGTAGGGAGTGTAATATGGGGATAATAGCTATAAGATATTAATAAATAAAAAAATAAAACCTATTTTTCGTTTATTTTAAGAAGATTCATATTGAAATCACCAGCAATAATGATGTCGGATTTTTTTTATTGAGGTCTCTCCAAGGTCGATATATATTTCCAATTTTAATAAGTTTTAAGAGCCCACTTCCAGTTATTTTAATAAATTGTCCTTCCACATGTTGAAATTGATTTAGAGACAGGATTACATTGAAGTTGACGTTGTTGTTTAAGTAAATGACTAGCCCGCCTGTAGTGATACGCCTTGTGTGATGTAATGGTATCCCTCAAATTGTAGGTGTGATAAATCATCGTAATCGGAAAGCCAGCTTTCCCGAAAACATATTAAACTAAATTAAATTGTTATCTCATTAAATTCCTCTAAGAAAGCTTCAATGTTGTTATATTTTGCATGTATAGATTCTATGTTAGAACTTAGAATACTAACGTTCGTTACGTGGTTCTGCTAGTAGTTTAAAATTTTTAAGATCATATATGTGGAATGACGTATTGGTTGAAAGTCGTCACCAGGGAATGATTCTTAACTGACATCATTTAAATAAATAATTATGATTTATACATATGAAGTAACTGCCTACTGTCCACTGTCCAAAAAAAAACTTATTTTATCATGGCAATAGGAAGTTAGCAATCTCCATGCTGTGTAGCATGTCACCATATCTGTCATCATACAAGAAATAGATGTCTGTGCTACAATAATAATAAACAGATAAGAAATATGTAGAACAAACAAAAATATTATGAACAAGACGTGTCGTGACCGGACATATCTGGACCGAACTTTTAAACACAGAGTCTTCGTTCTCTTCAAAATATATCGACAGTGTAAATATGACAGAACAAGAACTGTCTGTATACAGAGTCATACACATGAGTACCAATACGCACATATATTGGTCAGACAAGTTAACCATTTCAAAAAGATGCAGAATTGCAGAACATGTTATAATATTGAAAAGACGCAAACGAGACCATGGTCTCTGTGGAACTAGCCATGGCGGCATTGGTACGCGAGTCGGTTCCCTCGCGTTTTGTTCGCATTGGAAACAATGTTTCGTCACTTGTTCTATTTGTGCATCTATGCCTGGCCACCAGATGTACGATCGCGCTAGTGCCTTCATCTTAACCACTCCGCTGTGACTACTGTGGAGCAGTTCCAGCATGATCATCTGTCCTTGTTTCTGAACGACAATCCTGGCTCCTCTCATAATGCACCCGTCATGCATTTTCAGTTCATCACGGAATCGACTGTATTCCTCAGTAACCGGGTCGTTGGTGGACCAACCGGTGAATACGTATCTCTGTAATCTGGAGAGTTGTGTTGTCGTGTAGCGTCCACTCCGGTATGTGCGCTGCTGTCACTGGCGACCCATTCAGTTGCTCGATCAGGTCAACATATTCAGCAGGCGAAGGTGTTACAACATTGGCTTTGTTGACAAAGGCAGTCGTGACAATGCATCGCAGTTCTTGTGTATGACGCCACTTCGATACAGAATTGTGTAATTGTACCCTGCCAGTAAAAGTGCCCACCTTTGAATGCGCCCAGATGCATTGTGGGGCACCGGTCGTTTTTCATCAAACAGCCCCAGTAATGGGCGGTGATCCGTGACCAGTGTGATACTGGTGAAACTTTCTCGCTCCAAATTTCAGGCTGAGTCCTTCTTTTTCTAGCTACGAATAGTTCTTTTCCGCTGCTGATGAGCTTCGTGATGCCTATGCAGTTGGTCGCTCTGAACCACCGGGCATCACATCAGACAGTACTGGGCCGCAGCCATATGGTGAGACATCACATGCAAGTAGGATCGGCTTACTCGGGTCGAAATGAACGAGGAGTGCGTCCGACTGTAACGCCTCCTTCACTCTGATGAATGAGTCTTCTTGTGGCTTCCCCCACACCCACTTCGCACCTTTCTTTAGCAACCGATACAACGGATCCAGTTTTGTAGAAAGGTTCTGCATGAATCGACCATAGTAGTTCACCATTCCGAGACATGCAACTCCTTCACATTTGTGGGCCATGGCGCGGACGGCTTCTACCTTATCCGCCGTCGGGTGTAGACCGTTTCGATCAATTCGATGTCCCAGATACGTCACCGAAGACCGAAAGAATTCGCACTTCTGTTGGTTTATTCTCAACCCAGCATTCTCGAGACGTTGTAGTAAGGTTCTCAGGTTTGCCATGTGTTCTTGTTGCGTCTTGCCAGTCACCAAAATGTATGTCCAGGAATATGCACACATTCGGAATGCCTGCCAGCAAACTCTCAGGTGTCCGTTGACAAACATACGGCGCCACAGACACACCAAATGGTAATCGTGTCTATATGAATAGCCCTTGTGTGTGTTGATTGTCACGTATTCCCGTCACTCTTCATCCAACATGAGTTGCATGTAGGCACGGCTGAGATCAAGTGTCGAAAATGTCGACCCACCCGCGAGCGATGCACTTTCGGCAGAGGATATTTATTCTCTATGATTGCTCGGTCAGTCACCTTAAAATCACCACATATTCTCACTCCAGTTCCCTTTCTGACCGGAACCATTGGTGCTGCTCACTTGGAGAATATTACTGGCTCGATAATGCCATCTTCCTGCAGTCGTTGCCGTTCATCCTCGCTCTTCTCCTTCATAACATATGGTACAGGCCGGGCTTTGTGAAATCGTGGAACTGAATTTTTGTCACATAGAGTTTCACAGTTTCACCTCTCAACTTTCCCAACTCATCAAGGTACACGTCAGGAAATTCATCCATCAACTTGCATCATGTCAAAGAATTACACACTGAGAACATACTCGCCCAGTCCATTCTGATAACTTCTAGAATGTACCATCCCAACAGATTTGGCCGGTCACCTTGCACCACCAGATTAGGCATCACTGTTGTTTGCCCATTGTATATAATCTCGGGCTCGATCTTGCCCATGACCATGATCGATTGTCCGGTGTAGTTCTTTAATGTCACATCACCACCCGATCTTAGAAGTGGTGGTTGATGTTCAGACATACACAGATAAGTTATTGTATAACTTATAGAGACAGAATTATTACGCGTCCGATGTGTCTCGGTCTCAACGATGTAATCCTTTATTCCAACCGTAGCGGACATATGTTAAACTAATAACAGCAGTAGCCGCTAACTAGTCTGTATGTTTAGTCCTAGTACAAACATAACATTCCTCCAAAATATCATTAAACATACAGTGTGTTAATTTCAGTTATTCCAAGTCGTTTTACTGGCAGTAGAGTGCGAGTGGATCTTCTGAGTACCGGAGTGTTAACCACAGTTGGTTCGATGGACAACTACAGTAGTAAAGGCGGTGGTCTAGCGCGCATGTTGGAATCGGATGGGTGCAAGTGCAAAAGTGCCCGTATGTAGGCCAAGGTCAAAATGCGCCGATGGCGCCATCTGTCGGATAGGTCATGAACTAAAACAGAGCCACACAGCGGATTTTTTTCCAAAGTAAAATAACTTGACCAGTAGCGTCACCTAGCGGAATTTCTTCGAACTAAAATAGTTTGCCAATAGCGCCCCTTATCGGATTTTTCGCGGACTAACTGTACGAGTGGTGCCACCTGACGGACAAGTTGTAAATTAAATATAGGTGTACTGCCCAAATTCGTGGTTTTTACCGTTAGCGCCACCTAGCGGAATTTTTCGTTAACTAAATTCCCCTGGTGGATGGGTTATGAACTACAAGTGGTGCCACCTGGCGGATAAGTTGTGAACTAAATGTTCGAGTACTGCCCAAATTCGTGTCTCTTGCACGCTTCCGTGCAATAGTGCCTCCTGACGGATAGATCATGAACTACAAACAGCATCCCTTGTGGACAATGGTGTCTTTTCTTATGTCCCATAGGTTGTCGACCATTTGTTTAGGTGTAGGCCTCTCCTAGCCTATACATTTACAACTTTAACATAGCTCCAAACCTGACGAATCGATAGAGAACTAGCATCTTTGAACTCTCAAGACGACAATGTCGTGGTTGCAAGATAGACAATCCTAGTCAATGTCATCACGATTGTATGTTACCCGATGACATTCTAATTTACATGGACTTTGACGAGGCTGTGGAGGCCATTAATTCAACTGCAGTAATTAAAGACTGTTTGAGTGTTTTGGTAGACGCAGGTGTGAAGCTATCCGACGTGACAGTCGAACAGTTGTGTAATATCAATACTTGGTTGCAAGAAGCCGTTTCGAAACAGTGGCGAAACACTATGAAACACATGGTTCTGGCAGTAATGGAGGATGAGGTTGATTAAAGACTGGTTGACTGTCTGGAACAATACCGCAACCAAGTATCCGATCCGACTTTGTTGGACTCACAATGGTTCCTCGCCGTATGGCAGGCAAGACTGAAGTAGTGAGGTGTGGTATTGTCTTGTACACGATTACACTTTGCAAGACTCTGTATCAAGGTTTAGTCTCTGGTTCTTGTAGTTATGGAGTGTAAATACGTTTGTGTTGTTCACGAATAAACTGTGCAAACCTCATCTAGTGTATTTTTCATAGTGTAATGCAAAGCATATGTTGGGAACCTTACTAATATCGGTTATGTATGTGTGTAGTTCAGTACAGAGATGATAGCCACTTATGTCTGTGTAGTTCAGTACAGAGATGTTAACCACTTATGTGTGTGTGTGTAGTTCAGTACAGAAATGACAGCCAGTTATGTCTGTGTGTAGTTCAGTACAGAGATGTTAGCCTGTTATGTCGGTATATAGTTCAGTAAAAACGTTAGTCGGTTATGTATGTGTGTAGTTCAGTAAAAACGTTAGTCGGTTATGTGTGTGTGTAGTTCAGTACAGAGACGTTAGTCAGTTATGTCTGTGTATAGTCAGTTATGTATGTATAGTCCAGTGTGAGTGACGTCATGATAGTAATGTTGTGCGAGAGGTGAGCAGGTTGAACAGGTAGTGCTTTGGTTAGCCATCGTTTTGAACTTGCGCACTTGAATGTAATTTCATCATGTGACGTCATCATCAGTGAGTGACGTCATGGTACGTGCAGTCATTTTGACCAAAACGCCACACGAATCAAACTATAGACACGAGTTGTACAAACGAAACAAGAGACGAGACTACGGATGACACATCACACAAGAGTACCGGCGAGACAAGAGACGAGACTACGGATGACACATCACACGAGAGTACCGACGAGATATGCCACGAGACTACGGAAGATACATCACACGAGAGTACGGATGACACATCACACGAGAGTACGGATGACACAGATATGACCAACACGCTGCACGAATTGAACTCAGAACAACTAGTTGTACAAACGAAACACTATACTTTGACCAACACGCGGCACGAATTGAACTCATATCGCGTAAAACCCCTCAAAAGTGAGTAGGAGGAGGAGGAGGGCTAGAGATGGACGCGTTGAGGAGGAGGGCTAGAGAAGGACGCGTTGAGGAGGAGGGCTAGAGATGGACGCGTTGAGGAGGAGGAGGAGGAGGGCTAGAGATGGACGCGGTGAGGAGGAGGAGGAGGAGGGCTGTAGTCGTAGTAGTAGTAGTGGCAGAGTAGTTGTTGTAGTACTAATAGTAGCAGAGTAGTAGTAATAGACACACAACATACACAACATACACAACATACACAACACACACACACACAACGTACAATACATACGCAACATACACAACACTCACACATACACACAACATACAATACACACACAACACACGCTCAAAACACAACACACACAACATACACACAACATACAATACACACACAACACACGCTCAACACACAACATATACAACATACACAACACATACACAACACACACAACACATACAACACACACAACACACACAACACATAACATACACAACACACACACAACGTACAATACATACACAACATACACTACACACACAACACACACAACATACAATACGCATACAACACACACACACACACACACACACACACACACACACACACACACACACACACACACACACACACACACACACACACACACACACACACACACACACACACACACACACA
>CM034532.1:24620035-24660805 GCA_020002185.1 Paraescarpia echinospica
GTTGTGTATGCTGTGTGTGTTGTGTATGCTGTGTGTTGGGTATGTTATGTGTGTGTGTGTGTTGTATGTTGTGTGTTGTATGTTGTGTGTGTGTGTGTGTGTTGTATGTTGTGTATGTGTTGTATGTTTTGTGTGTGTTGTGTATGTGTATGTTGTGTGTGTTGTGAATGTTGTTTATACTGTGTGTTGGATATGTAGTGTGTGTGTGTGTGTGTGTGTGTGAGTGTGTGGCTGTGTGTTTGTGTGTGTGTGTGTGGGTGTGGGTGTGTGTTGTGTAATTTGTGTGTGTGTATTGTATGTTGTGTGTGTTGTGTGTGTTGTGTATGTTGTGTATGTTGTGTGTTGTGTGTGTTGTGTGTGTTGTGTATGTTTTTTATGTTGTGTGTGTTGTGTATGTTGCGTATGTGTTGTACGTTGTGTGTGTGATGTGTATGTTGTGTATTGGGCTTGTGTTGTGTATGTTGTGTATGTTGTGTATGTTGTGTGTTGGGTATGTTGTGTGTGTGTTGTATGTTTTGTGTGTGTGTGTGTGTGTGTGTGTTTGTGTGTGTATTGTATGTTGTGTGTGGTGTGTGTGTGTTGTGTGTGTTGTGTATGTTGTGTGTGTATTGTGTGTGTTGTATGTTGAGCGAGTGTTGTGTATGTGTGTTGTGTGTGTATTGTATGTTGTGCGTATGTGTTGTATGTTGTGTGTGTGTTGTGTTTGTATTGTATGTTTTGTGTGTTGTGTGTGGTGTGTGTGTGTGTTGTATATGTTGTGTATTGAGCGTGTGTTGTGTGTGTTGTGTGTGTGTGTGTGTGTGTGTTGTGTATGTGTTGTGTATGTTGTATATGTTGCGTGTTGAGCGTGTGTTGTGTGTGTTGTGAGTGTATTGTAAGTTGTGTGTGTTGTGTGTGTGTTGTGTATGTTGCGTATGTATTGTACGTTGTGTGTGTTGTGTATGTGTTGTGTACGTGTGTGTGTATTGTATGTTGTGTGTGTTTGTGTTGTGTATGTTGTGTGTGTGTTGTGTGTGTTGTGTATGTGTTGTGTATGTTGTATACGTTGTGTGTTGAGCGTGTGTTGTGTGTGTGTTGTGTATGTGTTGTGTATGTTGTATATGTTGTGTGTTGAGCGTGAGTTGTGTGTGTTGTGTATGTGTTGTGTATGTTGTATATGTTGTGTATGTTGTGTGTGTTGTGTGTGTATGTGTTGTATGTTGTGTATGTTGCGTATGTATTGTACGTTGTGTGTGTTGTGTATGTGTTGTGTATGTTGTATATGTTGTGTGTTGAGCGTGTGTTGTGTGTGTTTTGTGTATGTGTTGTGTATGTTGTATATGTTGTGTGATGAGCGTGTGTTGTGTGTGTTGTGTATGTGTTGTGTATGTTGTATATGTTGTGTATGTTCTGTGTGTTGTGTGTGTATGTGTTGTATGTTGTGTATGTTGCGTATGTATTGTACGTTGTGTGTGTTGTGTATGTGTTGTGTATGTTGTATATGTTGTGTGTTGAGCGTGTATTGTGTGTGTTGTGTGTGTATTGTATGTTGTGTGTGTGTGTGTGTGTGTGTGTGTGTGTGTGTGTGTGTGTGTGTGTGTGTGTGTGTGTGTGTGTGTGTGTGTGTGTGTGTGTGTGTGTGTGTGTGTGTGTGTGTGTGTTGTGTATGTGTTGTGTATGTTGTATATGTTGTGTATGTTGTGTGTGTTGTGTGTGTATGTGTTGTATGTTGTGTATGTTGCGTATGTATTGTACGTTGTGTGTGTTGTGTATGTGTTGTGTATGTTGTATATGTTGTGTGTTGAGCGTGTATTGTGTGTGTTGTGTGTGTATTGTATGTTGTATGTTGTGTGTGTGTGTGTGTGTGTGTGTGTGTGTGTGTGTGTGTGTGTGTGTGTGTGTGTGTGTGTGTGTGTGTGTGTGTGTGTGTGTGTGTGTGTGTGTGTGTGTGTGTGTGTGTGTGTGTGTGTGTGTGTGTGTGTGTGTGTTGTATGCGTATTGTATGTTGTGTGTGTTGTGTGTGTAGTGTATGTTGTGTATGTATTGTACGTTGTGTGTGTGTTGTGTATGTTATGTGTTGTGTGTGTTGTGCGTGTTGTGTGTGTTATGTATGTGTTGTGTATGTTGTATATGTTGTGTGTTGAGCGTGTGTTGTGTGTGTATTGTATGTTGTGTGTATGTTGTGTGTGTTGTGTGTTGAGCGTGTGTTGTGTGTGTATTGTATGTTGTGTGTATGTGTGAGTGTTGTGTATGTTGCGTATGTATTGTACGTTGTGTGTGTGTGTGTTGTGTATGTTGTGTATGTTGTGTATGTTGTGTGTCTATTACTACTACTCTGCTACAACTAGTACTACAACTACTACTCTGCCACTACTACTACTACGACTACAGCCCTCCTCCTCCTCCTCCTCAACGCTTCAATCTCTAGCCCTCCTCCTCAACGCGTCCATCTCTAGCCCTCCTCCTCCTCCTCCTCAACGCGTCCATCTCTAGCCCTCCTCCTCAACGCGTCCATCTCTACCCCTCCTCCTCCTCCTACTCACTTTTGAGGGGTTTGACGCGATATGAGTTCAATTCGTGCCGCGTGTTGGTCAAAGTATAGTGTTTCGTTTGTACAACTAGTTGTTCTGAGTTCAATTCGTGCAGCGTGTTGGTCATATCTGTGTCATCCGTACTCTCGTGTGATGTATCTTCTGTAGTCTCGTGGCAAATCTCGTCGGTACTCTCGTGTGATGTGTCATCCGTAGTCTCGTCTCTTGTCTCGCCGGTACTCTTGTGTGATGTGTCATCCGTAGTCTCGTCTCTTGTTTCGTTTGTACAACTCGTGTCTATAGTTTGATTCGTGCGGCGTTTTGGTCAAAATGACTGTACGTACCATGACGTCACTCACTGACGATGACGTCACATGATAAAATTACATTCAAGTGCGCAAGTTCAAAACGATGGCTAACCAAAGCACTACCTGTTCAACCTGCTCACCTCTCGCACAACATTACTGCGCGTATCATGACTTCACTCACACTGGACTATACATACATAACTGACTATACACAGACATAACTGACTAACGTCTCTGTACTGAACTACACACATACATAACCGACTAACGTTTTTACTGAACTACACACATACATAACCGACTAACGTTTTTACTGAACTACATACCGACATAACAGGCTAACATCTCTGTACTGAACTACACACAGACATAACTGGCTGTCATCTCTGTACTGAACTACACACACACATAAGTGGTTAACATCTCTGTACTGAACTACACAGACATAAGTGGCTATCATCTCTGTACTGAACTACACACATACATAACCGATATTAGTAAGGTTCCCAACATATGCTTTGCATTACACTATGAAAAATACACAAGATGAGGTTTGCACAGTTTATTCGTGAACAACACAAACGTATTTACATATCACACTCCATAACTACAAGAACCAGAGACTAGACCTTGATACAGAGTCTTGCCAAGTTTAATCGTGTACAAGACAATACCACACCTCACTACTTCAGTCTTGCCTGCCATACGGCGAGGAACCATTGTGAGTCCAACAAAGTCGGATCGGATACTTGGTTGCGGTATTGTTCCAGACAGTCAACCAGTCTTTAATCAACCTCATCCTCCATTACTGCCAGAACCATGTGTTTCATAGTGTTTCGCCACTGTTTCGAAACGGCTTCTTGCAACCAAGTATTGATATTACACAACTGTTCGACTGTCACGTCGGATAGCTTCACACCTGCGTCTAACAAAACACTCAAACAGTCTTTAATCACTGCAGTTGAATTAATGGCCTCCACAGCCTCGTCAAAGTCCATGTAAATTAGAATGTCATCGGGTAACATACAATCGTGATGACATTGACTAGGATGGTCTATCTTGCAACCACGACATTGTCGTCTTGAGAGTTCAAAGATGCTAGTTCTCTATCGATTCGTCAGGTTTGGAGCTATGTTAAAGTTGTAAATGTATAGGCTAGGAGAGGCCTACACCTAAACAAATGGTCGACAACCTATGGGACATAAGAAAAGACACCATTGTCCACCAGGGATGCTGTTTGTAGTTCATGATCTATCCGTCAGGATGCTCTATTGCACGGAAGCGTGCAAGAGACACGAATTTGGGCAGTAATCGAACATTTAGTTCACAACTTATCCGCCAGGTGGCACCACTTGTAGTTCATAAACTATCCACCAGGGGAATTTATTCACGCACGAAATTCCGCTAGGTGGCGCTAATGGTAAAAAACACGAATTTGGGCAGTACTCCTATATTTAATTTACAACTTGTCCGTCAGGTTGAACCACTTGTACAGTTAGTTCGCAAAAAATCAGCTAGGGTGCGATAATGGCAAACTATTTTAGTTTAAAGAAATTCCGCTAGGTGACGCTACTGGTCATCCTATTTTAGTTCGAAAAAATCCGCTGTGAGGTGCTGTTTTAGTTCATGACCTATCCGACAGATGGCGTCACCGGCGCCATTTTGATCTTGACCTACATCCGGGTAGTTGACCTTGACCTTTGACCTTGACCTACATCCGGGCACTTTTGCACTAGCACCCATCCGAATCCAACATGCGTGCTAGACCACCGCCTTTACTACTGTAGTTGTCCATCAAACCAACTGTGGTTAACACTCCGGTACTCAGAAGATCCACTCGCACTCTACTGCCAGTAAAACGACTTGGAATCACTGAATGTTTAATGATATTTTGGAGGAATGTTATGTTTGTACTAGGACTAAACATACAGACTAGTTAGCGGCTACTGCTGTTATTAGTTTAACATATGTCCGCTACGGTTGGAATAAAGGATTACATCGTTGAGACCGAGACACATCGGACGCGTAATAATTCTGTCTCTATAAGTTATACAATAACTTATCTGTGTATGTCTGAACATCAACCACCACTTCTAAGACCGGGTGGTGATGTGACATTAAAGAGCTACACCGGACAATCCATCATGGTCATGGGCAAGATCGAGCCTGAGATTACATACAATGGGCAAACAACAGTGTTGCCTAATCTGGTGGTGCAAGGTGACCGGCCAAATCTGTTGGGATGGAACATTCTAGAAGTTATCAGAATGGACTGGGCGAATATGTTCTCAGTGTGTAATTCTTTGACATGATGCAAGTTGATGGATGAATTTCCTGACGTGTACCTTGATGAGTTGGGAAAGTTGAGATGTGAAACTGTGAAACTCTATGTGAACAAAAATTCAGTTCCACGATTTCACAAAGCCCGGCCTGTACCATATGTTATGAAGGAGAAGAGCGAGGATGAACGGCAACGACTGCAGGAAGATGGCATTATCGAGCCAGTAATATTCTCCAAGTGAGCAGCACCAATGGTTCCGGTCAGAAAGGGAACTGGAGTGAGAATATGTGGTGACTTTAAGGTGATTGACCAAGCAATCATAGAGAATAAATATCCTCTGCCGAAAGTGCATCGCTCGCGGGTGGGTCGACATTTTCGACACTTGATCTCAGCCGTGCCTACATGCAACTCTTGTTGGATGAAGAGTGACGGGAATACGTGACAATCAACACACACAAGGGCTATTCAGATAGACACGATTACCATTTGGTGTGTCGGTGGCGCCGTATGTTTGTCAACGGACACTTGAGAGTTCGCTGGCAGGCATTCCGAATGTGTGCATATTCCTGGACATACATTTTGATGACTGGCAAGACGCAACAAGAACACATGGCAAACCTGAGAACCTTACTACAACGTCTCGAGAATGCTGGGTTGAGAATAAACCAACAGAAGTGCGAATTCTTTCGGTCTTCGGTGACGTATCTGGGACATCGAATTGATCGAAACGGTCTACACCCGACGGCGGATAAGGTAGAAGCCGTCCGCGCCATGGCCCACAAATGTGAAGGAGTTGCATGTCTCGGAATGGGGAACTACTATGGTCGATTCATGCAGAACCTTTCTACAAAACTGGATCCGTTGTATCGGTTGCTAAAGAAGTGGGTGTGGGGGAAGCCACAAGAAGACTCATTCATCAGAGTGAAGGAGGCATTACAGTCGGACGCACTCCTCGTTCATTTCGACCCGAGTCTGCCGATCCTACTTGCATGTGATGTCTCACCATATGGCTGCGGCCCAGTACTGTCTGATGTGATGCCCGGTGGTTCAGAGCGACCAACTGCATACGCATCACGAAGCTCATCAGCAGCGGAAAAGAGCTATTCGTAGCTAGAAAAAGAAGGACTCAGCCTGAAATTTGGAGCGAAAAAGTTTCACCAGTATCACACTGGTCACGGATCACCGCCCATTACTGGGGCTGTTTGATGAAAAACGACCGGTGCCACACAATGCATCTTGGCGCATTCAAAGGTGGGCACTTTTACTGGCAGGGTACAATTACACAATTCTGTATCGAAGTGGCGTCATACACAAGAACTGCGAAGCATTGTCACGACTGCCTTTGTCAACAAAGCCAATGTTGTAACACCTTCGCCTGCTGAATATGTTGACCTGATCGAGCAACTGAATGGGTCGCCAGTGACAGCAGGAGTGGACGCTACACGACAACACAACTCTCCAGATTACAGAGATACGTATTCACCGGTTGGTCCACCAACGACCCGGTTAATGAGGAATACAGTCGATTCCGTGATGAACTGAAAATGCATGACGGGTGCATTATGAGAGGAGCCAGGATTGTCGTTCAGAAACAAGGACAGACGATCATGCTGGAACTGCTCCACAGTAGTCACAGCGGAGTGGTTAAGATGAAGGCACTAGCGCGATCGTACATCTGGTGGCCAGGCATAGATACACAAATAGAACAAGTGACGAAACATTGTTTCCAATGCGAACAAAACGCGAGGGAACCGACTCGCGTACCAATGCCGCCACGGCTAGTTCCACAGAGACCATGGTCTCGTTTGCGTCTTTTCAATATTATAACATGTTCTGCAATTCTGTATCTTTTTGAAATGGTTAACTTGTCTGACCAATATATGTGCGTATGGGTACTCAGGTGTATGACTCTGTATACATACAGTTCTTGTTCTGTCATATTTACACTGTCGATATATTTTGAAGAGAACGAAGACTCTCTGTTTAAAAGGTCGGTCCGGATATGTCCGGTCACGACACGTCTTGTTCATAATATTTTTGTTTGTTCTACATATTTCTTATCTGTTTATTATTATTGTAGTACAGACATCTATTTCTTGTATGATGACAGATATGGTGACATGCTACACAGCATGGAGATTGCTAACTTCCTATTGCCATGATAAAATAAGTTGTTTTTTTGGACAGTGGACAGTAGGCAGTTACTTCATATGTTTAAATCATAATTATTTATTTAAATGATGTCAGTTAAGAATCATTCCCTGGTGACGACTTTCAACCAATACGTCATTCCACATATATGATCTTTAAAATTTTAAACTACTAGCAGAACCACGTAACGAACGTTAGTATTCTAAGTTCTAACATAGAATCTATACATGCAAAATATAACAACATTGAAGCTTTCTTAGAGGAATTTAATGACATAACAATTTAATTTAGTTTAATATGTTTTCGGGAAAGCTGGCTTTCCGATTACGATGATTTATCACACCTACAATTTGAGGGATACCATTACATCACACAAGGCGTATCACTACAGGCGGGCTAGTCATTTACTTAAACAACAACGTCAACTTCAATGTAATCCTGTCTCTAAATCAATTTCAACATGTGGAAGGACAATTTATTAAAATAACTGGAAGTGGGCTCTTAAAACTTATTAAAATTGGAAATATATATCGACCTTGGAGAGACCTCAATAAAAAAAAATCCGACATCATTATTGCTGGTGATTTCAATATGAATCTTCTTAAAATAAACGAAAAATAGGTTTTATTTTTTTATTTATTAATATCTTATAGCTATTATCCCCATATTACACTCCCTACAAGATTTTCAAATAATAATGGAACTCTAATAGATAACGTGTTTTGTAGATTAACCGATCTAACAATAATACTGACATCAGGTATTCTAACGAAACAATTATCGCAAATATATTAAAATTAATATACAGAATCAAGAATCAATTTTCAATTTCATGAATGAAATCACTTCCAACAGAAATTTATAATAAATCTAACCAATCGCCATCTGCAACATTAAAAAATCGGTCTAACCTGATTTCCTATCACAGCCTACATAAAAAAGCAAAGCATACCAAAGTAGTAAAGTAGGTTGAATGGCTGAGATGCATGAGCAAAAGCAAGAGCAAGGTCAAAAATCAAAGGACAAGGTCAAGAACAAAGGTCAAGTTCAAATGGCGCCCCTGGCGAAAAGGTGGTGAACTATGTAAGTAGGTCAACAATCGCCCCCAGGCGGAAAAGGGGTGAAACAGTGCTACTTAAGTTCGTGCCTCTTATTTTTTTAACTAAAAAAATAGATCAAATGCATGCGCAATGGTGTATTTTCCATGCCATATAGGAGGTGGATAATTTTTATGATATATGATCTCACCATGGCTAACATCATGTCGAACGTACTCTACTACCGTTCTCTTGCAGTACAGTACAATGGCTGACATCATGCTGAAAACACGCAACTACTATATTCCTGCCGCCTTCGGCGATTGTGACGAAGATGGTCCGTCTGTCATCCGACCATTCATACCGTCAAGCCTCTACGTACCAGAACCGTAACCCCAGTTTGAAGCGAAGGTCGCTGTGAAACCGAAACGCGTTTATTTTTCTGGGGCCGACTCTCACTTGTCAAACTTCTACACGTGTCGGGTTGAAGCATTCTGTCGGATGTTTAATTCGGTTGAGCACGCCAATCAATAGAAGAAACGCCGGATACGCAGATCGCATCAAAGCAGCAAAAAAAGCGCATTTCGCAAAAACGGAAAAGCAAACAGATTGGGGAGACGAGATTTGGTTAGAACGATTTGTGTGTTCACCGCATGCGGCATTTGCTGCTCACAAAGTTCAATGCATCAAAGGATTTGACAGCCGTAGTGTTGGCAACCGGAAACGCTGAACTGGTGGAGTTTTTGCCATAGAAAGATGGTTTTTGAGGACTTGGACGTGGCTACAAAAACGGTCGAAATACACTTGGGAAACTTGTGTGCGAAGCGCGCGAAACTACTTGTAGACACCGCGACTCCTGAAACAATTGCGCAATAAATGCCTTGTTTACCAAGTTTGTTATTTTAAAGTACAAGCGAGGGATGTGTGCATCATTATTCTAGTGAATATTACTGAAAATAGTCGTGATTTCATTGGTTTATTCACGTGACGTCACGAAACATTGTGTATTTTTGATTGGCTGTCTAGTGCCATGATCACGTGATTGTCACAAATGGTATATAAGACCGTAGCTCACTCACTCACTCACTCACTCACTCATTCACTCAGCGCACCTCCATGGTCTATCGAGACTGACGGACGCCTATATGTTGTTAAGTGTAAGGCTATTAGTAAGGTGCCCAACGCATGTTTTGCAACGTTGTCGCCAAAATATATGCGCGCGACGAAGCGAGACGTCTACGACGACCACGACCACGACCACGACCCCGACTAATGGGACTGGTGGTTTCCTTTGACATGTCGACGTCATTGTCGACTGGGGGCGTCTGCATGTAAAGCCTACGATGAGTTACCCACTAAATCAATTGGTGTGTTCACATACTTCAGACCACGAACGAAGTCACCGGGTCACCGGGTTAAACGATTTCCGCTTTCTCAGCATATCATCCACGAGATCTACGATGTTACTTCTGGGTACCGCCACATTCCTGCACACCATTTCGCCGCGATCGTTCGGCCTTACGGCAGATTTCATTTTATCGAGGAGTCGCTCTACCTTCTGCTTCATAGCTTTCGGCACGTTGAAGATAATTTCATTTTCGATGATTTCATTTTCTTTGCTGCCAACTTTCTCGATGACCACACGCAGCAGTTCCTGCCTACGCTTGTCGGAAAGCTCGTCATATCGGATTAACAACTGATTAAACAACATGACCCTCTCCCTATCGTTTAAATCATCTCGTTGTAGGATGTCTCGCATTTCGTCGTCGAGACGTCACAAAACATTTGCAATAGGATTGGTCAAAGGCTGTTGCGGTTGGTAGTTTTCCTAAATACGGGCATCGACCAGGGCCATTTTCTTTGTATGGTCCATGGTCATCCGAGACGTGGTGCTTGTCGATCGTCCACAGCGATTGCGGGCAATGTGCCGTTTCCTGTTGTCCCTACGTGTGAAATACCTCTTGCACTGTGAGCACTGGAACGGTGCTAAGGAGGGTGAAGGTGTGGGCTTGTTGGCAACCGGTAACCGGTAGAGTAGTCGATTAGCCAATTATGTAGGTGTTTATGGTCCAAATGTAAATAATGAAATGAACCACGAGATGAATGTTACGCACTAAAATAGGAGAGGGTGAGGGAAGGAGAGATGGATTGAGAGAGGAAGGGAGGGACTGAGAGAGGGAGGGAGTGTGTGATTGAGTGACTGAGTGAGAGAGAGAGTGAGAGAGGGTGGGAGGGAGTGAAGGAGGAAGAGAGAGCGGGAGTGAATGATTGAGTGAGAGAAGGAATGTGGGAGTAAGGTGGGATGGAGTGAGTGGGTGAGTGAGTGAGTGAGTGAGTGAGTGAGTGAGTGAGTGAGTGAGTGAGTGAGTGAGTGAGTGAGTGAGAAATTATTATAGGACATTAATACGCTTAGTTACAAATATAGGCGTTACAGGCGTGAATGTTTAACTGTAAACCTATATGGTATAATAGATTCAAAGGGAACTAGGAATGAAATTAGATGAAATATGGACAATAGTTAAACAGTCACCCCAATCTGACACGTAAAATCACTAGGTGGCGCTTCTTGGTAGGTCAATAGGTCAAACTCTGACATGAATGAGAGGTAAGACTACAACACTGATGCATAAGGGATACAAGTCAATATGTACAGAATTGGTCAACCGCACAATGATACGTAAAATCACTAGGTGGCATTCTTTGGTAGGTCAATAGTTCAAACTATGACATCAGTGATGGGTAAGACTATAACATTGATGCACACGAGCTAATTTACGAAGCTCATGCGTTAAAATAAGAAAATTATACAAGTCTAATGTGGTGAAACAATAAAATGTTAGCAAGTTACCTTAGTAATATAATAATCCACTAAAGCACAACCACTCTACGTTATAAGTCACCGCGTTGACTTACTAAAGAACGAAAATCTTACAAGTCTACCTTGTTGAAGCAATAAAATGTTAGGAAGTTACCTCGATAATGTGCTGAATTACCAAAGCACTACCTCTCTAACGCCATGAAACGTTAAAAGTCATCGCATTGACTTACTAAAATGCGAAAGGTACTTTGGTGATGTACTAAATTACAAAAAACACTACCACGCTACTTCGTTGAAACATTAGAAGTTACCGTGTTGACTAACTAAAATACGAAATTTATCTTGGTAATGAACAAAAACACTACCACACTAACGCTATGAAATATGCACTTGGAAGGAATATTAAGCTACAAAGGTAAATGTCAACATACCTCCAAGGGGTACTAGGACTGACACATGGGTCGCTTCATATGGATGTGCATGATGTGCATAAAAGTAGGTGAAGCTAGTTACAACTTCGACCGCTAGAGGGGTTTTGGTCATTTTCGAAATGTAAAGGATAAGTTACGAGGGAAATATCACTGACACTTGGCTATGGTCGTTCGCACTAGAGGACATTAATATTTGAGCTTAGTTACAAATATAGGCGTTACGGGACTATAGTCAATGTCTAACTGTAAACATATATCAAATAATAAATTCAAAAGGAACTAGGAATGAAAGTTGGCGGCAATGATTTCAGTTTTGGAGGTATGTGAACAAAGACTGAAAGTCTGTTAACGTTGTATATAAAACTTGTTTATTTCACTAAATGCTCTTAACGGCATATACAATATAATATGTGTACTAACTCTGATGTCAGTGTAAGTTTACGAAACTGTGTGCATACATGTTAAGTTTTAGAAACGCCAATCCACGAGATGTATACGTAAATCAGAGGGTCTCGAAAAATCGGGCATTTATACGAAAATTCAGAGGGTCTCAGAAAATCAGGCATTTATACGTATATCGGAGAATCTTGGAAAACAGGCATTTATACATAAATCGGATTAAAATATAACAAAAAAGGATAGTTTCCATAGACATTAATAATCAGGTTATAATAAAACGTAGTTTCAGAAGTGCCAATGCATGATAGTTATGCGTAAATTGGAGGGTCTTGTAATATCAGGAAATTTGGTGTTATGGATTATGGATATTAAGGAATTGTGTATAAATCTGAGTATTTCATGTTGTGAAAATGGTCACAGATCAGCTTTATTTCCAAATGCATTGCACATGTGCTCTTAAATCAATGACGCATAACAACATGTTAATATGTATTTAATGTGTTACATTAAATAAATTATATGTGGACATAAAATAATTAAATAAATTATATGTAAACTAAAATGTACGTGGCTTTATAGGTACGGTAGAAAGAAGAAAAAGTTTATTAATTTGATGTTCTTGGCATGTGTTCATACATTAATATATATTGTTATGGTGCAAAGAACCTTGCATATAGACAGTAAATACATCTTCTTTTATTACAAATATTTTATTACATTATTACAAACATATACTATATTCACAAGTATAAGAACCAGAACTTAGCATTGTATTTGCTTAAAAGTTTGTTACCATGGCCTGGGTGACGGAGGCATGCGTGATTAATTTATTATTTGTGACCTTTGGCCTTGTTATAAAATACATCTTTTCATTTATAATGTGTTCCAGTTCTAACAGTTACATATATACATGGATTCAATAAAACGTGCACATATTATAAATGGATCGACTGACATTATTTGGGTATAGATTGAAACGGACTACATTTCTTTCTACAAGATCGGCAAGCTGACGGGGGCACTAATATGGAACACGCGGCCGCAAGCGCGGTTCACTGTGCTCGTCTAAAGCTAATATGCAATATCAACCACAGGTAAGACCCAAGAAGATTATAGTTATTGTTGTCTAGTCAACGCAAGACATGATTTAAACAACCCTTTTTCTCGTTGTTGTCCGAGCAGCCTTGGTCCAACGTCCCTATTCATGAGATTCAGCTCGGTGTCTGACCGATTGCAATTAAGTTAACTCACTGACACTGGCACTGGTATTGACCACTTTCTGTTGACCCAGAAAAACGTACTCGAGTCACCCGGAAATAAAACCCAATTAGGCCATGCCGAGTTCGGAAAATAAGATAGAAAAGAAAAAAATGTTTTGGTTTCAGTGAAAATCCAGGAGATTGGTTCTCCTTTCCAGGAGATCATGGGATTTGATGGATTTCCAGGAGTCCCCCGGCGAATGCAGGAGACTTAACATGTATGTATTACAAGTGAATCAGAAATGATGAACGAGTGCATGATATTTATGCTAAGAAAAAATGACACAAGCTAAAGTTTGCACATTTTATTCGTGTATAAGATATGTAACTTAATCTTTTATTATTACTACTACGGTCGGTACAACTCCTTCTACACTTGACCACAACGCCTTCTACAGTTTGCCTACAAGGACCGTTAAGACATGTTGCATCACAGAGTTCTGCCACTCCGTCGACTGTCAATCTACACGCAACCATTCGTGGCAACATTCCAATAATCAGAGTCTGGATGGGGTATCTTTAACCACGCAAGCACTATGGCACTCAACCAATTTCTAAGAACCAACGTTGCATCGAATTGCTTTATGACATCGCTAAAGTACATATCAATTAAAATATCATCGGGTAAAAGACAAAGGTGATGGAGTTGACTGAAGTCATCTATCTCAGATGCCTCGCAATCGGTTTTTACGCATTGTCTAATGATTTATGCCATGTAACGTGCAAACTCATTTGTCAGCGTGGACGCCACATAGGAAGTTGTGACATCCGTAGCGGAGAGAGGCTGAAACAGGGTAAGATTCTAATGTACCACTTCTAGATGTGAGTAGTAATAGATGTCCCTTACCGCGCATGGTTGGCGCGGCGCGGAGCAAATCCCATGTTAAGAGATAGGCGTTTCCTCCCTAAAAAGTTGCGTTAACCTCGCGAAAAATGTTACAACCAAAAGTGGTTGTATAAATTTTCAATTTTTTTTATGTTTTTGTCCCAGAGGGACAAAAACACAAAATTTTCGCGAGGTTAACCCCAACTTTTTTTCTCTCGCTAACCTAATTATATATTTTTAACCGCTAGATGGCGCCACCATGTGACGTAGTACTCCGATTATCCACTAGGGGGCGCTACGACGGAAGTGACGTCGTACCGGAAGTTACTTGACTGTCATGGCAGCCTCTACTAGGGACGCTACGTCGGAAGTGACGTCGCACCGGAAGTTACTTGACTGTCATGGCGGACTCTACGCTTCCGATATTTCCGGAAGTGTGTCAACGAATAGAGACCTATCATGGTCGGTAGATGGCAATACTCTGACTAATTACATTGGTGACCGTTGAGTGGCGTCGGAAACCATGATGGTCACCTCTTTGAATGAAGTCCTGTCAGGTGGTTGACCTTACATGTTATTGACATAGTCGTTTTCGATTGTGGCAGTTTTCAAATTCGCTTGTTATGGCAGCCTCTACTAGGGACACTACGTCGGAAGTGACGTCGCACCGGAAGTTACTTGAATGTCATGGCGACCTCTATGCTTTCGGTATTCCTCGAAGTGTGTCAACGAATAGAGATCTATCATGGCCGGTAGATGGCAATACTCTGACTAATTACATTGGTGTCCATTGAGTGCCGTCGGATATCGCCTCTCTCATGAACATGCACAGTTTTTGTGTTAAGGGAAGTCACGTGATGTACGTTCGGTCTGATTGGCTATGCAAATGAGATGACGCCGAAACCTAATAAGTGTTTGATGTTTCGATTGTGCAACTTTGTTGTCAGTGAAATGAGGAAAAGATAGTTGTGTCTTGATGACTATGAAAACTAAAAACAAACAAACACACTCATCCATACCATAAACACAATTTTATTTGAATATTCCTCATATGAGCTCTTTTGAACACTGTTCCTGTGAATTGTATGTCCCACGCGAATCTGTTTTTGTCGCAAATCGGTAATGCTAATATGGTTCCCAACGTGTGATTTGCAAAGGTGTCGCCGAATGAACTGCGCGCCGCGATGATGCAGGTCGTCTACGACGCCGACGTCGACCACTGTCAAACGGAATGCTGGTTTCCTTTGATATGTCGCCGTCCACTGACGCTGTTTGCATGTAAAGCCAACGATCTGAGTTCCCAACTAAATCCATTGGTGTGTTGACATCCTTGAGACCACGAGCAAAGGTTTCCCATCCCACCGGTTCAAACGACTTCCGTTTTCTCAACACGTCATTCACAAGGTCCACGATATTACTTCCGGGAACCGCCTTGTTTCTGTACATCATCTCGCCACGATCGTTCCAACTTACGGCACTTTTCATTTTATCAATGAGTCTTCGTGCTTTCTGCTTCATAGTTTTTGGAACACTGTCGATGATTTCATTTTCGATGTTCTTATTTTCGACAATTTCATTTTCGTTAGCAGGTTGTACTTTGTTTTTCTCTTCACTGGGAAATGTTTCGATGATCACACGCACGGGTTCTTGGATACGTTTGTTGGAAAGATCGTTGTACCGATTCAACACCTGGTTATACAACACAACTTTTTCCCTCTCGTGTATATCGTTTCGTTCTAGTATGTCTAGCATTTCATTGTCGAGTCGTTGCAAGACCCTTTCGATAGGGTTAGCAGGAGAAGGACGCTGTGGTTGAATGTTTTCCAAAATACGGGGATCGACCAGCGCCATCTTCTTTGTATGCTCCAGGTCACTAGAGATGGAGACAAGAAAGTCGAGCTTGTTGCTGAGGTCGGAATCGTGGGTGTCGTAGTCGGCGCCTGGACAAGTGAATTGAACAACGTAGTGCTTGTCGACGTAGTGTTTGCTGATGACCTACAGCGACTGTGGGCAATGTGTTGTTTCCAGCTATCTTTCCGTGTGAAATGTCTCTTGCAATCTGGGCACTGGAAGGCCGCCCGTGATACTGGCGTAGGCTTGTTGGCAGCTGGTAGACGAGTCGATAAGCTCATGATGTACGTGTTTACTGTTCAAAGGTAAAGAACGGAACGACTTTTGGAACTCGTCGGTCTAAGTTTTGTTTGTACAACTCATTTATTCTGATGGAATTCCGTCAAATTGATGGAATCTCACACGGTAACCCGTCTATTCTGATGGAATTCCATCAAATTGATGGAATCTCACGCAGTAACCCGTCTATTCTGATGGAATTCCGTCAAATTGATGGAATCTCACACGGTAACCCGTTTATTCTGATGGAATTCCATCAAATTGATGGAATCTCACACGGTAACGCGTCTATTCTGATGGAATTCCATCTTTTTGATGGGATCTCACACGGTAACGCGTCTATTCTGATGGAATTCCATCTTTTTGATGGAATCTCACGCAGTAATCCGTCTATTCTGATGGAATTCCATCTTTTTGATGGAATCTCACACGTACCGTCTATTCTGATGGAATTCCATCAAATTGATGGAATCTCACGTGATAACCCGTCTGTTTGCCCCCTTTTGAGGGAATTTGACGTGATAACCCGTTAAGATTAGTGTTTCGTTTGACCAACTAGTTGGTCTAAGTTCAATTCGTGCCACGTTCGTGAATATCTCGGTCATAGTCTCGTCCCTTGTCTCGTCGGTACTCTCGTGTGATGTGTCATCCGTAGTCTCGTGACATCTCGGTCATAGTCTCTTCTCTTGTCTCGTCGGTACTCTCGTGTGATGTGTCATCCGTAGTCTCGTGTGATATGTCATCCGTAGTCTCGTGTGATGTGTCATCCCTAGTCTCGTGACATATATCGGTCATAGTCTCGTCTCTTGTCTCGTCGGTACTCTCGTGTGATGTGTCATCCGTAGTCTCGTGTGATGTGTCATCCGTAGTCTCGTGACATATCTCGGTCATAGTCTCGTCTCTTGTCTCGTCCGTAGTCTCGTGTGCTTTGTCATCCGTAGTCTCGTGTGATGTGTCATCCGTAGTCTCGTCTCTTGTTTCGTTTGTACAACTCGTGTCTATAGTTTGATTCGTGCGGTGTGTTGGTCAAAATGACTGCACGTACCTTGGCGTCACTCACTGACGATGACGTCACATGATGAAATTACATTCAAGTGCGCAAGTTCAAAACGATGGCTAACCAAAGCACTACCTGTTCAACCTACTCACCTCTCGCACAACATTACTGCGCGTATCATGACGTCACTCACACTGGACTATACATACATAACTGACTATACACAGACATAACTGACTAACGTCTCTGTACTGAACTACACACATACATAACCGACTAACGTTTTTACTGAACTACATACCGACAGAACAGGCTAACATATCTGTACTGAACTACACACAGACATAACTGGCTGTCATCTCTGTACTGAACTACACACACATAAGTGGTTAACATCTCTGTATTGAACTACACAGACATAAGTGGCTACCATATCTGTACTGAACTACACATACATAAGTGGTTAACATAACTGTACTGCACTACACAGACATAAGTGGCTACCATATCTGTACTGAACTACACAGTCATAAGTGGTTAACATAACTGTACTGCACTACACAGACATAAGTGGTTACCGTATATGTACTGAACTATACAGATACATAACTGGCTAACGTCTCTGTACTGAACTACACAGACATCAGTGGCTATCATCTCTGTACTGAACTACACACAGACATAACTGGCTGTCATCTCTGTACTGAACTACACACACATAAGTGGTTAACATCTCTGTATTGAACTACACAGACATCAGTGGCTACCATATCTGTACTGATCTACACATACATAAGTGGTTAACATAACTGTACTGCACTACACAGACATAAGTGGCTACCATATCTGTACTGAACTACACAGTCATAAGTGGTTAACATAACTGTACTGCACTACACAGACATAAGTGGTTACCGTATATGTACTGAACTACACAGATACATAACTGGCTAACGTCTCTGTACTGAACTACACAGACATCAGTGGCTATCATATCTACTGAACTACACAGACATACTTGTGATGTGTAAGACTATTAGTATGGTTCCCAACATATGCTTTGTATTACACTATTAAAAAGACACAAGATGAGGTTTGCACAGTTTATTACAACACAAACGTATTTACATGTCACGCTTCATGACGACAAGAACCAGAGACTAGACATTGATACAGAGTCTTCCAACCAAGTATTGGTATTACACAACTGTACGACTGTCACGTCGGATAGCTTCACACCCGCGTCTAACAAAACACTCAAACAGTCTTTCACCATCTAGTTGGTCTGAGTTCATGTGCGTGTTGTGTGTTTCGTACCACGTGTATGTATCTATGTATGTCTCTATGTATGTATCTATGTATGTCTCTATGTACGTATCTATGTATGTATCTATGTATGAATCTATGAGTTCGTTTTCGGTTACCCATGCCAGGTTAATTGTTTTACGACAGAAGCAAGTTTGGAAGGTTTTACCGAAGAAGCACGAATTTAAATACTATAGTACGAAAAAAGATGAAAACGTTCTAATGGACATTTGTACACTTGACCCTTAATACGGTAAACTATATAAATACTGGTACATCTTATCTGGGAGGTTATTATGTACCTGTACTGTTCTAACATGACGTTTCACTTTCCTCGAACAATACGAAAGGTCACGTGGGCGTGCCGACCGAACACAAAATGTTTAACCTATGAGAATAGCTAATACTCTTTTGTGAGAAGGAGGTTGGCTCTGAAAAGAACCGTTTCTGCTATGTAAAGACTATTGTTCGCGTTTTGTCCGCGACAGTGTGTTCTTGATGAGCACAGAGCGTCGCAGACAAGACTCCGGGTCGCGGGTCTTGCGCATCTCGAGTAGTTTCTTCATCGATAACCTCACGAGGCGTCGTGTCTCCTTGCGGTGGTCGGATGTGGTCAGTGACGGACACAGTCGCTTGGCCGGGTGACAGGTACACAGGTCGGTCGCCGGGTGTCGTCGCTTGTTGCTTCCGGCAACATCTCGACCATTTTAAAGGTGTAGACTGTAGAGTAGATCATTGATGGTTGGTTCGGTTGACGGAGCTGATGACAGAGACGAAATTGGTTTGGTCGTCGAACTGGTCGTCGGACTGGTCGTTGAAGTGGTTGTTAGCTGTTGGTCCGGGATGATTGTCGGGGACGAGAGGTCGAGTGGGCCCGTAGCCGGAGAAGGCTGCACCATCGGTAGCAAAATCCTTTGTCGGACGTTGTCAGTAGACGAATTCGCACCCATTTTCAAGAAGTAAGCTATAATGACCACAAAAGCAGACGCAGGCCTTTTATAACCGGTCCACAGACCATAAAGACCACGTGGGCGTGCCGAAAGATGACAGATTGTAGAAAATTCAAAAGCACGGACTGCTGAGTAGAATGTACACAAACGCGGACTGCAGAGTAGTTATATAGTTCACTACTTATCTAACAGGGGTGCTTTCAGTTGATGATGATATATCCACCAGGAGTTTATGGACGAGACAAAAACAACAGACACGAATATTTGCAGTACTGATATGTGGTTCGCTCACTTGTCCACTAGGGGATGATGTTTGTAGTTCCTGAGCTATCCGTCAGGGGGCTCTATTGCACGCAAGCGTGTAAGAGACACGAATTTTGGCAGTACCCAAACATTTACTTCACAACTTATCCGCCAGGTGGCACCACTTGTAGTTAATGACATATCATTCCGCTAGGTGACTCTAATGGTCAAACTAAGATGCACGAATTTGGGAAGTATTCGAACAGTTAGTTTACAACTTGTCCGTCAGGTGGCACCACTTGTATAGTTAGTTCACCAAAAAATCCGGTAGGTGGCACCAATGGTCAAGCTATTTATTTCACCAAAAATCCGCTAGGTGGCGCTACTGGTCAAACTAATTAGTTCCGAAAAATTCCGCAAAGGGCGCTGTTTTAGATCATGACCTATCCGACATGTGGCGCCACTGGCGCCACGTTACCTTGACCTGCATCCGGGTATTTGACCTTGATAGCTCATTTGCATAACTAGCCACGCCCACAATGCTCAGCTCGCTCGTGATTGGTCATTTGCACTTCCTCCCGACCGCGCATAAAAGCTCATTTGCATCAATCGTAAGCGGTAGAAAATGCGCGGTAGGGAGGAAACGCCTATCTCTTAACATGGGATTTGCTCCGCGCCGCGCCAACCATGCGCGGTAAGGGTCACCTATTACTACTGATGTGTGACATTGTAGTTTGTGTAGGCACCTCGTCGAGTTTTCTTTATGGTGAGGGACACAAGAGTTCAGTGTGTAAGTCTGCATCGTTTCGCCCATAACAGCAAACGTATTGGCATGCACTTTTAGGAGAGTGGCCATACACTGGTCAAATAAAGTCAACCATATACATTGACCCATCGCTGCCTCAACTAAGCACATTCGAACAATGACATGTGTTTCAGAGGCCACGTAACCGTGTCGTTCGCATTGCAAATGACCATGATCGTCGACAATCATACGCTTCTTGCAAACATGACAACCCATGTAGAACGTGTGATTTTGTCGTATTTTGTCAATAACGAGTAACTTTGTGAGTAGACGGTGTGAGTGATCGGCTGACAGACGGTGATGGTGGTCGGCTGACATACGTTGACGGTGGTCGGCTGACAGATGCCGCGAATGGTCTGCTGACAGACGGTGATGGTGGTCGGCTGACAGGCGGTGACGGTGGTCGGCTGACAGACGGTGACGGTGGTCGGCTGACAGATGCCGCGAATGGTTGGCTGACAGACGGTGATGGTGGTCGGCTGAAAGATTCCGCGAACGGTCGGCAACACGGTCCATCTACATCGCTGTCGCTAAAGGCCGCAGAAGTGTAATAGTTGGGTGTTTTCATGATGTGGTTAGTAACAACGGTATCGTGTTAAGAAGGACGACCTGTTCGCCGCTACGGTCTTATATGCCATTCCTGACTATCACGTGTTCATGGTACCAGACAGCCAATCAAAAATACACAATGTTTTGTGATATCACATGGACAAACCAGTGAAATCATGTCTACTCTCAGTAATATTCATGAGAATAATGACGCTTGCTTGTACTTTAAAATAAAAACTGTAAACAAGGCCGTTATTGCGCAATTGTTTCAGGAGCCGCGGTGTCTACAAGTAATTGTCACGCGGATCACAAAAACGTTTCCCGAGAGTATTTCGACCGTTTTTGCCGCCACGTCCAAATCCCCAAAAGCCTTCTTTCCATGGTACAAACCCCACCAGTTCAGCATTTCCGGTTGCCAACAATACGGCTCTCAAATCCTTTGATGCCTTCAACTTTGCGAGCAGCAAAGCCGCATCCAGTTAACACGGACATCGTTCCAACCAGATCTCATCTCCCCAATATGTTTGCTTTTCCGTTTTGCCAAGTGCGCATGTTTTGCTGCTTTGATACCCTCTGCGCATTCGACGTCGCCGCGGTACACTGCCTTCCTGCTTTGATAGGCGTGCTCGACCGAATTAAATACCCGACCGAATGCTTCGACCCAGCATGGGTAAAAGTTTGACAAGGGAGAGTCGGCCCCAGAAAATTCAATGCGTTTCGGTTTCACAGCGACCACAGCTTCAGGTTGGGGTTTCAGTTCCGTTGCGTAGAGGCTTGACGGTACGACTGGTCGGTTGACAGACGGATCATCTTCTTCAATGTCACTGAAGGCAGCAGGAGTGTAGTAGTTGGGTGTTTCAGCATGACGTCAGCCATAGTACTCTCGTGGTATTGAAATTATGCAATTTTTTCTCTACCAAGGGACGTTACTGTATAGCGTAGTACGCTGTTTATTCGCCAGAGGGCTGCAGAAGTCCGGTAGTAGGGTATATTCAACATTATGTTAGTCATGGTGTCGTCGTGATAAGAATGACGACTCTGCTGGTAGAGCGCAGCGTTTATATAGGAATATGAAAAATCACGTGATAACGGTACGATTGACCAATCAGGAACACGCCAGCGCCTACGTCATTATCTCATTAGCCTAAGTGATACTGGATTTATAAAACAGATTCTGAACAACCTTTTATTTTATGTGTTTTTTAGTTGTAAATGTACACGCCAGGGGGCGTTATATGATAACAACAAATCGTCCACCAACTATATGCCATGAAAAAACACAATTGCGCATGTGCATTGACCTATTTGTTGACGTTTTCGACCTATTTTATAGTATTTAAGCAGTACTGTTTCACCACTTATCCGCCAGGGAGGCTTGTTGACCTAGTTATATAGTTCACCACATATTCGCCAAGGGGTGCCAATTGACCTTGACCTAGATAATGACATTTTACCTTGATCTATTGCCTTTGACCTTGCTCTTGGTCGTGCACCAGCGTCTGACCCATTCAACCTAATTACATATTTACGAACAGCCAAACAACTGTATTATGAATCTTGTTTTAACAAATAAAAAAATCACAATAAAACATAGGAACCTATAAACGACATTATGTCTAGAACATCCGAAAAGAAAACTTCCCTAAATCCTTTATATATAACGACGAAATTATAACAAACAAGACGGTTATTGCAAACACATTTAATCCATGTTTGACCAATATTGGCCCAAATTTGGCGAAACAGATCAATAATCCAATAAATAGAAATTGCAGATAATATCTGAATGAGCAGTATAGCAATTCACTCACTTTTGAACGTATTAACGAAGAAACTATATCTTAAACAAACTGATAATGACACACATGGACTTATACATTAATTACTTTGTCAAGGCCAGCCAAAAGTTTAATTTCATAATGTATGCCGATGATACGACCCTGTTAAATACTATTGACTCATTTTCAACGTGTGAAACAAATTGGAAACGTAGAATTTGCTATAAGCACAGAACTAAGCACAATCAGTGAATGGCTAAAATTAAATTTATCTCTTAACCTAAGAAAAACTAAGTACATGCGCTGCAAAATTGCTAGAAGAAAAAGCGTGACTTACCCATTACTAACCAGAGATACCACTACTATTGATAAATGGAATAGCATTTAATGGACAATAAATTGTTACTAACTCTTAATATAAAGGTCGTATTGTACAACACATTAATATTGCCACATTTAAATTACGGTATTACCGCTTGGATTTACAAATGTGACAGAATTCAGAAACTTCCAAAGAAACATGTCCGAATTATTAATGTAAGCAAATATAATGCTCACACTGAACCACTGTTTAAAAAGTCTTAAATTATTAAAAATAGAACACATATTAAAATAACAAGAACTAAAATTGTATTATAATTTCGTGCATAACAAACTTCCTGTTTACCATCAAAATTTGCCGCTTCATTAGAACAACAACATTCACAATGTCAACACACGTGGACAATGCAATATACATACAATCAGGGTACAACACGAATTTGCGAAACAAAGTCTCATATACACCTTGCCGCATACTACCAATAATGCACCTGATTTAATAACAAGTAAAATCTATACTCACAGCTTACACGGGTTTGCATTGTATGTTAAACATCATTATGTGCTGACTTAGCCAATCGTACAAAATCATGTATAATGTCATGATCTAAGCTTTGTTTGACTTACTCTGTTAACCGACGTATGCTACAATTTGTTATATACCAGGAGTTGTTATCAATATAACTGGTGGTTCCCATGAGAGCAGCATGTTTGCCTTAGTCTGAGTCCGCCTGGCCCACACGTGATAATTCGTATACCATGTGATTACTATATTTACGCTTTTACATAGTCACGTATTGAGTGATATGTATATGCGTCTTAATAAAGAACTTCTGTCTGTCTATCTGCACAAACGATAACGTAATAATAACAGATAATGCAATACAAATCGTTGCATTCGAGAATAGTGATCGAAGTTAACCAAGCAAGATTAGAGAAAGTTAGAATTAGAATTTCCCCTTGTTTTGTCGACGGTTGCATACCAAGTAATGTTAATTTTGTTTTGCTTTAGTTTTGATTTGTTTACATCTGACAAATAACCCTTGCAAAGTACTTCTATAAACGATAATTGTGATGTACTATTGGATCGACAGTGTTGCATATCTCATTGGCTAGTCATTACATTCTTGGTTATTGCGTTACCGGTTGTTATTACATCATGGTCTTATTGTTACATGTCTGGTTGGAACATCCGTCTTCAAAGCTTGCATCGGTGGCATCTCGTCATCTGCAAATTGCATCAGACAATGAGAAGACAATTGTAACGAGGGACAAGTAACGAGGGACAAGTATAATTGATAAGAATCATACTTGTTAAAATAGATACTATCCACCACGGTCGCGTTCTGGGATGAGTCCAATTACGTAATTGTAGTTGTAATTGATTACTGGCAAATGCTCTAATTGATTCTATTTCTGCAGTTATTACATAATTGTTAGTGATTTGTTCTATGCATTTCCAACTATTACACCAACTACAATTATCTGCATTATTTTTAATATCACAAACATTATCAAAAACCTATCAGTATTGCTTTCTCACACATTTGTTTCAGTCATAAACAAACTATTCTAATACCATCATACTTTAGTTGTGACCCGAATATGTGCTGCAGCAATACACCACATTTGAGGGGTAAATAAATTAAATTAATTGTCAACATTAAGAGGTGTCATGTTCGTGTCTTAAACAAGTAAGTTCTTATACAGCGCGGTGTCCAGTCGTTAGGATTGTTCACAGTGTTTTTACACGTCACTCCGTCCTTGACAGATGTATTCAGGCCAACAGCATCTCGATTTATCTTGGAAGCAATCAGATACGCTGCAATTGCCGCGCTAAGACTAATTGTACATACATATCCACCACTCTCTGTGTAAGAGTGAGTGAACTCGCCCAAGTTCTAGACAACAGCATGAGGATCCTAATCAGGACTCTCTCGACTAATACACTAAGACGCAGAGGTTCCTAAATTTGATAACATCTGAATATATTTACAGGCATATTGTAACCCAGGATATAGCTTACGTGAAATACTATATATGACACGATTTTTCTACATAAAACCGTTCCGATTTTACGTTTAACCTTTAATAGGTAGTGAAGATAATCGAGGTAATTAGTCAAACGGCGTCCGCATAAGGCCCAAATTGTCAAGGGGCAATGGGGACTGTAACCTGAAAATGTCGCGGGTCCGACGAAAGCTTTGAAGACCCGGCAATCTATATTTATTTTAATTTATTCTAGTATAGTATATTATTTATAAAACGTACACTAGAATAACAAGGTTGAAGGTATACAGCGCGCCAAACTGCGTTTATTAAGTCATAAGCAAAGAAACGTTAACATTATAACGAAATATCAAAATAGTAAACATAGGGTTATAGGTAATAGCGCAGGCGAATGAGGGCTAACGGCCTATTCACATGTTCTTGGAATTGCTTATTTATGTCGTCTGATGCCCCCAATGACGAAGACAATAAGTGGGACGAAGTACCATCGATTCAGCAATCATCCGTAGATCTGTGTTGACAGTACATCAGAGTCTAATAATATAATTAAACTTGTTTGATATATTCCTGTCTGCCGTGACACCTCTGCCTTCCCCAGTGCACCGTATTGTCTACATCCTTCTTCTTGTCTACATGTCTGCCTACATACGCACATCATTGATAATCAATCCACCATTCTACCAATGTACGCAAATGCTTGATATCATTCACCCCAAAATGATGTTCGACCCCTCTTTCTGATGACCAACCGCGCGACTTTTTTTTCACACTAATCTTCAACCCATGATTCCGGAACACATCGTTGCAGTGCTTCTCTCGTAGTACCCGTCTGTTCTTCTCTCGTAATACCCGTCTGTTCTTCTCTCGTAGTACCCGTCTGTTCTTCTCTCGTAGTACCCGTCTGTTCTTCTCTCGTAGTACCCTTCTGTTCTTCTCTCGTAGTACCCGTCTGTTCTTCTCTCGTAGTACCCGTCTGTTCTTCTCTCGTAGTACCCGTCTGTTCTTCTCTCGTAGTACCCGTCTGTTCTTCTCTCGTAGTACTCGTCTGTTCTTCTCTCGTAGTACCCGTCTGTTCTTCTCTCGTAGTACCCGTCTGTTGTTCTCTCGTAGTACCCGTCTGTTGTTCTCTCGTAGTACCCGTCTGTTCTTCTCTCGTAGTACCCTTCTGTTCTTCTCTCGTGGTATCCGTCTGTTCTTCTCTCGTGGTACCCGTCTGTTCGTCTCTCGTAGTACCCATCTGTTCTTCTCTCGTAGTACCCGTCTGTTCTTCTCTCGTAGTACCCGTCTGTTCTTCTCTCGTAGTATCCGTCTGTTCTTCTCTCGTAGTACCCGTCTGTTCTTCTCTCGTAGTACCCGTCTGTTCTTCTCTCGTAGTACCCGTCTGTTCTTCTCTCGTAGTACCCGTCTGTTCTTCTCTCGTAGTACCCGTCTGTTCTTCGCTAACAAAATGATGACGCGATAGGCAGATATATCCAAAAATCGCGCCTGCTAACCGGGCCTGTGACTTGTGGCAGCTGCTGGCCGGACTGAAGGTTCACGGGCTTCGGGCACGCGGGCATGCGGGCACGCGGGCTCGCAGTTATGTTGAATGCTGATGTAAAATAGTGATGGTTACATAGTAAACATATGTGATAACAAATGTATAAACCACTATGTAGAGCCTATGCAATTAAGACAAAGTCGGAATAAATGTAGGTAAGTAGAGTTTAGAGTAGAGTCATGATTTGCCAGTGTCCATCACATTTGCTCCGGTAAACAATGCCGCCGTTTTGAAATATGTTTTACGCACGACTATGGCGTGATGACTTCATCGGAAATGACGCTACTAGCTAGCGGATGTTACGTTACGTCATACTACGTCACAATCAGAAGCACATCAACAGGCAAAAACGGCGCGATCTTATTTACGCTAGTCATTACTCTTTTCCAGTGGCTGATTAAGACATTCGAGGGCCCTAGGCACCCGACACTTTCGTGGGCCCTAGGTAAATCTAGGGGCGGATCCAGTCTGTGGGGTTAACCTCTAATTGCACACCCTCTTGACGGGGTTGAGTGCTGTTGAAGACTGTTCTCCTTTATGATAAGTTATGTACTAACACCTTTATATGTCTGTTAAACATTCAAACGTATAGGTCTTTCACGATTACTCCTGGCTTGCAAAACTCATTCGACCAATGAAGTAGCAATGAAATTTATGCCATAGCCATCATTAGTCAAATTGTTTTCTGCCAACTGGGTTTCTGGAATATTCAGTCCAAAAAATATATATTTCCGTGGGCCCCTAGCCGTCGTGGATATGACAGAACATATATATGATATGATATGACCTGATTTTACGATAAAAAATTAATCTATCATAGTTTGTACATACGAATACAACGCACGTACCGATGACGTCATACACCACGGCCCCGTTCTTAGGAGACGTTTCAACGCACGATACAAACTTCAGATAGCAACTCCTTTTTGCTGACGTCACGTATACGAAGCCGACGCATTCGACGAGTTTGTTACACTTCTCTGCGCATGCGCTGGCATTAACGACACCATCAAACCCGCTAATGTC
Source organism: Paraescarpia echinospica (assembly GCA_020002185.1). Taxonomy (NCBI): domain Eukaryota; kingdom Metazoa; phylum Annelida; class Polychaeta; order Sabellida; family Siboglinidae; genus Paraescarpia; species Paraescarpia echinospica. The sequence goes on from CM034532.1 coordinate 24,647,710, forward strand.
GCCACCGCTGCAGTCACCTGGACGTCGTCTGTACTTCGACAAGACATCAGCGTGTTGACCTGGAACGCAGTGGTCTTCTATTACAGCGGTACCAAGTTAGAGCGGAGAGAGAAAGTGAGAGAGACAGAGACAGAGAGGGAGAGAGAGAGGAGGGAGAGTGTGGGGAGAAGAAAGAGATGACAGAGAGGGGGAGGGAGGGGGAGGGATGGAGGGAGCGAGGGAGGGAGGGAGGAAGGGGAGGAGGAGGGAGGGAGGGAGGGAGAGAGATGGAAAGAGAGACGAGAGAAGGGTAGGTAGAGGAAGGAAGGGGGAGGGAGGGTGGAGGGAGCATGGGATGGATGGAGGGAGGGAGAGAAAGAGACAAAGAGACAGACAGACAGGCTGACAGACAGATAGATAGACAGGGAGAGAGAGAGAGATTAATTTATTTTAACAAAAACATATATGCAATAAGATATAACACAAATCATAAATTTAATAGTGCAGGACTTTTATGGCCAAAATAGGGTCATATTTGAACAAATTGCAATAGAAGCAATTTTTCAGTTTTGATAACAGACATAATTATATCCTAGATACCATATCAAAAGTCTACCCCTGTAAAAATTGGGGAACATTGTCAAAATTACGCAAATGTTGGGGCCCCCTCTGTAGCTTTTACCTGTGCGATTAACGATTTTACTTTCTGAACAAAGATTGAACAAGATAATGTTTCTGTAAACCTCAAATAATCCACATGCGTGGTCATAAATACGCACATATTATATTCAGAGAACAAAACAACATACATAGACATTACACTATTTTAATATTGTCTTAGTTTTTCAATGAAAATGCTTATCGGTATTTAAACATTCACGGCTAGCTGCAATTACCTGTCCCATTCGTCTCGTGTAACATGTTTATGCTCAGCTCAGTATGTTACTCGCATGAGCATCTATCGTACATCTAACACAGCGCAAGGTAAAATTGTGTATAATATTTATTTAAAATGACACATTGATATAAGGCCAACATATAAATTCACGAATCTAGCTAATAAGCTTAATTGATGAACAATTGCCATATTCTCTCCCATATAACATGATTATAATCTGTATTACCATGTAAGTATGACATTGTCATGAGCATTGACCGTATGCGTAACATAACGCAAATGCATTTTAGCATAACGCATAGTAATTATAATACTTCCGTGATGCAAGGTCAACACATGCATACATGAATCTGTAGAGCCCAAACGGTATGTTCCTTTAGCGCAGAACCCAGTCCTTTGGACTGCTCAAAACGCTTTTTCCTTTAATCCCTGGCAAACCTGTTCAATCGAATACCATCGAGACTTCTCTGAGAAGCATTCACCCATGCTGCAGTTAATGCACGAAGACTATTCGTACACAACTATCCATCATTGTATATAACCATGTACTCAGTCATATATCTGAGTTGAACTGGAGCAACGTAGAGTGAACGAGCTTGCCGATACGGCAGAACAGGTTTCGAAATCGAGCTCTCTCGATTAAGAGCCCAATGCCACTGCGCTCCACACAAAACCTTTATTGATGTAAAATCGATGTATTACCCTAGCAAGAGTAGTTTGAGGTTTTTTTTCTCCTTCGACAAACGTATGACTACTTATCGTCCAACTCCTCATGTCATCGCCGACGTAACTCTAGATTCACTTTGAGCACCCTCTGCCACGACATGGACTACGTGCAGGGAACACTCAAAAGTTTTTTCATGCGACATGTGCACCTTTCCAAAGTGCAGTATGTGGATCAGTTACACCGGATGATGTGCATCAGGTGTTGAAGACAGACAGGTCTGTCATGACGGGAAGAACATAACCGTTGCTCGTCTTCCATCCCCAACCTACTAGTCTCAAGTGGCTTATACACATCCACTCCTGCACTTGCTGGTACACCCGCATGCTATGATAGCGTGCTGCTGAAAATGTCGGATTTGGGTGAATGTGCGAACCCTTGACTGCCACCTTCTCACAAAACCATCGGCACCTCAAACAAACCACAATGTCTTCCAGTTTACGTTGTAAAGGCACACAAGTATCATCTCACCTTCTGCTACAACATGCTCTGTTGAAGCATCATGCATCCCAATCTGTTCAGTTTGCCTCTGATGCTGGCTGGAGCCAATTTTCTTCAGAGATGCTCCTTTTCTAAGGCCGCGTAGCCGGAAAGTGGTGTTACATCCTAATATAGCATAGGTGAAAAGTATATTGTTACACATATATTTGCCTAACTGGTTCGTTACAATATCTATGTTTAACAAACAGTCCTTCTTTGTGGTTGTCATTGCCTCACTATATGGATGAACAAGTTGTGGGCAATTGGGCCAGCATGAACGCAGAAGAGGACAACCAGATATGAGTCATTCCCACCAGAGCAGTGTTAACGATCGTTGCGGACTTCACTGCAGTCTGCAAAATCACCTGATCTGTATCACCCTGGACACATTTTGTTTGACATTCTGTGCTACAAGTATTCCTTCAATAAACTGATGCAATTGTGCTTGTTGTTTTGGTTTGCAAGGAAGACACTCTAATTTCCCTAATCCTCATATGATTCGTGAACGCAACGTCCGCATCAGCTTTTCCTCCCATTCGTCTCTTATATGTGTGTGTAGTTAGTGGATGGATTGTGCCATCCATCAAAACAATGATATATTGATCAAACTTCCAATACTCTTATTACTTGGATATTTTAAATGTTGGTTACCAGTAGTCATGTGTCCAGTAGTCATGTTGCAAGTAGTCATGTCACCAGTACTCACGTAATATGTAGTTACCAATATTAATTTCACCAGTAGTTATGTACCCAATAACTATGTTACTAGAAGTCATATCAACAGTAGACACTCATCACGACACGGGTATAATTGTCACAAGTTGTACTTTAACCAGTATTCAAGTCTCCAGTAGTCACGTCACCTGTAGGCGTGTGTCCAGTAGTCATTTCATAAATAGTCATTTCACCAGTAATAATGTATCCAGTAGTCATATCACCAATAATAAAAAACACTAGTCATTTCACCAGTAATCCTGTGACCAGTAGTCGTTTTATTAGTAGTCATGTCTCTAGTAGTAACGCATCAGAGTTCATGTCTCCAATAGTCTCCAATGTTACAAGTAGTCATGTCACCGGTAGGCAATTCATGTCAGATAGTCTGTGACTATCTCACACGGAAGTTTGATCACGAGGGCCTTGATGATCCAAACATGACTGGCGCTTGTCACAGCATGTCTAGATTTGCCGTAGGGTCTTGGCTATCTGTGTACACGCCATGGTCTTAGGTATCAGATGTATTTAACATGGGAGTATATATAGGAAATATTGATTCCTAGTTTTTAGTAACTTCCCCAATTTACATAGCTGTAGACTTTTGAGATATTTTATAGATAACTTCAATGTAACCAAAACAGTTAAAATTGCTTCTGCTGCAATTTGTTCCAGGTTCATCCATAAGTCTTGGACAATAAGAACATATTGGTCAGTGAGACTGTCTGTAAGATCAGACATGTCGATATCGTTAGGTCACCGTGTTAAAAAATTGGGATTCAACCAGATTCAACTACAGTGCCACCGACAGCAAAAACAGATGGCACGTGAGCAAGAAAACGTCGGCTCATCGAAAGGCCAACTGTTTTATGTCTAAATTATTCACTATGTCATTCTTGTCGATTTTGTTTTAAAACGTTTATACAATCAACAAATGGTTCCATTAATTTCATTTAAAGTCATTTGTGATAATGAATTAATATGTTCTTATGTATCTAATCTATATTATTCCTTCACTAAGCTTGCTTTGTACGCTTCTTTCCTTGTTAATTGAAAAAATGCGTATATCATGATTTGCATATCTACTCAATATCTGAAAAAGAAACTAATATTTGCTCTTCTCTAAATCGCCTTGTGTCAAGGGTTGTAAAGCGATGCTCTACACCTGCGTTTAACGGTTGGTAGATGAAGGAACCTTCAACTTTGTAAATTTGGTGGTCCAAATCAAACGTTGGTAGTCCATATACTAACATAAAATGTAAACAAATGTTTGCACTGTCTGTCGTAGGTGTGGCAAGTCACGTCATTAGCGTCAACGTGCATTAATACTAAGATAGGTGGTGCCACTATACGTAATACCCCGATACATAGCGATCAAACCACCATCCATTTGTAATGTGATACGTTTGGAGGACTTTGCTAACTTGTGAGACCACCTCTAAGTACGCAAATATACCAACTTTTGTATGTCTTCTTAACATAGAGTCTTTGCGATTCGCTCGGGAGAACATCCCGACACTGACGCCGTTTGAGGAGACACCAAACATGGATGTCGAACACGAAGGCCGAGCATTGTGCGGTCGCGTCGCATAACTCCGCGCATTTTTGGATAGGAACCCTCACGGCAGTTATTGTGTTGCGCTTACACGTGCCATTACGTAACGTGTAGTTGCTGATACTCGACACTGGAAACAAGATCATTCGTGAGGTGAGCTATCTAACCACTGTTTTGGGATCAGATGCATTTTAAATGAACCGCCAATTCCTATTCTGGAAATGTAATAGAACATTGGATGTGGTATCACGTTTTTGAATTGGAATTTGCACAGCTTAAAATGCAATACTGGAATTGGTCATTCTACCATAACAGTTCTTTCTCCACCCTCCCTACCTACTACAACAAAGCCTTCTCAGCACAACACCAGGTTTTCATTTAGGTCACAATTCTGTATCATATAACAATTTGTTTTTGCAGAATACACAACTTGCATAGTCAACCACTACTTTGTCAGTTGTCATGCTTCCACGTAGAGTCACAACAGGCTTTTTGTCACATGCATTTATTTGACCCCAAATCATGGTGGCCATAACCCAAAATACTGTTGTGGAAGCCCTACACATATATATTTTGCGGGGGCCCCACGGCAACTGCTCCAAAAATCCGGCATTAGCGCATCTATCAAGCAATGTTCGCAATATATGGGTTGGGACGTCAAGTCCAATGCTTAATCGTTGTTGTGCGTATATTCCCCAATGAGAGCAGACATTGAACATCCAAATTGACCCAAAACATACATTTTACAACGTGATATCATCGTCATATCTCTAGAACAAACGTTCTAGGTTGTGATATGTAGGTATTGACTGACTGACTGACTGACTGACTGACTGACTGACTGACTGACTGACTGACTGACTGACTGACTGACTGACTGACTGACTGACTGACTGACAATTTTATTTCCACTCGGTGACATACTTAGTTTTCACTATTTTCGATGGCCTAGCCATTCATACACCATTTACATCAATCATACAACACGTGTTGATATATGTACAAAGGATACAAGTTAAAAGATATTACAATAAATAAATAATAATAGATAGAATGCATGAAATAAAAAAGATAATGTAGATAAAGTAGTCATAACATACAAGAAACATATAAAAACAAAGTATATTTAAAATGGTGGAGTAGCACTCATATATTTGTGTAGGGTCTTTTTGAAGGTTGGAACAGAATTGCTGTTTTGTATTTCAATTGGTAGTTTATTCTTTAATTTCAAACCAGACACATTGAAACTGCAGTGATAGTAGGCAGTTCTGGTTTTGGGTGGTTTCAGCTGAGAGGCATTTCTGGTATTGTAAGAATGACTATTTGATGTAAAAATATCACACAAATAGTGTAGTGCTAGACCATTTACACACTTGTACATAAGAACACATTTATTAAAATCCCTTCTTTGCTGTAGTGATAACCAGCCTTGTGTTTTAAACATAGTGTTTCTACAATGAGAGTAGATAGGTGAACGGGACATGGATATTCATGTAGTAGTCGATGGCAAGACCTTTAAGCAAGTGGGGTTATTTGCAGACTTGGATGAACAGGTTGTGAAAATGGAGGAAGTAGTAATAAGGTACAAAAGACGATGCGAACAGGAACGGAAACATGGAGGAGGCATAATGTGGGCCAAAAAAATAAAAATACAACTTCTAATTAACACTCACTGTTGCACCTGTAATGCATGTATCGATGAGAATAGCATTGCTATGATTTATGTTGCTGTTTTTATTCAACTGCGAATTCTTTTTTCTTATTGCTCAATGCTTCTATTTGGACGTAGCATTATATGTGTATTTACGTGTGTGTATGTGTTTGTGCGTGCGTGCGTGCGTGCGCGCGTGCGTGCGTGTGTTTGTGTGTGTGTGTGTGTGTGTGTTACAGAGTATTGAGTGGGAAACTCAACTACGTGTGCCTTTATATTCCCATTACAAGATATACGCCAATGTTTTTTGTATAAATTACAGTTGTGCTTCTTGTATCGTTGTTTATATAATAAACCGTCGTCATGATCATCATGCGCAGTTGGAAAAGCCTGCCTGGTAACAGCCTGTGCATAATGGTTGGGATCAAGAAAAGCCTGCCTGGTAACAGCCTGTGTATAATGGTTGGGATCAAGAAAAGCCTGCCTGGTAACAGCCTGTGCATAATGGTTGGGATCAAGAAAAGCCTGCCTGGTAACAGCCTGTGTATAATGGTTGGGATCAAGAAAAGCCTGCCTGGTAACAGCCTGTGCATAATGGTTGGGATCAAGAAAAGCCTGCCTGGTAACAGCCTGTGTATAATGGTTGGGATCAAGAAAAGCCTGCCTGGTAACAGCCTGTGTATAATGGTTGGGATCAAGAAAAGCCTGCCTGGTAACAGCCTGTGTATAATGGTTGGGATCAAGAAAAGTCTGCCTGGTAACAGCCTGTGTATAATGGTTGGGATCAAGAAAAGCCTGCCTGGTAACAGCCTGTGTATAATGGTTGGGACCAAGAAAAGCTACAGGTAGCAGAAGAAATCAACTGGGTCATACGAATATCTTAAAGTAACACATGAATATAGAAGTAACATGAAGAATGACAATTAAAATAGTTGGGAGCAGACTGAGATGGGCTGGATATGTTTGTATAAATACTGACAAAACAAAAGAGGGCGATAGAAGAAGAAAAAGAAGACAAACTAAGACAAAAAGGCAATGTAAAACGAGATGTTGAAAGGGCAGGAAAGAATGGGTAAGGGTGGACGACCATGGCAGAAGATCGAGAACTATGGACAGAAATAGTAAAGAAGGCAGACTTAACCGCTGAGTGGCGTAAACCCCACTATGAAAAGGAATGAGGGGAAGAGGGGAAACGAAATAAAGGGGTATAATAGCGCGGTGGCAACTTCTGAAAATATTTCGTGAAGTGTTGGAGACACGACGCAGTGGCCCACTTCGCATTTCCTATTCCAAGAGAAACACTGATGAAGATAAACGACGTTTCTTACCGAGTTCTACCAGTAGCCACGTGTAAAGAGATCGTTCTTCGTGCGAGTGTATTCTGTACTTAGTGTTGCTGAGACCGTCTCGAACATACTCTAGAGGGCGGAATGCGATACGTCTGCAATGTTTAAGCACAGGCTATTATTATTAGAAAAAAATGCATTTTCAGTCACCTTTGTATTGCAACGTTTATATTCCTACGTTCGTTGATTTGTTCACACATCCACACGCATATGCACTCAGGCACGTAGCCAATCAAGCACGCAGACGCACGCACAAACGCACAACCATACGCATATACACACATACATACATGCATGCAGGCATACATACGTACATACGTACATACGTACGTATATACGTACATACGTACATACGTACATACGTACATACGTACATACGTACATACGTACATACATATACATACATATATACATGCATGCATTCATACATGCATGCATACATGCATACATCGATACATGCATACGTGCATACGTACGTACGTACGTACATACATATATACATACATACATACATACATACATACTTACTTACATACATACATACATACACACACACACACACACACACACACACACACACACACACACACACACATGCACCGTGTAGGAGGAAAACGTTAATATATCCATGTACACACACGCACTCACGCACACACGCATGCCCTCACACACACACACACGCGCACGCACGCACGCACACACACACGAACCTGAAGGGGTTGACAGGGTTCATGTGGTCTTGGCCGTGTCGAAGCATGCGATAACGGGACACTTCCAGCGGGTACCGGTATATGTTTAACTTGGCAGCAGCAATCCTGGACACAGATCAAACTTGTTTGAGCTGCGTGTTACTTTTGTACGCAAATTTGCACGTAACATGCTCAATATATATTTAAATATATATATATATATATAAATATATATATATATACATTTACCTTAACATAAAGATAGATGTACAGTCTCATAAAACGTTTTATACATCACCACCTGGCAGACCTGTTAATTCAAATACCTTCTCGACCTCCATGCTACGCTGCTATTACATGCGAAACCGCGTGCATAAATACCCAGCACTCTCTATAGAAAACTAATTTCTATTTAGCTGAGTGAACTGAAGCAAGGTTGAGTAAACAGCATTGTCCAAGCTACGAAATGGTTCGAAATAGGACTCTTAATTAAGAGACCAGCGTTCCAACCAGTGACGGATTAACGTACCTAGGGCCAATGAAGGCCAGCGGCCTACGAACATACCCGAGCATACCTTTTGTAGACTGAATATTTCCGAAACCAGGCTAGCAAGATACGATTTTACAAATGATGGCTGTTGCATACGTTTCATTGGTACTTCATTGACTCAATGTGTCTTGCAAGCTAAGAATGATCCTGCAGTAGGCCCTATGTGTTTGAATGTTTAACATACGTTACAGAGGTGTTATTACATAACATACTATAAAGGAGAACAATCCAACAGAATCGTCTTCCGATGTCATGACCCGACAACGGAGTCCTGCTGAAGCTCCGACTCAGCTCACCCAGTATTCATTTCGTTCCGGCACCAGTGGGTGCTTTTTTGGCAAGTATCAACGGCAGTGCAATTTGACCCGCTAGACTACCCTCTCTGGATCCGCCCGTGGGTCTACCTAGGGCCCACGAAAATGCCGGATGCCTAGGGCCCACGAATACCTTAATCCGCCACTGGTTCTAACGCGCCATATCTGTACGCAGTATTCAAGGCGCACAGTATAGCCAACGCATACCGACCTTTCTCCCATTTCGTCGTCTTCACCTCCCCAACCCCAGTAGAGGTTTGAGAACCCGTTGACCCGGACGTAATCATCCCTTGTGAAGACGGTCACGCCACCAAACATTGGCACGTAACGTTTGCTGCGCATATGTAAATCCATCAAAATGTCATTACTTGAACAGCACCACTAACTAGAATAAATTTGATGAACAAATATTATAATGATCAATAGTATCAGCAGTACAAAAATGCAAAAAGTGAAGTCATCATTACTGGTGACTACATAATTGATTTACTGCAAATTAAAGAAAATGCAACATTTGGTAGATAGTTTGATTCTATTGTTGCTCAAGGTTTTTTTCCCTAAAATTACATTACCCACCAGGCTTTCGTGTAGAAACTGTACGCCCATAGACAATTACCTATGTAAGCTGTCACGTGGCTTTGTTTTATTTGAGCTTCTTACGGGCAACTGCTGGTGTATTAATAAACACAATATCAGATCACCTATTATATTTAATATTTTTTATTATCTAGAACCAAAGCGTGTAAATGCTACCGAATCAATTAGAATCCAGACTTGGAATACAACATCGATAGATACATTTAAACGGAAATAAATAATGCAGGTATTTATTACATGCTAAACACAACTAACCATGCCAATCCAACTGACAATCTCAACAATCTTAATGAAGTAATATCCAAAGTAAAAGATAAACATTTGCCAGTTCGAACGATCAAATTCAATAAGCATAAACACAGCAAGTCTCAGTGGATTACAAATGGTATGATCCGGTCAATTGCGTACAAAGATAAATTATATCTGAAACTAAATCAAACTCTTACAGATTCCGAGCATTATATAAATCGTAAAACTAACTTAGCTATTTACCAAAGAATTATGAAAAAAAACTCATTCGTAATGCCAAAAACATATTAGCGTGTACAGGTTTTAAAAATGTAAGACTGGCATTAAAGCAAACATGCTGTGCTATCAAATAAGTTATTAATTGGATTTCGAAGAAATTGAAATTTCCTGATATTTTGTTGATTAACAATAAAGTGATAAGTGATGCCAATGCCATTGTTAACACATTTAACTGTTTCTTCACAAATGTAGGACCTAAGCTAGCAGCTGAGATGACTAATACAAATAACGCAAATTTCATGGATTACCTACACAATCCGATATTACATAATTTCGCATTCAAACCAATTTTTGAAGAAACCTCTCCTTCAAATAGCTGAATCAAATATTAAATATGTTGATGACTTTAATTTTCTCGGTATCACTATTAACAAACACGTAAATTGGGCTAGTCATATTGATTCACTGACATCAAAAATATATAAAACAATAGGAGTGTTAAATAGACTCAAACATATCCTGTTAATCAACATCCTGAGAACAATCTATAACTCACTAATCGTATGTCCACCTCAATTATGGAGTGTTGTTCTGGGGGACTCAGAGTAACATAAATAACACAATTGTCAAATTATAGAAAAGGGCAGTCATAATTATAACTTCTAATGATTACCTGGCTCATTGTGAACCAATTTTTAAGAGACTACTCTTATAGCTTGATGACATATGTAAAATTCAACTACTCAAATCTATTTACAAATTGACCAACAAGCAGCTGCTTGATTATTTCAATCGGAACCTACTCTTATTCAATATCCAGCACCATCAGCTTGCTAGTAGGGCATGCACAAATGTATTTATCCCTAGAGTAAATCACGAATTCTCCAAAAGAAACATCAGTTTCAGCATAGCAAAGATATTCAATAACTCTCCCAGTATCATTACCAATAATATATTCACACACAGTATCCATGAATTCTCCGCCTATTAAAAGATACATTTTTGAAAGATATCAGAATGTTTGTACTATTATTAACCGTTATATATGTGGAAGATAATTAACTAAAATTTACTCTAATGTCTGTTGACACATTTTGTGATTTTGTATAATGTCTCATTATATGCGTATATCTGCACATGTATATGTCAGCTACTGTACAAACTTTTGATTATAATCTTTTATATGACATGTTGATGCATTACCAGTTAAATTACTTTGTAAACATACTATTATTGTTGTTATTATACTATAATTATTATTCAAGGTGGCAGCGGCATTTAAATGCCTTAAAGGGAGTCTCCTGGACTATTGTATATAATCAGTTATAATTTGTATTTGTAGTTATTGGTCTAATAAATTTCATTTCATTCATACAAATATACGAACATCACAACTGATATAACTAGATAATTGTTAAAATCTGGATTGATCGGCAATCCTGGATGTGCATACTTAATGTTTAATAATAATAATAATAATAGTTATAGTAATAATTTTGATAATAATAATGTTAAAAGGGATTTATTGGCTGATTTACTAGCATATCCAAATACCGAGTAGGGGCCTGCAATGGTCTTCATACGTTGTAAAACCTTGTTTGTTTTATTTCTTCGACACATTATGCATTTCTGAATAAATACGCAGGATATGAAATATAACATTAACAGTTGTGACACTTTTTCATTATATTATTATTATTATTATTATTTATAAAATACAAAGAAACGTCGTCTCGTGTTTGCGTAAATTCCTATGTTCGCTTATTGAAAAAAACGCGTCAGTTATTAAGACAATCATCCTAGCTTTAAGAACGTTCTTAGCAGCATCATGAAACCGGCCCCAGTGTCGCGATAGAACACTTGTTGAACCAACAATATTACGTCATTAGACAAGCGTGGAGGAGCGGTTGGTTTTTGTCTAAAATAAATACACAACAATATTACAAATCAGTAATAATTAAATAATTAATATACAATTACAAAGCACTATTCCTTTGCGCTATCTAAACAAAATAATTAAAATAAACTTTTCCGTTGTCCTACCCGAATCCGTATTTGTCCAGGTATGCTCCCAGGTGGGTGGGCGGATGGAAGCAGGTGTATTGCTGCCTGTCGTCTGAAGGTAACATGTCGACATCGTGGAAGACGATACAGTCGAAGTTGATCAGCTTCAGTGCCGCGCGGAAGCCGATGTTCATCAACGACGCCTTGTTGAAGATGTGCGGGAACGCCTGTTGACAGGCAGTGATTGTCAAATACATATTCGCATCAAATAATTGGCTGCATCGGGTATAGTAACATCCGTCAACCTCGCCGTGCGATAAAAGTCGCCGCATTAACAACTCGTGTTAGCCGCGTGTGTGAACATGAAAGAAAAAGAGCAAGAGAAAAGAAGTAGGCCTATGTAGGATCCATCCACGCTATTGTGAAGGAGGGTCTAGAAGGCTGTCTCAAAGTGGTTTGAGCAGGAATTGTGTTTTGCTGCCATTCCTCGGATGCTTGAATGGAAAATGCTACACTAGAGCCATCTTGCAACAAAAGGGCAAATCATATTATCGGCTGGGTAACAAATTCTTTTCATTAGTTATTATACTAATTTTACGACTAGGAACGTCAAATTTAGTACGAGCAGAACAGGTTTAACCTAACTGATAATGTGACGTTATCGCAAGTCCCTTTTAGAGACATTAGAAGAAGTCAGTAGCGTGAATTAGATAGGTTGTTTATCGCGCCGGGCAGGTGAGAGTAAATGTTTCACACCTCTCGTCTGAATGTAATATTTGTTTTATTAAAATAATGTGTTAGGTTATGGACGTTAATATATATTATTCTTATCGTTATTACTGTCTCGATTCAGGAATTCTGATTATATTAAATTTAGATGTGATTGAGGTAATCTGAGGATTTTCAGGTATTGACGATTGTGTGTCTATTACCCAAGAATGTTTATTTTTAACCCGACAAGTTGAATAGACTCTAACCAAGGTTCTAGAGATTCGGGAGCGCAGTTTCTGGGATGGCTTAGTTTGTGTTAAGTTTTGCTATTGGCAAGTTAGACTTCCGGCGCTTGGTCGCCATTCGAGTAGTTAAGAGAATTACGGTCATTTAAAATGTTAAAGTCAGACGACTGTAAT